>JANEYF010005104.1:0-600000 GCA_029963845.1 Rhamnusium bicolor
TAAATACTCAGGTTTTTTATATTTCATTTCATCGGACAGAGGATTAAATATTTTAAGTTCTGTATCTAAAGTTTGGAGATTTACTTGTCATTTTAAGTCGAGCATATGGCTCATTAAACTTGTTTTTTTTTATCTTGGATTGACACTGGTAAACACTATCTAAAATAAAACAGTTTTTGTTCCTAAAAATATATATACAGATTTCGTAAATGTGTACAGGGTAAGGTTAAAATTTCATATTCGTCAGACATATTTTTACATGAATGAGTGCTTTGGGTGCCGGCAATTCATCATAAAATACATTTTTATGCGACAAAAATATTGTGTGATAATGTGGAATTTCCACAGAAATGGACTCTATACTTTAAGCGTGTATTAAGTTGAAGTTAATTAGTTCCACACTGCTTGAGACTGCTCTAATATTTCGAAATAATTTTATTATTTATGCAATTTTTGATATCAAAACGTCACAATAATACTTCCAATTTACAGTATCAGTCAAATATACTCCTAAAAGCTTAATACTCTCCTCACTATTAAAAGTGATACTGTTTGTGTTAATATTTATATTATTATATATATTTTTTTGTCTGCAGTGAAATCGATTGTGGTGCATCTTTTCTGCATTTAAATTTAATGAATTATAAGAAAACCAGTTATTTAAAGAGTTTAATAATTATTACATAATTATTCTCAAAAACATTATCTGATTGATTAAAGATTCTGAGGGAGATGTCGTTTGCATACACTGCCAAATATTCGTTTGATGGCAGAGAATCTATACCATTAACGTATATAGAAAAAAGGATACAGGATTCAATACAGATCCCTGTGGAACACCCATAGTTAAATTTAAACATTCCGAGTCAACGTTTTGTGACTTGTGTGTCACACTTACATATTGCTTATGATCTTTCAGAAATGTGGTGATTCAATTTAATGAAAGCCATCTTATTCCATAATCAGATAATTTAGATACTAGAAGGTCATGATTAACGCAGTCGAATGCCCTGCTGAAATCAAAAAATGTTTCAACAGGACACTCTCCCGCTTCAACATTTGATTTAAAAAATAATGTATCGCTGGACTGGTCGACATACCACTAGAAAATCCATATTGGTTTTTTGTGATTATTTTTAAAGTCTCTAAAAGATTTAATAATCTATCTAAATAAGAGTATTCAATTATTTTTTAGATAAAATGGCACCATCACCAGCTTGTAATTTTCGAAAATATGTTTTTCGTTTTTCTTAAAAATTGCCACCACTTTTCAAGTTTTGAATCTATTCTTAAAGGTTTCTGTTTCAAAAGATTAATTGGCAATGTGAGTAAGTGGTTCAATGACGAAATATATAATTTTTCCAATTAAAAAATACGGAATATCATCAGGGCCTGAGAATTTCTCCATAATTAACTCCAATTGCTATGGACTAATTTGTAAAAATGACCATTTGCACACAAAAAAAATCTTCAGTAATAATGGAGATATAAGTAAAATTTCAAGTACGTTTCCACAATAATGTTCCCACAATTTAAGATAACTCCATTCTGTAAAATAAAAAAAAACGAAGAGTTTCCGATCATCCTGATTGCGCAGCAAAAGAGGTTGAGAAATCATTCTGTAGAACTTAAAATAGAAATTATTTCTATACATATCAAGGATTTTCCGATTAGAGAAAAAAATTTCCATTTAAAGGCAAGAAACAGCTTTCAAATTGAACAAACCTTCACCAAGAAACAGGATGCTAAATTTGTACGAATTTTTAGTTGGGCTTAATTTTCGTAAAAGAATATTGTTATAGCGAACTATAAAATGTGTGATTATTTTTGTAGTTATATCCATTTATGTTCAAATAAATTTCAAAACAATAGAAATCAAATCCTTCACCTAGTTGCACTCAATCCCAAGCCATTAAAGTTTTACATTTGTACCAGTTAACTTTGTGCACGTAACAAAGATAATTTTTATCTCCAGTTCTATTCTCCACATAGTTTTCATGATAACATCAAGCTGTAAACTATTAATGGCATTGGCTTAGATGTATAAATCTTTAGTAGCAAGAAGAAATGTAGCGTTAACTATCCAGATCGTACTTTATTTATCCTTGTCATTCGATTTTAGTCAAACAGATAAAATGTTAAATTTATTGAACTAAAAATATTTGTTTTTTTTTTTATTTTACAAATTTTTAAACGCAATAATTTATGGAACTCAGTTGGGGGAGGTTGGAAATGAGTATTTTAATTTGATATATTACATTTAATAGTTTTATAGTTAATATACTACATTTATTGGGAAATTTGCTCCAGTGGCGTCTGTTCCAAAAAGAAATGATCCACATTTTTAGATTTGAAACCCATCAGAATTCTCTCAAGAAGAAGATGTCCCACTACATCAAAAGTTGGATTTTTTATGTACATTTCTCTATTATACATAATATGTAATTATATTAGATTTACCCCAGATATTATCAACATTTTAAAAGGACCTTTAACTTAAAGGGCGTTTTAGTTTACACTAATAGTGTAAGTATTTAATGTAATTTAACCATGTAAAACTCTGTTTAAAAAAAAATGCTTTAAGTGTAGTTCTCTGATGATGATTTAATAAAACGAAACTTTAAAAAAAGCTTACATGTACAACGTGTTTCAAAAAGATTGAAACAAACGGAAACATTTTTCATTAATGACTCCTCAGAAAATTTTATTCTTGGATAAAGTTGATGCATGGTTACAAATTAAATACTGGTTACACAATACTATTAGTCCGGGTGCTTATGCTAAAAGATCTAATTATATGAAATAAACTAAAGAGTAAACTACCCTTATTATTTAAGATACCGAAAAATTGTATTCAAAGGTAGGTTCAAATATAAAATTTGGTTGACCAGTTCGAAAATAGTTTCGTCTTGTTTGCTTTTTGCTTCCGAACTAAATTGATGACTATCATTCTCTTGAGAATTCAACAAATAAACAATATATACCAGAAAAACCTATAACAGTTTATACTGTTAAAATTTTAATGGTGATTATTTGCCCAAATAAATATTTTGGAGAAAAAGGGCATTATTTTTGTTTCACAACAATTATGTAATAATATGAAAAATATTTTTCCACACTGTACAAACCTATAAAAGACGGGTTGATTAGATTTTACAATATTTGCACATTATTTATCGAATAGGTCAATATAAGAACTCTGCTTTCGAGTCAATTTTAAATAATTAGATTTTTTGACGTAAACACTCGGACTAATAAAAATTTGTGTAACCAGTATTTAATTTATGAATATGTATCAACTTTTCTCAGGAATAAAGTTTTATGAGAAATCATTAATAAAAAAAGCTTTCCATTTGTTTCAAACTTTTTAGAACACGTTGTATATATAATTGAAAATCCCAAGAAACACTATCTTATATTTGATATTATATTTGATAATTTTTAAAAAATATTATTTTGTGTATATTTGTATTTGAAATCAAAACACTCATAAATAGTTCAGTGTATAAACGTACTCCAAAAAACATTTTTTGCTGAATATTGATCATAAAATAGAAAAATCTTACTTCCGTTTTTTTTTGCAATGGTGTCACAATTTATTTAAGATAGAATCCCCAAACCCTTACCTCTAGGCATATATTTTTAAGTCAAATTAAGGCCGTTTATTAGTTACTTTGTGCAAAATGAGATATTAAAACAAAAATTAATTTCCCTCAAAATTTATTTCAGTAAATATAATAATTCTCTTGTACTTTTTGAGAACATTATTCTTGATTTTGAGCATAGAATATTAAAATATTTGTACTAATTTACAAAATAAAAATATTCTGCTCTATTTAAAGGACCCCACAGACGGCACATTATGCAATGCGTTTTACTCAGCTCGCAACAAAAATGTGCCGTGTGTGATTGATACATGCGCATTTTACCCACGATCTCGGGCATGCTTGAGTTCAAGATCACACAAAATATAAATATTAAGCAACAATCGTATAGTTTAAATAAAAAAAATAGTTTAATGGTTATCGCATTTATATCTCGATTTACGTTTTGCTGGAATTGCTGGTAATATATTTTCTTGTTACTAAAACTCCCTTTAAGTTAAATGTCCATTTAAGATGTAGATAATATCGAGGGTTAGTAGATTTAGTTAAGACATATCTACAGAATAGATACCAATATGTACAACATCGTGGTTTCAAATCTGTTGAATTCATGCAGCAGTCAGGAGTGCCACAGGGTTTGGTGTTAAGACCACTTCTCTTTAATTTATTCGTGAATGATATTGTAACAGATCTTGATGTTGAAATGTTATTGTATGCTGATGATCTAAATATATTTCTTGAATTTACATCTCTAGACGATTATGAGGGGTTATAAAATAATATAAGCAATCTAAATGCTTGGTGCATCATTAATAAATTGCCAATAATGCACAAAAATGTAATGTTTTATCATACAGCAGGAGACATAGCACACTTATTTATGATTATTATTTACACAGTGCCGTATTGTTAAGACCAGCTTTATCAAAGATCTACTTTGATCCTAAGCTTAATTTCATTAAACATATTGAGACTGCAACAGGTGTTGCCGATTAGGTTCTAGGATTTGTAATACGTAAATGTAAAGAATTTGTTAATATTGACATTCTCTATCCTTATTTGCTACATTCGTAAGATCCCGTCTTGAGTATACATCTGTGGTATGGAGCCCTATCTACAATGTTCATATTGTTCAGTTTGAGAAAATTCAGTCTTAAATCAGCTGTTTATGCTATTGATGGAATATATCTGGAAATTAATAATAGTAATAATTATAATAATATTTATTAACCATGATCATGATACAAATAGGTATAACATTAATGAAAATAGAAATAATGAGTGAATTATGGTCTAATAAATAGTAGCGAACCCACTGGAAGCATAGCTTGTTGGGGATCTGGTACTAATCAATTAGAACATGAAGTGTACAAAATATTCACAAAAATGAATTAACAGGTAACAATAATTATAGAAATATAAGAAACAGTAACAAATATTATGAACTAACAATTAAGACCAACATGGTATCAAAGATTACCTGTAAATAAAAGAACAAAATATTATTTAGCAATAAATAAAGGAAATGTATAATCAATAAAGAGATGTTATGAATTCATTTTATATATCTGTATTACTAAAAACTTGGTTTTTTTTTTTGCGAATTTTCATCAAACAACCATCGCCGATTGTATTTTTTGTATTTAAAAACTGAATTTAATTCTTTTATTTCCATAGGTAGAATATTGTACAATCTTGGAATAGCATAGAAAAAACTTGTTTGGGTTATTGTTTTATCGGCTGTTGGTAACACTAAACACTGGTTATTTTTCAGATTGGTATTATAATGTTGACATATTTCGGTATATTTATTTTTATTCTTATAACAGTAATTTAACAATGTTTTGCAGTAAATTAATTTAATGTCTAATACCTTTGCATCGGAAAATAATAATTTTTTGGGACACTGCATATTTTTCTTTAGCATTATTTTTGAAATTATTATTTGTATTATGGTTAAATTTTTTAGATGATTATTCGATATGCCTCCCCTACGTATTATGCCTAATATTGAAGTAGAGACTCAATTAATGCATATTATATAATTTTTAATTGATCATATGTTAGTATTTGCTTTATTTGCTTGAATTTATAAATTAGTCCTCTAATTTTTTTTATTAAATAATTAATATGTACATCTCATCGTATGTGGCAATCTATATAAACTCCTAGATATTTTATGTGTTCTGTTCTTTGTATGTTACTATTTTTGTTAGTATCATATCTTATATTCAAATTAACATAAGTTGGAAGAGAATGTCTGTAGCATGCAAAAGGAATAAAATTAGTTTTTGCAAAATATATTGTTAGAAGTTTTCTGTCAAACCAATTTTTTATTTGAGTTAAATCTTTTTCAATTTTAGTTTTCAAGCCTGTCTAATGGTCTTCCTCATAAAATATTGCAATGTAGTCAGCAAAGGAAACAATCTGTCCAACTGATTTTATTTCAAAAAACTATCTATATATATGGTAAATAATAATGGTCCTAGAACTGTACCTTTTGGTACTCCATATTTGTCAAGTCCAGGTTCACTTCTAATATCATCAACTTGAACAGTTTGCTTCCTACCTGTTAAATAATTCTCCATGAGGTTATAAGTTTTTCCACGGACACCTAATTATTCTAGAGTTTGCAAAAGTTGAGAGTGACTTTTGGTGTCAAATACTTTAGCTAGATCTAAAAAAACACATGCAGATTTTTATGTTTATTTAGGAATGAATATATGCAGTCAGTAAGGTACCCTATGGCATCTTGTGCGGATTTGTTTTCTCGAAACCCAAATTGTCTTTCTGATAGTAATTTGTTTTTTTTTTAAATAGCCAGACAGACGAATTTTAATTATTTTTTTCATATACTTTGGCTAGGTTAGACAATAAAAAAATTGGCCTATAATTTTCTGTATTTTCTTTATCACCTGCCTTAAAAATTGGTTTGGTTATGCCTGATTTAACCGCTACTGGAAAGTAACCCATATCTAGTGACTTATTTATTATTTCAGCCAAGGTAGTCGCAATGTTATCTTTAAAAGTCTTTAAAACATCGGAGGAGATTCCGTTGATGCCAGGAGATGTATAATTTTTTAATTTAGTTATATTTACTTTTATCTCTTCAGCAGTTGTCGGAGAATCAATACAGAACTTACAACTCTTTTTACAACAGTGCCTTTGTTTTTGCTATTTGGTATTTTGTTAGCCAAGTTTTTACCTATATCGGTAAAATATTTAAAAAATTCTTCCGAAATTTGTTTTTTTGTCTGTAACAATTTGGGCGTTTTCAGTTTTAATTTTTTTTATATCAAGTTGGATTCCCTCACGAAACATTGGTTCAGCGACTAAAGCTATGTGAACTTGACAAAAGGTGAACACTTGCCTATGTTATATTCCTATATAAAATAGTAAATTATTAATTGGATTGCATTAAACTTTGCAAACATATAACTTATAAAGTACCGATAATTTCTTCCATGAATAATAATCTTTTCTATTTTTAATATTCTTCAGTCGTTTCCATTTTATTAAATGTACATCAACTCTAGTCACCTGAAATGCAGACTTGATATATTTTGCACGAATTCTACCGAAATAAAAAATGTGTTCTTCAGTTTTTAAATACATATTTTAATGTTATGTGCGTTAAATGTATTACTTTATGTTTTACGTTTAATGTTCGTTTCATAAATTATTTATAATGTAGTATGTGATTTTATATTTTTTTCTGTTATTATTAAAATTGAAAACTTTATTATTATTATCATCCAATCATAATGTTGGGAAAAGTGTTACATTGTTAGGTATGATTACACTGGTCGACTTTTTACTGGACGAGCTGGCAATTTTCAGGACGAGCCCTAGCGAGTCCTGAAAGCTAGTGAGCACATTAAATATACTTTTCGGGTGTGTTGCGTACAATATCTTTTTCTGCAACCCTTCTTGCTAGTCTCAAAAAAACTTTTTAACTGTAACAAAATTCATAAATTCAACTGACGGATATCAGACGCTTATTGTCAAATTGCTACCATAATAGCATGAGGTCGTATGTTCAAATCAATAGGTTTGAGAAAAATGGACATGAAATCTTGGATAAAATTTTGTAGAAAAATATGTTTACGTATGCGTAATTTATTATTGTTACCTAGGTTTTAGAGTTTCCCACTGGGTATCGCATAAAACGTACTGTCATATTGTAAAATACAGTAATTTTACATACTTTCACATACGATATCTCAATACCAAAAATTTGACATGCGACCTTATGTTATTATAGTAGTGAAATAAGGTTGAATTAATTATTTTTAATTGTTGTCAGATACTGTTTTGTCAACCAAAAGTGACATAAGGGATCGGTAAAGACTTTTTTCTACGATTGTGTTGAGTCAAATTTTCTAACTTCAAAATGACTGCGGAAAATGTCACTTGCCACACGCCTCGATTACATCTTCACACACCAGAATAAAAGAGTGTGTTTACCGTAAAGAATTATATTTATATTAACTGGTAATAATAATTAAATTCTATAATTGTACATTAATTACACAAAAATTGCAATTACATAAGTTAATGCTTGGAAAAACTGGAACATTTACATTGTTAGAAATACTAGAAATATTTACATCTGGACCAACGTTTATGGCATTTTCGTTGTCGCCCATTATTTACATGGAGATACTTATTTTGATGTTGACACTATCTTTTATACAGGGTGTCCCAACCAGAAGTAGGCACCCTGAATAACATTGGAGATAAATTTTTTTTGAAAAATTGGTGAAACACGTCGACCTTGTTTCCAAGGGGGACATATTTTAATGTAATACTTGTATATCTATCATCATCCCTCTACCCTACACAGCCACCCCCTCAAAAATTTTAAATAGCAAGGGGGTCGAGTGATACATCTTTTGAAAGGTCTTTCAATTCCCTACATAACTGTGTATTTTTTTAACTTTTATCGATTCGTTCTTAAGGAAAATAATTTTATTTTTGATGATTACACACAATCGCACTGGGTGTTGGAATTTATAAAATAAATACATTTCTTAGTGCTCTCAAATCAACACGAGTTTTTTCGACAAAAAACACTTTCCTTGTCCGTTTAGTTTTAGAATAATAAAAGACTCATAAGTATTTAATAGTCCTTGAACATTAATTTGTTCACAACCAATTTTAAAACGAGATACATTTTACCACAGTGAGTTCTCAAAATGGTCCTGAAGGGAGAATAGAAATTGTCAGCATTTATTTTAAAAACGATAATTGTGCTAGAGTAATGGAGCGCATATTCAATAGGAATCAACCAGATAGAAGGGTTGGTTCTCAGTATATTTTACAATTATTGAAAAAATTTATGGAAACAGGTTCTGTAGAAAACAAAAAGCATGAACCTCAGCGACCTATTAGGAACGAAGCAATCGAAGTGGCAGTTCTGGGTCATTTGCAGATGGATAATACTCAATCGATCAGGAAAGTAGCTGAGGCTTCCGATGTATCATGAAGCAGTGTTCATCGAATTGTAAAGGCCCACAAATTTCATCCATATAAATTTAAATTGGTACACGAATTAAACGATGATTCCGATCGTCGGCTTGAATATTGTGAGATTTTTAGTGAACAATTAAACGGTAATGTCAATCTACTGTACAATACGTGTTTTTTGATGAATCGACATTTCACTTAAATGGGGAGGTAAACAGGCAAAATTGTAGGTATTGGAGTGAAGCCAATTCACATTTGTTCATGGAAACTCATACCCAAAGGCCTCAGAAGTTAAATGATTGGGCTGGCATCTTAGGGCATCACATTGTCGGCCCGTTTTTTTGTTCCTGACAATTTAAATTGCGAAAGGTACCTCGATCTGTTAGAAAATAACATCAACACAATGATTACCCAAATCCTCAAAGAAGACGATAATCTTTTAGAGGGCGAACTGTTTTTTTCAACAAGATTGGACACCCCCACATTTTGCTATAGCAGTCCGTCAAGTTTTGGATAATCGGTTTCCTGAGCGATGGGTTGGAAGAAGAGGTCCTGTGGAGTGGCCTGCAAGGTCACCCGATTTAACTCCCTTGGATTTATTTCTGTGGGGAGATTTGAAATCGAAGGTATTTGCAACAAAACCCGCATCTCTGGAAGAGTTACGTGAAAGAATTGTTCGAGAATGCCGTTTATTGACTCCAGATGTGTTCAGAAATGTTCGTACAGAATCTCAAGACAGATTATACTACTGTATGGAAATCGGTGGGGGTCATTTTGAAAACCACATACGATAATTTAAACTACTTCTTTTATTTTTATTTCCCGAACCTAAAATAATGAAACAATTATTTCTCAGGAACGAATGGATAACAGTTTAAAAAAAATACACAGTTATGTAGAGAATTGAGAGACCTTTCAAAAGATGTATCACTCGCCCCCTTTGCCAATTGAATTTTTTGAGGAGGTGGCCGTGTAGGGTAGAGGGATGATGATAGGTATACAAGTATTACATTAAAATATGTCCCCTTTGGAAACAAGGTCGACATGTTTCATCAATTTTTCAAAACATTTTTTATCTCCAAAGTTATTCAGGGTGCCTACTTTTGGTTGGGACACCCTGTATATGCTGCTGTTAAAGACGCCGTCCACTGTGTCATTTCAAACTGGTAATATGCGCTCCAGCGTCAACCAAAAGAGTCGCTGACGAACTCCTCCCTTCTGAGGGCACCAGCCACTCCAACAATTAACACTACCTAAAATAATGTCTTATTACAACAGATCGAAAAAAACTGAAATTTGTATTACCTTTAGAAGTCAAAATGTGTCATCAGGAGCGTTAAGTAAAAAATGTATTAATTTGTTCTCTGGTAAATACTTCAGATTTCTTTGCCTTGTATCCTACTATTCTCTTTTTAAAAAGGCAATTAGTTTCGGAAATTTCGAAATATCTACATTTTCTTCCATCGACAGAGATTTCAACGTTTTAGCCTTCCGTATAAACATTCACTTTTTTTGACGGCACCAATTTACGAAAAGAAGTTTTTCCTTCTTATTATTTTTCCTTCTTTCGATTTACGTGGAAGGAGGTCGGAACTCACACTTTCAGCAGCTGCAACAATTTCTGCAAGTCGGGTCAGTTTAGCAAAACAATTTGTTTTGTTTATTAGTCATGACAACCGTTTGAGCAGCACTTGATTTTTATTATTTTAAATAAAATCTGACAAGCGGCAAATTTAAAATTTTGTAAAGACTTTAAGGGAAAAACAAAACTCGTATGTTAGGAACACTCGGTGCGTTCGTGTTCCACTTTCATACATCGTTTTGTAATGAGGTCCTTGCCACACTTGTATTACAATGTGCTATTTTCTGCAACATTCTAGAAAGTTCATTTTTCTCGGTCAATTTTTTGAGTGGAAAATATATATTTGCTGATAAAGTAACATCAGATGTTATGAGTTTATTTATTTTCTTGTCTTCCATACTAAAATAAGATTCTAAGAATGTTGTAATCTGTGACTTGCCACAATTGTTATTTTAATGTAACTTAGTTAATAAAGATCTATCTATCATTTGTAAGAATTTTGAAAAAGTAACAACAACCCAGGCCAGTTTATAAAGTAGTTCCAAAAGATTTACTTTAGGAACTTTGTTGTTTGCCATTTATACCTCACTTGTAAATGTTATTAAATTATGTTCTGTTGATCTGTTTATATGTATGCGGATGATGTACAACTTTCTTACTTTAACATTTCAGGTTAAAGGTTATAACACTGCAGTAGTTACATAAAATGAATACTGATTTTAAATTTTACCGGATATACAGCAACAGCATATTATTCTAAATTCACTAAAATTAGTTATGCTTTAGCTTGGTAGAAACTTAACTGTTTACATTTACAACATTTAATTAACATTAAATGGATGTCACATAAAATTATCACAAAATGCAAGAAACTAAGGATTAACTTTAGATACAAGTTTCAGATTCGGGGAACAGGTTAGTAAAGTTACGAGTATCCAAAGAGTTTATGCTGGTTTTAGACTTCTGAATCCACACCGAAGTTATTTAAACATGACTACTAAAAACATACTTTGTGAACTCTAATATTATTCCAGTTTGTATAATATGCTCTAGTGTATGGCACTTGTCTGCATCATAACATACAGTGTGGTGTGCAATAATTTGAATATATTTTACGCAAGTTACGTGAATTAATTATATTGATTGAATAAGTATGCAAAACTACATAAATTTCTTTTTAACTTATTTTACTAAATTATCACAACAGTAAATAGTATTTCGTAGCAATATCCACAATCTAAATATTAGATCAATAGGTTACTTAGTCCTTCTACTCATGGAATTTCTTTTTATGGAAGAGGTTTCCATTTGGTTCTAAATCATTTATTGCCACAAGGTTTAAAAAATTCATGAAGGCCATTTTGTTAGAACTGTCAGCACATGCATATGTGCCTTACCGATTTATTTATTATGAAGCTTTGCAAATTTGATTTTCTACGAATACAATTTACTTTTTCTGTGTATTTTTTTAACATATATTTTCTAGCTCTAAAGATGAACATTACAAATTCAGGACCATTTCTTATATTAAAAAGATAAAGAATTATTATGAAAATGGTTCCATTAACGCCTTTTTTCCGAAATACCGGGTATAAGAAAATTAGTACTTTTCTGTATTAACAAAAATATCTGATCTGGCCAGCACATAGCTTTCTTATACCAGTATATATCATCCTGATCTAAAAAAATCATCACTTACATCAATTAAATTTTAACAGCGTATCTTGAACGTTTCACTAAAATTTTTTAATAATTGATTATCAGTGTCATTCGATACTGTCAATAATAATTGATGTCATATATTTTAATTTTTTTTTGTTGACATTGACATTTTTGTAACTAAATTAGACGTCAAACTGTTAAATTTATCCCAACCCCATTTTATGAGGCCAAATCTGTAAAATATTTCAGTTTACATCAGCTTTATTTAAGTACTTGGAAAATATATTTTATTCGCTTGATATAGTAGACCTCGTTTATAATCTTTCATTAAGAATATATTTTTTTGTAAAGTCAAATACAAAAAAGTTAGGGTCCCAATTTTGCTCATCACCGAATTTTTCATTGTCCTTGGCCTTTAGAACAAGTGTACCAAATTTGAAAGCTTTATTTCAAAAACTGTGGCAGCTATCGCGATACTACAGACATGCGGACAGATTTTTTTTCATAAAGTTATGTTTTTTCATTATAATTTGTCGAAATTCGTCCAGAAATGCAATAATTTTTTTTTTTCCGAAATTGTTCCTTTTTTTCTTCTTTCATTCATTATTTCTCTTCTGGTGGTACCACATTACCAAATTTAATGTGTCACCTAAAATGTTGTTAACAATCTTAACCGCCAAATTTGGAAAGTCTCCCATTAGTATTTTTTGAGTTATCGCGGATACACACATACACACACCTATACACGTTTTGAATATATTGTGGGGTCGTGTGAATTTTACCACACTGTGGGGACAATGAAACTACACACGTGACGTTCTAGATCTTATCTTTGTGATCTAGTGACTAGTTATGACGTATTGATACACTCCATAGTTATTGAATACACTCTACTTTTTCTAGTGGGGACACCTCACTACTATAAGAAGATCTTAATGTGTAATTTCGTCTCACAACTTATGTGAAATAAACAGTGTGTTAAAATAAGCCCCACAAATATATAAGAGTTGTTAAATGTGTATTTTAGTACCCACAACTTATGTAAATCGAGAACTGTATTATTAATAAACCTCACAAACTATGGGTTAGCAAATGTGTAATTTTGTATCAACGGCTTATGTACTTTTGTACCCACAACTTATCTAAATCGGGAACTGTGTTTATTAATAAACCTCACAAACTATGGGTTAGCAAATGTGTAATTTTGTATCAACAGCTTATGTGAACTAGGAATGTGTTATTAGCACCAAAACACTCGTTTCTCCAACCAAGTTAGCATTACTTATTTGGAGATCGTTAAAACAGTAGTTTTAACGATACCAACTAGGTTATCTTAACTCTCATCGACAGTAGTGTAAAGTACAGGTATTAGTTGAAACGATTTCAGTATATTGGATAATGTTATATGGTTAAATATTATTATTATGTCTTTACAAAAAAATGACCTTAATAAAAGTTTTAGAGGATCAAATTCTGAAACTTTTCCTCATAAAATGTTGTTGTATCTCTAATACTTAACGAGATACAGCGCATTATATGACATGTTTACAAGACCACCCCTGCAGCGTGCGCAATTTTTATCATATAATGCGCTGTAACTCGTTAAGTATTAGAAATTCAAAAAAAAATATAAGGAAAAGTTGTTCAGAAGTTGATCCTCTAAAACTTTTATTAAGGTCATTTTGCTCTAAAAAAATGTTTAGGAAACCACCCCTATAGCGCAATTCGTACCAGTAGTTCGAGTGTGATCTTTTGGTTGGATACTCAGGAGGCAGTTCCCAAGCAACCCTGAAAAATTCATCCTGTTTGGATTTTCCTTTGCGGCCCCTATAAGCTGAGAACAATTTTATTGGATTAAAGGGAGTTCTGTTTTTAAGAACATTTAGTAACTTTTCTAGGAAAATACTTAAGTCTGACAACAGCGCCAAAAAACTGATGTTCTGTTACCATGTTTATCACGAGTTATGCTAGATACTAGATATAAAAAACTACTCTATGATTTTCACACTCAATGTACGTAAATATACGGACATTCAAACACTATAACAAATATATTTAACAATATTAAAAACTATTTATCCTGATATCCATATATTTATAGTAATAGTTAATAGTCAAGTAATTGCTGTAATTATTTTCAATTAATAAAATGAATTATTTAAAGATGTCACTTGGGTAGAACAAACGAAGTAACAGAAATCTATATCTAAAATTAATTTTGAGTACATAGTAGTACACTGTAATTGAATAAAAATCAAACACTATATCTAGATGTAGCTTCTCACTCATTGATTAGTATTGCCCTCTGCTTTAAAATGAAAAAGTTTTTTAAAAATGTCTGAACACAAAAATAATATTTAGAAGATACGGACACTAAAATGTTCTTGAGTACCCAACCACTGAGACAATCAAAGAAAAAAACTGGGAAAGAATTAAATTATCCTTTGCTGTGTGTTGTGCAGTATGCACAAGAATATTAATTAACTGTATCAGTACTTTGAGGCCACACATCGACATCACCTACAGTTAGCAGAATGATTCTAATTTCCTTTTTTGTTTCTCTCCACCAGGTTCTTAAAATATATTAGACTAATGGTATTGATTATTACATTGTCCTCACTTCATTAACATAACTGTGGGAAGATACACACATCCTTTCCAAACTTTAAAATATGCATGCAGCAATTTCTTATATGATAGAGGGAGCCACTTGTTAGCAATAAGACATGTCCCTATGAATAATACACAATGCACTAAACTTACTCACCTGATTTTTATCTTGTTTGTGGGGACATCAAATATTAATCTATATTTTCGTTATAGAAGAAAATAATCAAACGTGACAAAAATGGCAGGTAGATATACCTAATATCTATCTACCAAATAAATATGCCCAAAATTCTATGAATATATGGGGCAAAATCACCAAAAAAGCTTGTGGGGACGCGTGTATGTCCCCACAATATTAAATGTCCTCACGAGTCTGGTAAAATTCAGGCAAAATTCCCCACAATATATTCAAGACATACGCACACATCCACACACACATCCACACACACATCCACACACATATCCATACACACGCACCGACAGACATTATTCGGAAAATGATCAGTATGGATCCAGAAGGGTTTAAAACGTATATATCAATCAAAATCTCGAGGTCGAAAAAAAATCACGATTACTATACTTCCTAATATTAGGTATAAGTAAAAAGGGTTTCCACGATATTTGGCAAAATTTATTAGAGGTAATTATGACATGACATACTATTTATTAGATATCTTTATGAGGGTGGAGACATAAGTGTGGAGCTGCTTTTTATTTGAAAAAAGTATATGTGCGATGTTTTTGAAAAACTGATAGAAAATTAATGAAAAGGAACTAGTTTTGCAGGGTGTAACTTAAGTACGTTAAAATATTTCAAGGTGGTATGCTGAAGAAATGGTGGAATTTTGGAATAACAATATTTTATATTTATTTGACATACATGCTCATTCTAAAACTGTTAGAATCACGAAAGCTCTAGCTCCATGGCTGACCGACACACTTAAAACAATGATGAAGTTAAGAGATCGTGCTTATTTAAAATACAAGAAAACTAAAACTGAAGTAGATAGAGCTTACTATAAAAAAAATAAAAAATTTAGTATGCATGGTGCTTAAATCAGAAAATAGAGGATACTTACAGCATCAATTTAAAACCGGAAAACACTAAGTTCTCTTAACATTCTTTCAGTAGTACATTCACTATCTAGTAGTAAAAGAAATACATACGACGATGTAGTTGCAATACATACGACGAGGGTGTTGAAATTTCCAAATAATTTTTTTTGGTATTGTCATTATTAGTGCAGCTATTTAAATCAAATTTGGCATGCACTACACTTAGATAAGATGCCATAAAATGTGAGTATGTCACGCTCCACAATTAACCGGTTGGTAATCGGTACCATAAATTAGAAAAAAAAATTGTAACGCCCTGTAGAAAATTAAAGCGATTATATCTTAAGATGTCATTAAATTATTGGCAATAATTGTGTCTTCAATTTATTTGCTATAGCTTACAGTTTCACAGCAATTTTTTTATATATTTATTGCATTATTGCAAAAATAACAATTTGATTAAACTATAAACATGCTCTGGTTGCTTTGTTTTTGTCGCCTTCATTACATGTCTATTTTGCTTATGGCCGTTATTTTCAATATTTTAAAGGAGCATACGTTAAAAGAAATTTTAGTACAAGAAAAAGTATTACCAGCAATTCCAGTAAAATATAAATACGATAGCCATTAAACTTAATTTTCTATTTAAATTATAAAACTGTTATCTGAAATTTACATATTTTTGTAATACGCTGTCTTGTCGCTAAATACTCCCTTTAAGTTAAAGGTCTCATTAAAATGTTGATAATACATTACATTATTAACAAACGTCATAATTCTGCACATGTAAAAATTTGCGAGTTATTTAATATTTAATTCTTCATCATGAATAATTATAAAAAATTTGTATACTTATTTCAGCATTTAATGCTGAAATGGCTGATATAATCTTCGTTTATGGTTTGCTGACCAAAACGCATCGAAAGCAAAGAGGATCTATCAATAATTAAGGAATCCACAATTTTAGGCAGCTAACTTATCTATTAATAGAGGAACATGATGGTTAGATTTATCTGGAAACTTTTTACGAAACACATTTTTTGTAAATTAACCGTATATTAAATTATTTCAGTAATACATTACAGGTTAATGATCACATAGATGTCGGGTTGGCTCCAGGCTCAAGTGTTCCGCATGAATGCATCTTGTATAAACATAAAAAATTAGTATTGAAGTCAGTGTCTAGCTGGCTGCAAGGTTATCTTAATAGTGATAGTTATTATTTACTACTACTCAATTTTTCAATAGACAAATAGTAATAAATACTAAAAATTATTTCTAAAAGGTATAAAGTCATAATCCTCTCTCAATTTAATTCATTAAAAATTAAATAAAATAGTCACACACATTACTACTTTCGTAGTAGACGGAGTAGAGAAGAGAACTTCTTGATTATTTATAAACCTTTATCACACAAACAAGTGCTTAAGTTTTAACTGAGATTGCTCACTAATAAAGAATTTTTACCTAATGAAAGGAAATGCTTCTTGGGACCGTCGCGAATGCCATTCGTTGTTGACAATTTTATTTCCTCGATTTAAAACACAGGCTTTTAATGTGACTTGCAAATTTTTAACAAAACATATTTTATCAAGAAAGAATTTTATTCAACAAACATTTTAAATAGGCAAAGTTTTATATACAGACATATTTATTGTAACAAAACCAATGTAGAAACATCGAAATTAATTAAAAATAAACTAAATGTTGTTTGAATGTCAAGAAATAAATTGTAAAAATAAAAAGCAAAACGGCATTCCATATAGATACGTATGGCTACTTTATATATTTTTTTAATTATGCAGGGGAAGCAGTGCTTCCCTTGGCATTATTAAAAAAAACATATAATTAGAACCTAATTATTATTTATCACATATATTAATCATTAAAATTTACTTTTACCCAATTTCAATAGACACGGTCCTGCATTTCAACAGCTGAGATATTAGTCGTTTTCTTTCGAACTGATTTAGGTGCACTGAGGGAAATATCTGGCTTGAAATGACTAAGAAGCCTTAGTTTTTTCAATTTAATAAATATTTATTATTCTGCATTATATTTAATTCAGACAAATAAATATTTTTCATAATTTTGTTATAATAAGCATATTTCGAAGATTGGATTAATTGACAAAACTAAATGATTTACTTCAGGAATTCTCTTGGTATTTATTTATTGTAATTAAATAATTATTTATAAGAAATAAATCTACTCATGAATAACACATTTGTATCTGCCACATTTATTACATCATTATATTTATTTCTTAGAAAGAAATATTTACTATTAAAGTTTATACCCTAATAGCGGAAATAAATATTTAATTCTAAGAAGAAATATTTATTCCTCATTAATAAATTTGTTTCTGAGAACTAAATGTTGGCCCTCTACCGGCGAGACCGCGGTAGCGCATCAGACAAGATTCAACAAGACGCCATTGTTCCCTTTTTCTCTTATTAAGAGCTTTGTGTTAAAAGTGTTGTGTCCCTTTCGGTAGATGTATAGTTTATTGGAAGAATATGAGGACTGGAAAGCCTCAAAGAAACTTTTAAATGTAAGTTTTTAATGTTTGTACGTGGTAATTTGTTTATCATAGCAGATTAAAGTACCTAACCTAGCCAAAAACTGTTTAGTTGTGAAAATTTGTTCAGAGTTATTTATTTTTGTTATTTTTTTAATAAATATGTGTACATATTTTTCATATATTTAATTTTGTTTACCTTTAACACAGACATTTGTTTGTCTGTATCCTTAACCTGACACATCAATTAAAAATTACAATAAACAAGCGGTAAAGAAAATTGAAAATTAATATTTATTTGAACTTTCTACTATTATTTCTAAGTTAATAATAAACTCACTTATTTGGTATTTTTGAAAAGTTCTAGTTAAACACATTACAGTCAAAATATGAAAAGAATAAAAGGAAAATCTGTACTCAAATATATCGGTTTAGAATGTTCTTTTTTATTTCTTTCTTGCATAAAAATAAATAGATTATTTTTTTAACTATGTGTTATTTATAGACTGTATTATTTTATATTATTATTACCATACAATCTATAAGATATTTCGCAGTAATTTTCTTTGTATTATTTTTTCTTGTTCGTTTACGTTTTATTTTAAAGATTATATCCTCGCATCAATTCAATGCAAAACTTACTCGGTGTAAGCGGTTATAATGGCTACATTTCCTGATATTTACAATTTTCCTGAATTTTCTCTTAAAATTTTACATGGAAATCCAGATTTATATATAATAAATTTGAGGTTTACATGATTCCAATAAGACACATTAGTTATAAAAAATTTAGAACTTTATTAAGCATGAATACCTTAACACCTACATGTGTAAGAATAATTAACATAATAGTATATGTTTAAACGTCATCGTATCTATGGAGATATTATGAAGTTATAGTTCATGAGAGTAACTGATTATACTGATAGTGATATATTATGTATGTACCTACATCTACGTAAAATTATATAAAAAATTATATGATATCTACCCTATCATTTTTTTAGAATATGTTTTATTATAAACAACTCGTGATGCATACATGTTTTTAATATAAAATACATTTTAATTTCACAAATATATCCCTACCGTAACGGTGCTTTAATGACAAAACATCGAATGCGCAAATTTGCCGGTTTCGACTTTTCTGTTGGAAAATAATATATTTTTTTCAGTCTGCAGTGCCAAAACCGCAAATGCGAATATTGAATATTTTTGAAATATTTTTATACTAGGAAACTTATACCTATAAATAAATTACGTTTGAATATTTAACAACAAATTGAACTTTATTTCCCTTCTTCTGAAAAATTAGAAAAATGCACATTCGTTGTTTTGGCAGTGGACCGACGATATGCTTTACAACTTGTGAAAAAAAATAAAAAAATATCTACTATAATTTTTAGCAAAATTGATTTTTTAATGCATCGTACTGTAGACAAATCGTGAGGCATACATTTTTTAATATAAATCAAATTTTAGTTTCGCAAATATAAACCAGGTAAGTAAAAATTTTTATATAATATATGTTTTTAATTTTCTATATTCATTTATTTGTTGTATCCGTATAATTTGTCTTCGAACCTTCTTTGGGTATTAAGTCGCTATTCTATATAAATTGTTTATATATTTTTTTTAAATAAACCATGCGTAGCAAAAGGATTGGTCAGATTGGTTTTTTCTCCAAAAAAACCAACCTATGACTAATCCTTTCGGCGCAGAGATTTATTTAACAAATTCTTTAAATAATTTATAAGATGGTGGATACCCAAAGCAGGTGCGAGGAGAAATAGTTTTTTTATTATAAATAAATTAAACAGCGTTTTTAACAAAAATTAATAATTTATTTAATATTAATGAATATACGGAATTTTCATTGTTTTGAGAAGTAAATATTTGTTCACTATAAATAAATTAAAAACGGAATTAATGTATTCATCAACAATAAATCCACGCAATTTTCTGTAAAAAAGTCTTATTCCTGAGAAATAAATATTTAATGCTCAGAAACAAATATTTAATGTTCAGAAACAAATGTTTAATGTTCACAAATAAATATTTAATGTTCAGAAACAAATATTTCTTACAAATAAGTATTTTGATTTAATTGATAATATTAAATATTCGGCTTTTAATCAAATAAATGCCTTAATACTCCCAATTAAATGTTTAGTTCGCCAAATACAAAGAAATCATTTATTTGGTTGAAATAAAATTTATTTCTCCCAACTAAATCATTCTCTCAGTGTGAAGAAAATGAAAGTAGTGAACCTTATTACAAATTACAATAAGGTTCATTGCTTTCAGTTTGTTCACTTGAATCAGTTTGAAAGAAAACAGCTAATGTTGCACACTAAAACCGTAACGATGACGCACTCGATTAATCGAGCCAACACGAAATCGCGCGCCTTCGATATAACTGATAAGCAACTTCTTGAAATGCATCCGATCCCCTCTTCATAACCTTGATATCTGAGGTGTATAGTATAGTAATGCGTCTTGTTTTATAGATTTTAATATCGATTTTAATATTATACTTAATATTAATCTTCCTAGTATTATTCTCAGCTTTTGTGCTATATTTGTAAAAACTTGTTTGGTGTTTCTAAACCTGTAGTGTGGCGACGTGATTTTTAAAACGTTTAACATTACTGCGCGTATAAGCAGTTTTAGAATTGCTTATTCAATATGGAAGCTGAGCACTGTGGAAAATATTATTTGCGTTTGTATGGTGTGCAATTTGTTGAGAAAGGGATTTTCAACATATTCGTTTCAAGATAAACTGGATATTATTAGAAACGGGAGACCAACACCTGATTTAAAACTTTTAAAAACGAAAGTTAAATCATGCTATAGGTACTTTAATATTGAAATGTACAGTGCTAATCAGTGGTTAACGGGTTGTGAAAATTTGTGTAAATTGTTTTGTTGGCCATGTGTACTTTTCACAAATGAAAAAGATGTTTGGAATAAAAATGGCTTTTCCGATTAAAGCAACATTCACAAAGTGACAAAGAGGCATAGTAAATGTGAAACTCATTTGCGAGCGGTTCTAAAAAAAAAACATTTGGAAAATCACGAATTGAGCATTCATTAGATCAGCAGTTGAAAGAAAGTGACCGTAAGCATAATGAACTTGTAAAAAAAATCGAGAAGTGTTAAAAAAGACTTATTGATATTGTTTTCTCGGCGAAAATGAACTTAGTTTTAGAGGTCATACTGAATCTCGGAGCGTTGCTAATAGGGGCCATTTCATCAATTTAGTTGATTTATTAGCAAAATACGATACAATTTTAAGTAACCATCTGGAACACTCCACGGTATTTCGCGGTACATCAAATCATATTCAAAATGATTTGATTCAGTCGATAAGCAATATTGTTTTAAAAAAAGATCAAGCAAGAAATAAAAAAGCTCCTTTTGTTGCAATTATGTTAGATGAAACAACCGATATTACGAATATTAGTCAGATACATAAATCCAAATGGGAAAGTCCAAGAACGCTTTTTAAGATTTTTAGACGTAACAACGCAGAGAACGGTTGCAGCTTTATATGCTATAGTTTGTCAAATAGTCGATGATCTACAGTGTGGTGCTAAACTTATCGCCCAAAGTTATGATGGGGCCGCTGTAATGGCTGGTGAATTGGGGGGCCTGCAGACCAAAGTAAAAGAGACTTTTCAGAATGCAATATTTGTACATTGTTTTGCGCATCGATTAAATTTAGTTCTTGCTCAATCTGCAGCGTGTCTTAAAGAGTGCAAAGTATTTTTTTTCAAATGTTAGTGGAATGGCTGCCTATTTTTCAAAATCATCAAAACGGACACGAGCTTTAGATTTGGAAGTACAGAAGAGACTACCCAGAGTTGCTCCAACACGATGGAATTACAATTGGAGGCTAGTACAAACTGTATCTGAATATCGACAGACTCTAATTGATTTATTTGAAAATATTTTACAAAGCAAAGATGATTGGGACACTGAGACTTTGAATGAATCCAGAGGTTACTTAAATTCATTGAAAAGAGACTTTGATTTTAATTTTTTTTTTTTAAATATTTTCTCCAAAATATTCCCATTTACTGATAATTTATTCAATATTTTGCAAACTTATCGAAATTTTGGACAATATCACTGGGCAACTAAATAATAGATTTAAAAATTTTAGTGATATACAATTTTTAGAATTGTGTAATTTTAATGAATTTAAAAATAAACAGTTTCTACAAAACGCACTTTGTGAAGGAGATGTCCCAAAATTCAAACTTTTACGACGAAGTTATTTCCGACTTCTCAAAAAAGGAGAGGCGGATTAAACTACATTATAAATAGGTAGGTATGCGCATGTTAACTACTTAACTAACCGGCTCGATTTATAGTTGGCTAGAGGGTGCACGATGGTAAGTGTGACTGAATAAGCTCTCTATTTCGCTGCGGGTTCGATCCCCGCCACCGGCACTGGCAATGTCGGTGGGTATGGTTGTGTGTCTGCGTTATTTTCATAAGTGTAACCCTCGCCCCTGCAGCTTCCGCTTTGGAATCGGGGGTTGTCTAATTTTTGTGGTGTTTTTATGTTTTATGTTTATTGAAGAGTGGCGGTCCTATAAGTGTACCTTTTTCTAGATGTCATAATTTTGCGGCTTTCGATATTAATGTGCTTTAAAATGATTATACCGAAGCCACGCCCTTTTTCAAAAAAAAATTTTGCCTCGCTTCGCTCGTGGCTTCGCACTACCCATCACCCTATATCACAAATTGCGTCCCCTGTATCAAAACTCACCGCACGCTCCTGTAATTAAGTAAATTAAGAGGATTATGACTTTTTTATCTTTTAGGTGGGTATTTAGTATTTATTACGATTTGTGAACATATCTCACGTCTCTATTGGAGTCCCTTGGTATTTTATTATACCTTTACCTTTATTAGTAATTTTTTAATTAGCAAAAGTTCGTAAGTGATAGTAATATCGCTAGTTAGTATAAAATAATATTATAGTCAAATAGTGCAAACTAACTTAATGGGGACTAACTTTATGTCTAGGTAGAGATCCTGCAGAAGTGCGAGTTATTTAATGTTTGCTAGTTTGTAGGCGACTGTGATTTCCTAAAAGTGTTCATGACCTGAATACCAAAGGAGTCGGTGAATTTGGCAGGAGCGATAAACTACTGGGAAGTTCTATTCGAACTGTTACCGCAAATCGTTACATTACTTATACAAAATAATAGTTGCTTTTTGTAATTAAAAATGTTACCTTTTATTGGTTTTATCGAAAATACAAACAGACAGTAAAAGTTAGGAACGGACTTATAATATATTATGAAAAACTAAAATAATTTTCATATTAACCTATTAACTTACTAATAATCCCGAGCCGGGAAATTTCAAGCGGATTATTGTGATTGGTTGTTTCTCAGTCTTGCTCACACGATTATTATTTTTATAAGAAAGATGCATGAAATAATTTGAAAAATATGCGTAATTTATTATTTTGTATGTCAAACATTTTGGTTGTGAACAATACGTTATAGAGGCAATGATAAATAATATATCTTATACGCCACATATTTTTATTGAATCCCAATCAACAAAATTTTGTATCTATTATATAATCATTAGATAATATACGTTCTCCAGTATGTAAAAATTATGTCAAATGTAGAGTCCATGTAGTGTAGCACCTCTGAATAATGTCAGCACTAAAAAGTCTTATTGATATACGTTATCTTCGTAAGGTTGTTACTTTACTAATACCAAATATTTATAAAACAAAACCATAGCTGCTATAAATGTATTATAAGCTTTTAGTCCAATAACAGTTATGTACCTAGGTGTATCGATGTTTTATTTGTATATATACATATATGAAGCCGTTTATATTTTACATACGATGCAGTGATTTGTTTTAATCTTGTGTACATAAAATGCTCAAGTAGCACATTTAGTAGTCTCTACATAGTAGCTACCATCAATGGAACTTTAAAGGTTTTCGCAACTAACGACTGTTACGTAATGGGAACGATCCTTCTACCAAGCATTAACCAAAATGGGGAATAGTTATTACGTAGCAGTTACTATTCCGGAACCGTCCCTGTTACGTGTTGACAATATAACCACCCTAAGATATAATTTATAATTACCTGTTTTATTAGGCCTCTCATAAACAAAGAGTGGTCCAATTGGTTAAGTTTTTATGTTGCCTGTCGGCTGCTCAGTGATTTCGGTGGGTTCGTAGGTCAGGACAGTTCTGTTGTTAAATGTTGATAAATATTTTCAAAGATGCTTTTAGCCTTATTTATCAACAAAGCTAAATAGTGATTACTGTAGTTTAACCTTATGAAATATCACTTATAGAATGCTGGATGATTCCCGTAACTACTTTTTTTATTCGATATTAAATTAATTAAAAGACAAGAGAATTGGGCGCCATGTTATCAATAAAAATATTAATAACAATAGTTACTGGTATCAATCCAACAAACTCGAGAATATGAGAACAGACCCGTCCCTCTTAGAAAAATAAAAAAACAGAATTTTAATAAAAACAAATATATTATGTACAAATTAAATAAAAAAATTATTTACAACAGAAAAAGTATAAATGGATTCAACATTTGCCTGAAGGGAGAAAAATTGTATTGAACAACAATAGGAAAACTAAAACTGTGAAGCAGAACAACAAAAAAAATATGACCAATGGGATTGTATTTTTTCCTTCCTCGCAACTACCCCAACATTTACAAAATTTAATACTTTGGCTGGTACGATGAAAGATAAGACCTGGCAGGTTATAGATTTTATAAACAGACAGACAGACAGTACCTTATTCCAAACTAGGTCAATAGAGTCTCTCCAGGTTGATCGTCTTGTTCCTTCTCGAATTATAACTCGACGGACAGTTTCCTGGTGAGGATATATAGACTGCAAACTCCTAGGGAAACAACGGCTACTGCTGATCTAAATGGTTATTTCAACCAACAAAAAAAAATACCCTGTCCTATGGGATTTATAGTTGAACCTTCTTCTCGGTCTCGAGCATAAAAGAAAAATTACCAGTCAAAATTAATAACAAATACAGAAAATATGTATCGGTGAGGCTACGGTTGAACGAAAAAATACAATAAGGCAAAAGAAAAAACTACTGTGTATAAACAGTACTGAAATCAACTAATAGAATTAGTTAAAAAAAATTACTACTCGGTTAATTTTCTAGATGAGAAAATTACCGACAGATACTAACAACTTAATCCAAAGGTTTGAATTATACAAAAAGTATATATTATACTATTTTCCTTGATAAGAAAAATAGTTAAGAGACAAAACTAGTAAAAAAGATAATTACTTAATCAAAAAAATTACTCAACTTGTAAGTAATAAATTATGGTTTAATTAATTCAATTTAAAAATGTATTTATGGTAAAAAAAATAAAAAAACACTAAGATAACTCTTAAGAATTATGATATTAATTATTTATAATAATTATGCAAATTGGAATAAATTATAAGGTTTACCAAACATAAATATATACCTTCATCCAAAGGAAAAAATAATACCCGACAATAAATTTTTAAAACACAATTTACGACGAGGCTTTGCGTGTTCTTCAGCAGGAAGAAAAAAGGACTTGAGTCCAAGAGGTAAGTGAGGGTAGCAAATTAGCAACAATAATGCTAATTTATGCGGTACGATAAGATAATTATTAATAAGATACGATAAACGATATAAATTTCATCTATAGAGCCAGTAAGGTGATCCAAACTCATGAATTTAGTTAAATGTAAAGGACGCGCAAATATGGCGATTAGCCAACGAGCTTTACATTAAACTAATATAACTCGATAAAAATCGATATTAAAGCCTATATAAGGAAATAATTACTTTATCAAGAACATAGGAATACCCTACATGCTCAAATTGGTAAAATGAAATTGTACTAATTATTAAATACTTTAAATTAATAATTTGACGATAATAAAATGCTACGCTCACCTCCCTACTCGAAGAACACCCAAAGACTCTTCCGTTCTGTTCTGCCCGTGCACTCGTCAAGTGATTGATTCGCGCATGAACCAAAATCAGGACATTTCGATTTAAAACAGGATAGCAAGGTCGTAACCATAATTTGTTAAAATTATCGTTACAACAACTAGGTTATTACGTAAACGGAACGTAACCAAATAGTTGAAATGACTATTTTTGTAACAGCTCTGGCAGTGGTATGAGAGCAAACTATGTTTTGCTTTCTCTCTCATTCAAATAGTAAATTATAATGTATTGCAATCGGTCTTATCGAGTTGAGTTGAAGTCAATATGTTCAAGTTAAATTGATTGAATCAAATACAGATAAAAACCATAATGTTTTACAGTCACTCCTGAGTGTGGAAATCAAAACGAGTACTTGTTTTCTATAAAATGTTACTATGATACTTCGATAAAAAAGACGTGCCCTGTAAAAAATTGTTTTTTTCCAGTAAAAATATTTTTTTCAGAAACTATGTGTACAATTTAAACTGCTACATTTTTTATGGAAAATGTTTTTTTATTATATGTATTATAAAGTGATAATATTCTATTCATAAAACATGTTTACAAATGACCACAATTAATAAAAAAAAATCTGAATTATATTTTTATCTGTCAAGATGGCGGTCATCACTCAATAACAGAATAATGGAGAATTTAATTTGAGTCACTATATAGTGACATATATGTCAACAAAGTATTTTTCACTTAATAGAAGTGACAAAAGCCAAAGTTATTTCCCTTCAAAGTTACATTTACCATAAAGTTGCAGATGCGACTAACGTAATAGTTGTAGTTACTTAAAAAGTAGTGATGGGAACTATAACAATTTCACTGTGTAGTTATGTTTACCAAGAAGTAGCAAGTGCGACCCAACACGTCATTATCTCGGTAGCTTTAAACTGGCATCTACTACCCTGCTATGGAAAGGTTACTGCAAAGTTTTCTCTTATTGCAGCCATATTCAGATATTATTGTGTTGTTTTCTTTTATAAAACTGTGTACGACATTCATTTTTAGTATTACAAACATGACCTTCATGGTTCATGGACCTTACAACCCGAACTTATTTTTATTGGTAAGGATAATTTTATTGTTTGGTATTGGAACACGCACGTACTAAACGTCTCAACCGCCAGCTGTTCAACCCGCGGCCCCGCCACAGACCTCAAACCTATATCCTATGTCTATGGGCCCCGCGCATTTTTAATAATTGCGTTTTACTTATTTGTGTGCATAGATAAATTTGTGTGTTTATTGTTATAGTGGTATTGATGAATAGTGATCAAATAAAAAGCTTTTATCTGTTCGTTTCTTGTAAGGTTAAGTTTGTTTTAAAAGAAACTATAATATAAATTAAATAGCATAACGTATGTAGTTATGTATGTATGTAGTGTGCTACAATCAAAACGCTGTATAGGATTTCGTGGTGAAGGAGGAGAACCTTACAACCAAGCAGTAAAACTTTCAGAAAAACTGTTAATTTTGTCAGGGTCATTTAGACTGTTTCTAAATTTTCAAATATATTTGTTTGTATACAGTCTGTCGGGACACACATTTGAGTGGACCGGGCTTTCATAATTTTACCATATTGTATATTTTTACATATTTGAGGTCTACATTAAATAACCATCATGTCCTATGTAGGTTTAATGTCCTTAGTTTTTGAGACATATTTTAGTTTGTTTTTTAAAAAATGTTGCATTTGCAGGCCTATATTTTTAAAGTGATATGTAAATTTTTTTGCTAATTTTGATTAGAGACGGTATATATCTTATTAAGCTTATTATTATTAAAAATTAACATGATAACTGTGCATGATAATTATAGATGTATTTGTTACAGACATACAAGACAACATAAAGAAGAACTATGGGAAATATTTGAAAATCCCCAGGCGCAACATGTGGCAGTAGATAATGAAAGTTTTTTCTTAGTGACGGATTAAAAAATTAAATTAAATGTAATGTAAATTTTTAAATGTAAATACAAATTTTAATCTAATTTCTTGTTTAGTCGGAAGTGACATGAAATTTTTTATTGTTAATGGTACCTAGTATATTTTAACATATTTGTACAAACTTTTAGTTCAACCATATATAGCATGACACAATTTAAGGGGTGGATGGATAAAGATTTTAACTAACATTGCTTCAAAAATTGGAGTATCCTATTGAGGTGATTTCGAATGGATAAAGGAGTCAAGAAACAAGATAACTCCGTGTCTCTGGTGAATAAAGTTTGGTAAAAATATTTCTCTCTGACAAATTAGCAATTTGCTAATTAATATTTTTACTCATCGACCCCCTCACTTATCATATTTTTTAAGTGGTTTCCAAGATTTTTTTTTACTTATAAAGTCTGGACCAGTATTTCATAAATATCACCACAATAAGTTGCGGCAGCTATTGGTTTTAACTCGGACGTGTTCCCAGTTTTAAATAAAATTAGCCAAAATTCAGGTGGTGAGCTGCGAAATGGTGGTAGGCTATCTACATTAAAAACTAGTGACAGTAATAATGGCTGATCAATTTTAGAGAAAGCCATAAGCAAACAATTCCTGATACCATTATACCCGAATTCTCCATTTCCCATCGGAACTATGTTTACTATTCTTGGAGTTTTCAATAAAGTACGGCTGTCATGTGGTACTTTTATCTCATTTACGTTTAATAAGTGGATCAATTAGTTCACAGAACTATGTGTCAACTTATGTACTAGGCATCACTGTGTTAGTTGCTCCGAAGAGGAAATTTGCGGAATCATAGAATTGTCTTATAAAGCTTCAGGTGGGATGTTTAAATCAAGAGCGCCATCCCAACTGAATTCTTTACTTGAACATTTGTTGGTTCTTCACACAGAATAGGTTCTTCATGTCCCATTTTTCTAACCTGGTCATTTATATTTACCTGTATCGCGGAATAAGGAGCTGGCTCCGCATTAGCCAAAAAATTTGTTAAATTATTAACTGCAATTAACCGTAACTTCACTTTCTATAAAAGGTCCATGAATGCTGGAAATTTTTTTTTTATTATTTTACGCTCCTCGATGCCATGTTCCGACGGTTGGGAACAGGAAACTGTTTACATGAATGTCTTTAAAGTTTATATCACTTTATTGTAGGTTTTCAAGGTATACATACCTTTGTAGTCATTTTGAACTAGTGGGGAGTAGTAAAAATTACTTTAAAGTCTTTTTTTCGTAGAAGTAACGTTATTTTTAATCAAGATGTCACTAATAAGTTACACAACTTTAAAGTTCCAGAACATTTCCCGACAAGGTCACAGGAACTTTAAATGAAACACTTTAGTCATCATTACTTTGAAGTAATTCATTGGTAACACTATGCAGTCGGCATTACTATCAATTTTCACTTCAAAGTTGAGAATGCTTTCAAGTAATACAGAGTAGTATCCGCAACGTTGCACATACTGCAGCAGTTACTTGAAAGTGTAATAACTATACAGTATCTGAATTCAGTAGAATCTACGTAATTGTTACAACACAGGCATACTACAAGGTGAATTTTACACTAAAGTAGCAAATTTAATGACAGTTATATAATGCCTACTATATTAAATTTCCGACGCCAGTTCCCGTCACTTTGGTGCTGCTTGGGTGGTTGTGGTTTCGCTTTGATTATGATTACGAAATAAAATGGAGTCGACACCTGTTCTACAGCACTGAAAATTGTAAACATGCACATTTGTCAGAGAAAGGGGTGAAATTATACTGACAGAGGCATTTTTAATGTAAACTTACATAAAATACCTATACAAAACAAACGGGCCCTCCGAAATATTAAAATTTTAATAATAATTTAATAAATGAAAATAAAATTTCATTTTTCCCCCAATTTCAAGGTACACAATGGATGATAGAGTTATCGACACTACTTAAAATAGCAATCTTTCAAATTAGAAGGTGAGTTTAAGGAAGCATTTAAGGAACATTTTAAAGATCTACTTCTCGTTATGAAAGTATACGCCAAGAAGCTCAGATCAGAAACATGGCGGCAGCAGACGCCGGAATATAGTTGTAGGCCAAGCACAGATCACAGATTTGGTTACTTTCTAACCTATATACTTTTAGCGAGGTAGGGTTGGTCAAAAATAAATCAAGTGAATTCTGAATTAAGAATTATTTATTATTGTTATGTCCGAAATCGATATAATTTAGTAATAATTAATAATATTATGATCTTTAGTTAAATATAGGCATGTAGAAATTTTTGGGTGTAAGAAAAAAATAAATTGGCAACGCTGCATGTCATGTCATTAAAGGGAAAAGGATAAATACGTCTGTTTTTAAAACGCTTTATATTAGCATCACCTGTATGTATCTATGTATGTATCTATGTAACGGAATATTTTAACGTAATTTTCATCAACTTCAAGACGTCTGATTAAATTGAAAATTTACACACGTATTAAGGACCGATGACAATACAATAATTTGAATCCGTATCGACGCAGTTCTCTTAAAAAAAAATTCTAAGCGGATGTCAAAGTTGTGTAATCGACGCATTCGCCAAAATTACGGAATCTTTCAACGTAATTTTCACCAACTTCAAGACGTCTGATTAAATTGAAAATTTGCACATGTATTAAGGACCGATGACAATACAATAATTTGAATGCGTATCGACGCATTTCTCTAAAAAAAATGTCTAAGCAGATGTCAAAGTTGTGTGATTGGCGCATTCGCCAAAATATCGCATCCATGATAAGTTGGCAGAAAGTTAACCACCAATTGAATACCGTAACTCATACTATACTTGAAATACAAGATGAACTAGTTACCAATTTACGATAAGAATGTTTTTTTAAAGCATTTAATTCTTTCGTTTTGTCAAAATATACAGTAATTCAACAATAGCAATACAGTAATTTGAAAAAGAAAATTTTTTTTCTATTTCTTAGATTATCAGTTAATTCAAAAACTAATACATTGCATTACAGTAAAATTTTGACACAGTTAAATTGTTATTATATTCTTTCTTTAATAGATAGTTGCATTCTATTAACTTAATTTTAATTAACACTTTTTTCGATATGAAAATTGGACACCTAAACATACGCTCACTATTTACAGGATTTAATGAATTTAGATTAATAATGGAGGAAAATAATTTTGATGTTATGATGTTAACTGAAACATGGTTGTCCGGCAATGTAAATTCTGATGTTTTTAATATTCCGGGATATGTGGTTTTTCGCAAAGATAGGCTACAAGGCAGAGGAGGTGGTATAATTGCGTATGTTAAATCGTCAATTTTATGTGAGACTATAAATTTTGGTTTTACGATAAGTGATGATCTTGAATTTCTTTTTATTAAAATAAAGATTAAAACACTTAATGTTGTGGTAGGTGCTTTTTATAGAACACCAAACACTAATATTAATAATTATATTGACGATTTTGATAATATTCTTTCTTACATATGCCCATTATTTGATGAAGTGTTATGTGTTGGAGATTTTAATATAAATTTTTTTAATCAAGAAAATCCTGTAAGTTCATGTTTTCAGTCATTTAATTTAGCACAAATTTTGAATGAACCTACGAGAATTACTAGCAGTACCAGCACGCTCTTAGATCCTGTTTTTGTTTCAAATAGTGATTTTGTTAAGTCATTTGGTACAATATCAACTGACAATATTTCGGATCATAGGATGGTGTTTTGTGAGATGACAATTTCTAATTTTAAACCACCACCTAAGTTCATAAAAATTCGCTGCTTTCGTAACTTTAATATACAACTATTTTTAGATGACTTATGCAATTTACCTTGGTATCAACTTATCCGAGAAGATAATATTGATAATAAAATAAATTTATTTAACCACTTTGTTTTATCAACATTTGACAAGCATGCTCCCATAAAGGAAATACGAGTTACAAAACCTTATGCACCTTGGCTTAATCCTAATTTAAAATTACTCATGAGAGAAAGAGATAAGGCGTTACAAAAATATAAGCAAACCAATTCAAATGTTGATGGTTTGTATTACAAACAACTCAGAAATTACACGCTCTCTATGATCCGAAGAGAGAAAAAAGCTTATTTAGATTCAGTTTGTGCTGAAAAAAATTGTCGAAAAATATGGTCGACACTAAAAAATTTTAACATTCGTTCTAATAAAACATACGCCGTCCCTGAACATTTGTCTGACCCTAATGAAATTAGTGATTATTTCTCTTCTTTTTTACAAGATGTAACTGATTGCTGTGATGATAAAATTAATTTCTATAATAACAATATTTACAACGAGAGTAATGATTTTGCTTTTCGTTTAACAACGACGGAAAATGTAAATAAAGTTCTACATTGTCTTAAATCGAATGCCCTTGGCGTGGATAACATTTCAGCTGTAATGTTGAAGTACTGTAGTCCTTTTATTGATAAATATATCACTCATATTGTTAACTGTTGCATAGAATCAAATTACTTTCCTGATCTTTGGAAAATTTCTATAGGTAAACCACTACCAAAAACTGCCAATCCAGAAACTTTTGCGGAATTGCGAATTATAAGTATTCTTCCTACATTATCCAAAATTTTTGAAAAAAATTCTCTATGAACAAATATACGATTTTCTAATTTCTAAAAATATTTTACCTGACAATCAGTGTGGGTTTAGAAAGGGAATGAGTACTGCAACGGCTCTAGTTAATGTTACCAATGATATTCTTCAAGCATATGACAATAAGCTGGATAGTGTGTTGGTGCTCTTGGACTTCTCAAAGGCGTTTGATACAATTAATCATCAACTTATTTGTGCTAAATTAAAATTTTACGGTTTTGATATTTCCTCTGTCAACTTGATTAATTCATACTTATCTAGAAGATCCCAAAGAATTTTGAACAATAATAAATTTTCTACAGATACTGAAATTTTATCAGGAGTACCTCAGGGTTCAGTTTTGGGGCCACTGCTATTTTTAATTTATACTTCTGACATATTAAAATCATTGAGAAGCTGTAAAGTTCAAGCATACGCTGATGATACACAAATTTATTTGCATTTCGATCACAATGAGTATCCTCTTGCAGCGAACTTAATCAATAATGATCTAAAATTAATAAAAAAACTGTCCTTAGAACATAATTTGAAATTAAACCCCTCTAAATCTTATATTCAAATCTTAGGGAATAAAAATCACTTGGCTACACTCAAAGCAAATTTAAACATAAACATAGATGGAATCCCTGTACCGATTGTAAATTCTATAAAAACTTTAGGAGTAATCTTCGACACAGATTTTAGATATAGAAATCATGTAAGAAAATTACTACAAAAATCATTTTCAACTTTGAAATTATTATATTCGAATCGTCACTTTCTAAATTTTCAGCTTAAAAAGAACTTATGTGAATCTCTTGTGCTATCCATTTTTAATTACTGTGATTTTCTCTATGGACCCTGTTTAGATGCTTCTGATAAAAACCGGATACAAAAAGTTCAAAATTCTTGCATTCGCTTAATATATGGATTAAGAAAATTTGATCACGTCTCACAAAAATTGGATGAATTAAATTGGTTAACAATGGAGGGACGCAGAACACATCATCTTGGTAATTTTGTTATGTCACTAATTTATAACACCTCATCAGCGATTTTAAAGGATAAACTAATACCTCGAACTATTGTACATTCTGTAAATATTAGACATAAAAATAAACTTACGATGCCACATCACCGGACTGCCATGTTTAAGAGATCGTTCACGTATAATTCAATTAAATTTTATAATGCTCTACCTGACGAATTAAGTGTCTTAAATCCTAAGCAATTTAAATATAAATATAAAAAATTCTTGCTAAATAAGCAGAAGTACGATGCTAGGTAAATAAACTTATTGCCATTATTTTTTTTTTTTAAACTGATTATTATGTTTTCAATATTTCTAAATTAACTGTGTCAATGTATATTTCTATTATTTGTATTTGAATTTGTAATTTTATTAAGATATATAAGAAAAGTCTCACATTTGTCACCCTTATTATTATTTTTCTTTTTATTTTTTGTCTTATTGTGGTTAAGTAGAATAGCCGTTTGGCTAGACTTCGCCACAGTTGGACAGCTAATGCACTAAATAATATTGTACTTAATATGTATTAAATCAATAAAGTCGATTATTATTATTATTATTATTATTATTATTATTAAAATAAAAAAAAAATTCCGAAATAAATTCAAATCAATAAATTTTGAAAAAAATTTTAATTAAAAAATTTCGACAAAAATTCTTGAAGACTATGACATTTGTTTTCGTTTCATGACTAAAAAATAAAAAAATAAATTATAGTTAAAAGAACTAAAATGTAATAAACATTAATGGCTTCAGAGAACAGAATAATTGAAATTATATAGTGGAAATACCCCTTAGGGTCGAATGAAATAATTTAAAAACAAATTAAGTTCCTCTTCTTGATAGAAGTTAAAATATAGAAGGAATGAAAAATAATATTAACTGAAAATTTTTAGCCATTTATTATTTACTAACTTTTACAAATCTTATCACAGATAAGTATAACATATATACATTAAGGTTTACAAGTTTCCTTACTTTGGATTCTTTAAATGTGCTGGCTACCCTGATGACGCAATGCAAGCAGAAACACGTGTCGGTAGATATTTTAAAGTTTTTAAAGTGAGTGTCAACTGGTGAGTACCTTCTGTTTTATTTATTTTTGGTTTTACTAGACAGAATAGTTGAAACTAAATATAACATTATTGAGTCAGTTGTACTGAACATAATGTGCATATTATCTTTTTTGTAATCCAAGTTTCAGCGTTTTGGCAAATAGCCGGGAAAATAATTGTTTAAAAAGATATATGTTATACTTATCTGTGATAAGATTTGTAAAAGTTAGTAAATAATTATTAGCAAAAAAATTTTCAGTTAATATTATTTTTCATTCCACTCTATATTTTAACTTTTATCAAGAAGAGGAAATTAATTTGTTTTTAAATTAATTCATTCGACCCTAAGAGGTTTTTTCACTATACAATTTCAATTATTCTGTTCTCTGAAGCCATTAATGTTTATTACATTAAGGTTTACAAGTTTCCTTACTTTGGATTCTTTAAATGTGCTGGCTACCCTGATGACGCAATGCAAGCAGAAACACGGTAGATATTTTTATCAAGAAGAGGAACTTAATTCGTTTTTAAATTAAAAAGTAAAAAATAAGAATGAAGTTATTGACAGTAAAGTTCATTTTATTGTAAAAAGCGTGGGGTACTTTTTACTACATTTTAATGTTAACTCTACTTTTGTTAATTGCTACCAATAAAATATTTATAACAATTGATATCAAGCACCCCACGCTTTTTACAATAAAACGATTTTTTTTGTCAATTACTTTATTCTTATTTTGTACTTTTTAGTTCGGTTTGCTATTAAAGCGTGTTTTTCTAATTTTTTAAACTATAATTTATTAAATATCTTTATTGTTCTATGATAGACATACAAAAAGTTTTGCTACATAAATAATTCTTGTTATTAAACGATGTGTGTCAATCGGCCGTTTTAATAATAAATCGAATTAAAGATGCATGTAGTAAGTGGAATCTGAGATAACATACTATAGTCTTAGCAACTCTTGGGGTATTCAAGAGAGCTACCTTAGGTAATCGCAGCTCAGGCAAGTTTTCTCTTAAAATTTGCAATGTCATTGACTGGGGAATGACTTGGTAAATATTTATTTGTCCACTTTCTTAAATCATTTTGTAATGTACTTTTATATTTTAGGTTATTTTCAACATTATGTTCCGTAACATATTTTCTACATATTCTGAGTTGAACTACTACAGAGTGCGGTTGGTGTTAATAAATTCGTGAAATTAATTTAATTTCCAAAAGAAAATATTTGAATTAATCGTGCTATCTAGTAATTTTATATAAAAACATTGTTTAGTGCACCCATAAGCATATTATAAATAAAATATGTCTGGTGGTGAATACGGTGAGGGCGGTCTACCGCCTGATATCAATTTACAGACAAATATAATCATATCCCAGGAAAGCATGGATCAGGAGCAGACCGGTGAGATCAGTCCTAATACTTTCTTACAAAAATGTAACGAAAACTCTGTCTCCAAAAGTCTTAACAATACAACAGGTGTATTAAATAATCTAATGCAAACCTTTGGAGGACAAAAAGCAACCATACTAAATGTCAATGAAAAAACGAATAGCATAGAACAACAAAAACATTACGACTTAAAAACTCGCTACCGGTCCTCTGATAAAGGCCCGTTTTTTGTTTATATCGAATCTTTAGATAAAAATATTGGCAAATTACATGCTATAAGAGTCGGTCATTATTTAAAACAAGATCCATGTTTAAAGTCGGCAATTGTTGATATTAAAAATTTAGGCAAAAATAAAATTAAAGTCGAATTTAAAACTTACAAATCAGCAAACGACATTATAACACATGTATGTATAAAAGAAAACAATTTTGTCGCATACATACCGAAATTTTACGTAGAACGTAGGGGTATAGTTAAGGGCGTAGATACGTACTTTAGCGAGGAATATCTATTAAACGAAATAAAATTAGAAAATCCTAATGCTGTGAATGTAAAACGTTTTACGCGGAAAATTGTACAGTCGGATGGCGTAGAAAAAATTGTACCTAGACAGCTCATTAGTGTGTCTTTTCTTGGTACAAGTCTCCCCAAACATGTAATCATTAATCAAGTAATTTTCGAGGTAGAAGCCTATATCTATCCCGTAATTATATGCAGTAAATGCTTGCGATATGGGCACGTAATGCAAAATTGCAAGGGTAAATCACGCTGCAAAAATTGCGGTGAGACTCACGAAGAATCCGATAATTGTACTCTTATAAAATGCATTTATTGTAACTCTAACGAGCATATATCTTCTTCAAAAGAATGCTCTGAATACCAAAATCAAAGAAAATACAAAGAGACTATGGCCAAATTCAATGTGTCATTCAAAGAAGCAAAACAAATTAATAAATTTCCGGATTATTCAAAAATATTGACACAAAACAAATTTGACATTTTAGACGAGGTAAAAGATTTTCCGTCCTTGCCTAACAAAAGCACACATTTATTTGCTTCAAAGCCAAAAAACGTAGTGTCAAAGCATAATTTTATTAGTAAAAGTCAACCATTACATCACAAAAAAAGGGAAAATAGATGAATTTCCTCAAAATTATACTAATAAGAGTAATAATGTTTCAATATTACCTAACCCTCATAGGGACGAATTTATTTCTTATAAAGAAAAATTAATAGACGGAATGGCTCTTTATATAAATGACTTGGTCAAACAAGTATTAAATACCGATTTACTTAATGTAACTGATTTACATAAAAATATCAAAGACAACGTAATTAGTTTAATTAATAATATATCAGATCCGTATGCTAGAGAAAATGGCTTATAAAAACACGGAATTAAAAATTTTACAGTGGAATGCTAGATCTATATTATCTAACAAACACAGTTTTCATAGTTTTTTGGTGACCGAAAATATTGATATTACTCTTTTACAGGAAACATGGTTAAAACCTGAAATTAAAATTTCCTTTCCCGGGTATCATATCATTCGCAATGACAGACCTAATGGTAAGGGTGGAGTGGCAGTGTTAGTCGCTTCCCATTTAACATACCAAACATTAACCTTTGATAATTTAAATGGCACAAATCCAGAATTATGTGGAGTTAAAATTCTATTTAATAATAACTGGTTACACCTTTTAACAATTTATAGGCCACCTACGGTGTCTGTAAATGAGAGGTTGTGGGTTAGCATTTTTGAAAAATATTCATCGAATTTAATAGTGGGGGGAGACTTTAATGCCCACAATTGTTTATGGGGCTCAGTCAGTACTAATAAAGATGGCAAAGAGTTACTTAACGCCCTTGATGCGAGCAATCTAATAGTTTTAAACAATGGAGCTCCAACCAGGCTAGTGTCACCTAACATAGCTAAATCATGTGTAGATATTAGTATAGCATCACCTAATATAGCCCCACAGGTACAATGGGATGTAACGACAGACAATTTGGGCTCAGACCATTTTACAATCCTTATGACATTAAATAATCATAGCATCAATAATACGGTTATTTATCCTGTTAGAAAATGGCGTCTAGACACTGCTGATTGGCAATTATTTACTAACACACTAGAAAGTTCGTTTATTAATGTACCCAAAAATAATGGCATAGAACAAAAACTTGAATACTTCACAGATTCTCTAAATAGTGCTTGTCAGATATCAATGAAACAAAGCAAACCATTCACTCCAAAAAAAATCCAAGAAAGCAATTTGGTGGGACAATGAATGTGACTTAATAGTCGAAAAACGAAAGGAAATTCTTCGCAAATACAAACTGCAATACACTGAAATCAATTACATAGAGTGCAAAAAAATAATGGCACAGGCAAAGAGATTATTCAAAATAAAAGCTGCAGAACAATGGAAACAGTATTGTAACAGCCTAAACAAAAGTACACCTTTAAATAAAATTTGGAATAAAGTTAAATCACTAAAAAAACATTAAAATTAAAAAAACTTTTATAACCGATGCGATTGCTGAAGATATTTTAAACCATTTAACCCCGCCACTGGCGGAGCAACAGTACGAGATAATAGATAATTATGATTCCAACCATTTTCTTACTAAGAAATTCAGCCTAGAAGAACTTAATACAGCTATAAAAAAAATCTACAAATACGTCGCCTGGATTGGATCATGTATGTTATCCCATGCTGCAACATATGGGTACTTTGGCTAAAACATACTTATTGGGAATTTTCAATGATATATTAGTCTATTCTGATATACCTGAACCTCTTAAAAAGTCCGTGGTTACATTAATACCGAAACCAGGAAAGGACCTCGCAGATGGTGATTCGCACAGACCAATTACTCTCATGTCATGCATCACTAAGACACTTGAGCGCATGATCAAGTTTAGATTAGAATATTGGCTACTTAAAAATAATTTATTACCTGATAATCAGTATGGTTATAAACCTGGATCTGGTACTACTGAAGCTACTACTCATTTAGTGACAGATATTCAAAATTCCCTAACGGATAATCAATGCACTGCTGTTGTTTTCATTGATATTAAAAATGCATATAATAACATAGACTTGAAAATTCTCTCAGAAAAACTACAGGTTATAAACATACCTGGACGTATTGTAAAAATTATAATCAATTTATTTTCCTCACGGGAAGTATTTATTAGATATAATAGCTCTAAAACTGTTGGTCCTAGATTCACGTCTTTAGGTTTGCCTCAAGGGTCAGTATTGAGTCCTTTACTTTTTACCTATACACAATGGATTTACATAATATTTTTTCACCAAATATAACTTGTATACAATATGCAGACGACTTTGCCTTATACTCATGTAAAAAAAATGAAATGGAGGCTGTTTCAGAATTAAAATACATTGTATATTGTTATAAAGAATGGTGTTTTACAAATGGTTTTACTATATCTTTGCAAAAATCGGCTGTAGTGTTTTTCACGCGCAAACGTTTAGACAGTAAAATAAACATAATCTTAAGCGGCCTAGCATTTCCGGTACAAAAATACTATAAATATTTAGGTATCTGGCTGGATTCCAAATTACTTTGGAGTAAACATGTTGATTATATAGTTGGTAAAGCAGAAAAAGGGATTAATTTACTCAGACAAATATGTAACTGCTCCTGGGGTGCAAATCAAGATATAGCTCTACTATTTTACAAAGCTTACATTAGGTCAATTATTGACTATGGCTGTTTAATATATGGTTCTGCCAGCAACATACACTTAAAAAAAATTAGATCGGGTACAATACAAAGCGATAAAAATTTGTTTAGGTTTGATGAAATCTTCTCCTAACGAGGCAGTTTTAGTCGAAAGCTTAGAGCCTCCCTTATGCTATAGACGTGAATATCTAGCTTGTAAATACATTCTTAAGCAGAACACAAAAAACTCTAATATTTTAAAAAAAATTCACCAACTGTCTATAAATAATCTGTGTCAAACTTATTGGACAAAGAAAAACGATCCGCCTTTAGCTAGCGCATATATTCAATGTCAGGAACTTGACGTATTAAAGTTATCTGCAAAATCGGCAACATCGATCTATAGTACTCAATATGAAGCACTGTTTTTTAAAACAAAAATTTATTACCCTAAATATGAAGAAAACAACACCAAACAAATCTTCCAAGAATGTATCTCCCAAATACGTGCAGAATGCACCTTAATTTTTACTGATGGATCCAAAACTTCCAGAAAAGTAAGCGGTGCTTTTTATGTTCCATCACATAATTATCAATTTTCCTTCATCATGGATGATTTTCAAAATATTTTTTCTGCGGAGGCCGCTGCTATTTTGCATGCAATTAAGTGGTGCATCACGAATAAAATTAAGTACACTGTCATAGCATCTGATTCGATGTCTGTGTTAAAAACTATTAGTAACTTCTCCACTCAACGTCAACATAACATTTTTATTATTAAAATTATGGAAGCACTGTATACAGGATATCAACAAAATTGTGAAATTTATTTTGTGTGGGTTAAAGGCCACTCCGGTATAACTGGAAATGTTAAAGTTGACATCATAGCAAAAAATACCTGTAGCGAAAACTGTTGTCAAGAAAAAGATATTAACCCATCGGACTATCACGCTAAATTTAAGGAAAATATGCATAATAAATGGAACATACATTGGCAACAGTATGGCCAGATGTCAAATACTTTTTATTTTAAAATTCACTCAATCATCCCAAAATTTCACTGGTATCAGGAAATTAACGCAAGTAGAAAATTCATATCAACTATAAGCAGAATTAAGTTAAATCATGGAAGATTTCCCTCACACCTACATAAAATTGGAATATTAGATAATCCACTTTGTGTCTGTGGAAAGGTAGCAGACATGCCTCATATACTCTTCAATTGTCCTAGAACGTCCAACGAATCTAAATGTCTCACTTCAGAACTATTTAAAAATGATTTTGTTGCCCCTTTTTGGTTGCCTTACTTATTATATGCAGCCGATGCATCTCTTTTAAGACAGATTTATGAATATTTTTTAAAAATACACCTGGAAATATAAATCAGTACTTGCATAATATCCACAATTGTGCATGTATTATTAATGAAATCAAGGTATGTTAAATAATCATCTCCTTCTGTCAGACCTAATGTATGTTTACCCATCTTTCCGTAGTCTAACATTGTATTGTCTTGCAAAAAATGCCCTGAAGGACTCCTGGGCGAGAAGCGTGTAAACCATGTACAATCCTTTACTCTGTCACCCACACTTGCTAGAAGGTAAACTGGCAAATACATGTGTGCATACATGTGTGTAGATGTGTGTATAACTAACTGCGCGTATATATGTATATAATAACTTGTTATTTGTTACTTGTACGAAGAAAATAAAGGAGTTTTATCAATTTCGTGCTACCAAGAAATTCGTGGCTAAAACACTTTGTATGTAAAGCCAAAAATGCAAAAAAAAAAACATATTTTCTAACAGATTTGTTAATTACGATTGTTACATTTAAAGAAAATGATATCTCGCTGTATTCAAGTAGCTTTGGTTTGAGAGTTATCTAATTTACGTGGTGTGTTTTATGTTTCTCCTTTATATTAAGTAGATTTAAATAAATTAAACAAATTTTAAACACCCACAAAAACTAACAGCAGTTAAAGAAAACAGAAACTGACAGATTGCTAAAAATATACTGTTGTTTTAGGTTAAGTTAATGGTCAAGTATGATATGCACATAAATATATTGTGTTTCGAAAAGCATGTATATAACATTTATCACTATTATATTTAATTATTTTTTAAAGATAATATAAATTTTATAAAAAAATATATCTTGTCCTTATGGAGTTATCATAAAATACTAGTATTTGCAGGATAACACAATTTTTGTATGTTATACAAACTTGTTAATTTTATGTAATATTAACAGAACTGACAACATAAATTAACATAAATATTATAAATTCATATTTCATATGATTTATGAAATATTATTTTATCAATATTACGTAAATACTGTTTCACTTATATGAATCTTATGTAAAGAAGAAACACCACCACATAATGAATGTGTTAAAAATAGTGGACTACAACAAAATTCGTTGACTGGAATATCTTTTGAAATTTAGCTCAAAATGTTTTAAATGTCTAAAATGTTTAACCTCAATGTCTCAAAAATATCAGGTAACTACGATATCAAACGAAATACGGCAAATCTAACAAAATAAATCGTTACCAATTTGACAATTTGATAAATGGATTCAACTTTGACAATAAATATAAATATATATTCCTCACCTTGATTGCAGAAAATTTTAAACAATATTGGAGAAATAATAGGAAACAAAATATTTTCTTTTGATTATGGAGATCCTGATATTTTGTTAAAATAAACCTAATACACTAATTTGACGGAAATTACCAACAACGACATAATTTATTGCTTTAAAATAGAAAGTTTAAAGTCAGTATATCAAGCATTAAACTATACCTTTTGTGGAAAGTAATTAACTATAATTGAGAAACTCCCTTGAGTAATTCGTGTATTGGCAAAGTTTAGTAAACTTTTATTACTTCATTTATGTGATGAATATAAAATATAATTAGAACTTATTTAAGCAATCTTAATCAAATTTTCCTTGCAATAAAGGAAACAGTTTTAAATACATCCACAACTAATTATTGTTTGTGATTAAAAGACCTCGACTTTAACGTAACTGGAATTAAGGGTAAATAGTAAATGGTAAATGCATAAACCTTCAGCAATTGAGTAAATAAATAATATTTTCAGTAACCTTTGACAGTATATGTTTTTACTACAAATGTTTATGAAAGTTAAGTATATTTAAGTTTGTATTTTCAAGTTCAAAAATGCATCCTCGATTTATTTTTTCAAATAAGATAATGAGGAATTAAGCAAAATTAGTTATAAAGAATGACTTTTTTTCGAAAAATTGAAAATTAAAAATTTACAAGTATTGTGAAATCCATCTGGGGACACACTGTATTTATATATTTATTTATTAAATTAGGAGAATATAAAAAAAATATAGTGTTTCTGTCATGTATTCAATGTTGAAGCAAATATTAATAAAAATAAGGATTAGGTACTACTTCGATACCAACGGATATTAACAACAACCATGCCACGAGTTTCTTTACTTAGGTGTTAAATGCATGATTTTAATAGAGTAACTAGATTCGCTTATAAGTATAATCAGAAAAAAATCTTAATCTTTAATTACCTGTATCTTTGCAACGGAGCAAGGATGGCCACGCACCGGCTGCAACTTTTTGTAGCGCAACGTTTCGCAACATTGCGCAACGTTGCACGCTCCAAATTTGCTTTGGAATCAGATGAAACGGTCGCGCACCGCGTGCAACGGTGCCATGCAACGTTTCGCATCGTCTCGCAACAAGAGGGCGATGTTGCGCTGCCGAAGAGGAGTCGTCAGTTTCTTCGCAACATTCGTGGGGTAAAGTACATTTTTAAAAACAAGTGTTATTATAAATGGAGAAAAAGAACTCATTCGGCAATAGTTATAAAATTTTTCGGGATCTTTTCTTAACTCACGAATTAAATCAGGGATATTCCTTTTTTGGTTAATCGGGTGAACCCAAAATCTATTTTTCTTTTGTTCATCCAATAGCTCTAAAAATTGCCACAATAAAATAGTCATCTCTGTTTGCCTATCCATTTTGTCTGTTCAAAATCTGTGATGAGTTTGGGGGAGCGTCAAAATCTGACCAAAAAAACACTTGTCACTGGACGATGCTTATGAATAACCTGAATTTATTACCTATTGCGACCCAAATGTTGCATGTAGAAAATAGATCGACTTTATTGCATTATTTCGTTGCGCAACAAAAAAGTTGCGAAACGTTGCGCTACAAAAAGTTGCTGCCGGTGCGTATACAACCTAACTTTTTTTTATTTCATACCTCAAATCTGTCCTGTACGTTTGGAAATTAAAAGCGGAATTATCCTGTATATTTTAAGCTTGGTTATATTTATTATATTTGACACATAATACTGTCTGCTCATGTTCTCAACTGTTCCTAGTCGTTGAATTTAATTTGATTTTTAAAATTACGATCCTTTGATTTTAACTTAAAGCTCTTTTCTAACCCAAATAGTTCCAAGTGCTGTTTTGTTTCGTTCAGTATTTATTACAAAATTCGATACCTAGCCCTACTTTGTGAAGAGCACTTTAAAATCTTTGTTTGCTCTTAAAAAGTTTTACAAGCATTTTAAACTATTTGCAGATTATAGTTGCGGAAACTTGTTCAGTTTTTAGAAGATATACCAAACGAATTCCAAATAAAATGAAATTTGAATTTCAAACACTAATAATAACATAGGCATTAATTTGCTGTAATAGACAACAGAATACAATAATTATATTTTTTCCCCATCAATGGAATGTTAATCGCGATATTGGAATATAAACAGTGTAAATTTTTTGTAAATATCTCAGTTTTGAGAAAGTGTATGTCAAAAATGGTGGTATATTAAATTAAAGAGCAACATGTCCTCTGCAAAAGTATTTCACATAGTCTGGGAGCCAGCCGTGATGGTTATTTCATCAAGGCTGTTATTACTCGTACTAAATGTAATTAAAAGTCAGCTGGCTGATTTGTGAGGAAAATATCGTCAGCTGGAGTTCAAACTGAAGTTTAAACTTAATTGTAAACACAAAAACGTTATCGGTTAGTACAAAACAGTAAAAAGTGATGTGCTCGCTATACGCACAAATTATTAATTAAGTAACATTATTGTAACGTTAAACTATAAAGTGCCACATCGGATTATTTTTTCGTTTAAGTCATTGCATTGAAAAAGGTGGAAAACAGCCACCGAAACGTTTGTAAAATGTATTTATGAATAAATAAACAATTTAAATTTTCATTCATATCATTAAAGAACCAAAATCCCAAGAACACAATTGCTATAAAAATATATATATATATATATATATATATATATATATATATATATATATCAAATTCCGTTTTCCGGGTATACTCCCGCGTAGGTGATAGGGCCCCGAGAGGTACCGTGGTTGTCTGAACGACAGAAGCCGCAGTAAGCAGTTATCTGTTAGAACCTGAAGATGGCAGATGAGATTCTGCCGAAACGTCGTTCAGACAACCACGGTCCCTCTCGGGGCCTATCACCTACGCGGGAGTATACCCGGAAAACGAATTTGACATTCACCACCCATGAAAACCTGAAAAAACAACAATATATATATATATATATATATATATATATATATATATATATATATATATATATATATATATATATATATATATATATATATATATATATATATATATATATATATATATATATATATATATATATATATATATATATATATATATATATATATATATATATATATATATATATGTATATATACATGCATATATATAATTTTTTTTATATATGTATTTTAAATTATTTATTACACTTATCTTATATTTTGTAAATGTGTTTTGAAGTATATATATATATATATATATATATATATATATATATATATATATATATATATATATATATATATATATATATATATATATATATATATATATATATATATATATATATATACATACATATATATATATATATATATATATATATATATATATATATACATATATATATACATATATATATATATACATATATATATATACATATATATATATATACAGGGGTGTGCCACCTAAAACTCCCCAGACTCGTAACTTCTCTTATTTTTAAGCAACAACCATGATGGACACATCAAATTGTAGATATTTTTAAAGCCTTTAAACATACATACAGGGAGATTTAAAAAAGTTAAAAAAATTGTTACAAAAAAGAAAAATAATTTCTTTGAATATTTTTTTTTTACCTCACTGTGTTAATGTTTTCTTATAAAGGTTTTAATTAGCTTCAATTTATGTTATTATGTCATATTGGAAATTCTTTTTTGGTTTTAGAGAAAAAGTAAAAACACTCTTTTCGTTTCCAAACTGATTTTTTTTTAAATAAATTTGAAAAGAATAGTTCTATGCTTTATTTGTAAAACACATATAAACAATACTTTTTCTGACATATTTGCATAAACTTCCTCACTTTTGAGGAGGTCTGTACTATTTCTCTTAGATTTAGTAAATCAACCATCTTTGGTAGTATTAATATTCATTTACATTTTTTAAGTTAGCCATGGAAGTTTTGATATGTCATATTCAAACAAAAATCAGAGTTATGTCAATTTGTTTGCAGTTAAATATTAATTCACCCATCACTCGAGCAACAAATCGTCATGGTTCAGTTTACAAGTGCGGTTTCAATGTTTGGCTTGGAATAATCGGTAATAGAATCATTGGTCCAATAATATTTGAAGGACCCCTGACTGGTACCAGATACTTGGGATATCTGCAAAATGAAATTAAGGACAGCTTAGCTGAATTACATTTCCATTTACGACAGAGAATGTATTTCCAACAAGATGGCGCTCCTCCCGATATTTCAAGGATAGTAATTGATTATCTTCAACGGAGAATCGGAGAAAACGTAATTTCGACGGATGGTCCTGTGAGGTAGCCTCCAAGGTCACCTGATTTAACACCCCTTGATTTCTTTGTTTGGGCTTATTTCAAAAATATTGTCTACACAACCGACGTTACAACCCGTGAAGACTGGAAGCTTCGAGCAAGACGCGCAATTAATAGCATAACGGTTCAGCAATTGGCGAACGTTCTTCGAGAAACACATATGCGAGTTCAGAAGCATTTTGAACATCTGTTGTAATGTTCTGTGTTAATTTTGTGTATTCCAAAGCCACTTTATGTATAACAAGGTAATTAGAACAAAATTGTATTTTCTTATTTTCTTTTAGCTGTAAATTTGTTTGTATTTATTGCACAATTTAATACGACATATGAATAAATTCCTTATTAATAGTACTAATAAATGATATCACGGTACCAATATGGTTCCATTTGAAAAAATTGAGTTTTTCCCCAAAAAACAATTTTAATGAACTTTATTTGCTCATAAATCACGTAATTTAGTATTTTTGACAAGATTTCAATTTTTCTAGCATTACAGGGGTCATTTAGAATAAATCGGAACCGTCATTTCACACTTAAATGGAAAACTAAAAATTGTATTATAAAAAAATATTGAAGTTTGAAATGTCACTTATTTGGTATCGTTGGATTGAGAAAGTTATGCAGAATTCAAAATGCAATAATATACAGGGTTTTCCTTTTAAAAATCTAAAGTTAGTGTCACTTCCGGCGAAACCGGAAGTGAAAAAAGAACACTTGTATGTCAAAAAGTACTGCTTATTATGTATATAAAATATCCCAAATTTCAATCAATTATCTTCAAAACTAAAGGAGAAAAGAGGGGTGTACCATGATCCTGTTACACCCGGTATAAGTGAGAAAAGCCCTACTTTGTCACAAGAATGTGAAGTTTGCAATCACACGAATACAGTGTAGTGTGGCAAAGCGCTTTCCTCGCGAAGATGATGTGTTGATCGTTATAATACCCGACAAAACACCAACATCACAGAATTTCACACTAGTTAGTGGAGACGAAGATTGATTAACTATTTTTAGAAAGTACGCCATTCTTCATCCACCATCTCATGACCTACTGAAAAATCATCCGGTGGGTTTGACCACATTTGAAAATCTTCCCCAAATAATTGCCGAATTCTTGAGATTACTCAACTCTTCTGCATATACCAATTATTACCTTTGGAGAACGCCTTTAACATTACTTGCTAGTACTGGAGCAGACATTCTTTGTCTTAATAAACATGGAAGGTATAAATCCTCCGCAGTTGCAGAAGAGTATATAGCTGATTGCATTCAAAATAAAGTAAGAGATGCCCAAGAAATCATTAGCAAGCCTCCCTGTTCTACTAATACTTCACTTTCTATGGTGGTTGTATAAAAAACAAATTGTTCAACATAAATTTTACCAATCTATTAGATAAGCTGTAGTTTTATTTCTTTAAAATTAAGATTACACTGATGGCAAATGACAGGGCTGACAGGCCAATCAAGGTCGCACACGTGTGTGTTATTTAACGTATACCTAGTTTGTGAACTGTAACTGCATATTCACTTATCAACATGATATTCTTCTACAAGAAAAAAATGCTGTACTAAAAAATTGTTACATATAAAGCGGTTTGAAGTTGAAAACCAGGTCATTTAATACGCATTATAAAACATTTTGCAATTTAATTCTCTCTACCACGGTCACATTAACTCATTACAATAAATAAAGTCCGCTTACTATTGCTACCAAATTTTATTTTATTAGCAGATAGTTTAGTATTTTTCCATACCTTCCCTCAACTATTATTGATTTAGACTAGAGACAGCAAAGAAATCGAGGCGAAATGCCGAGAGCACAAGATAAATATGTGCGATGAACTAAAAGTACCCACAGTATATCTGTGAAATTTATCTTTCTGGAGCTCTGAGCTAGATCCTAATATGTTTAACCTACAGTAAGTGACTGAGAAGAACCGAGGCATCAATTTTGTTCATTTTGATCAGTCTATTCGATTTTGCTGATTAATTTGTGGTGTGCGAAAGCACGAATTTTCACAGAAAAAATACCACGGTTAATCAATATAATCGATAGCTCTGGCTCAGCGGAAAAGAGAGGATAATTCTGAGAATAGCACATTCCCCTTGAGATTGGTAATAAGAGTGATTGTATATTTATTAAATAATGGTGAGTTACATTTCTTAGTAATGTTAGTAATAACATCTCATAAAATTGCTTGGAGGCGCTGCTCAATTCATATCAATGTGTAGCATGAACTAAACTTTCTAAATGCTTACCCTAAGAGTTGAAGTCTTGTTTAAATCGAAGAGGAGTTGCTCTAATTTTATTAAGAATCTAGAAATTGGCCCTTTTGTAAACTTTAATAAATATAATAAATAAGAACAAACTTTATACACAGTGGCGGCTGATGATATTTAGGTTTAATATTGAAGCATGGAACTTAAGCAATACTTAAATGGCATAACTATTAACACTATATGAAAGTGTTTTGCAGAAAAAATTGCGACTGAAGTTTGCGAAAAAGAAGTTGCAAAAATGATGGCCCTCCGAAGTCATTTAAGTTTATAAAATATTTGTAAAATCTTTTTTTTATATAATCAGGATGAACATTTCTTCACAGAATTAAATTTTTATTTCAAAATATTGATGTTTTATGAAGTTACAGCTTTTTGAAATGTGCGCATTGAAAACTTATTCTAAAATAACTGTCATTCTAACTATTGTCACTTGAGTACATTTTTTATTACTGTTGTTTTATTATTTTACACCAATTAATATGGCTAGCCTGTTTCAGATTTTAACAGCGATAGTACTTTGAGAGACTTAAAAAAAACAGCTTTTTGAAATATCTAAAGAATTAATTCAGAAAATTGTATATTCACTAAATTATTGAACATATTTTATTATCAGCAATTTATTAAGCAAAATCCTCATAGGCGTCTCGTCTAAGATAATGGCTTACAATTTTTTATTTGTAACTTACCCATTTTAATGGCTGACGCTTTGGTAGGGAATAATAATTTTTATTAGGATTTAGAATGGACAATAGACGGAATAAAAAATATATATTCAAGCTCTCTGGACAAGTGACTTACTTAAACTAAAAACTTTGTATATTTTACATATATATCTTATTCAGCATTGGTACAGTTCTTTTACTGAGAACTTATATGTTTAATAAACACTGCTTTATATAAACATTGAAATCTAACACACACCAATTCTGGTCAGTTCATCATAACTAATAATTTGACCTTGTTCCTTTTTGCTACTTCCAATAATTTTAAATTCTCTTTTTCCAAAAATGGTGTATCTTATCAACATTTCACAAAAGTGTTTTATTGGACATTTCACGTGGATAAAGAAATTTTATGCACTTCTCTAAAACATCTAGAAGAAAAAACGTTGCAAGTAAAACCTGAAAAATTACTCGCTTAAACAAAACGTCTTGTGAGAAATTTTCTAAAAAACATTTTATGTAATAAAAATATAAAATAAAGTAGTAAATGCAAACATTTTAGAAATTTAGAGTGGAATGAAAAATAATAACTGAAATATTTTTTTTGCTAATTACTATTTACTAACTTTTACAAATCTTGTCACAGATAAGTACAACACATATTTTTTTAACAATTATTTTCCCGGCTATTTGCCAAAACGCTAAAACTTGGATTAAAGAAAAGATACTATGCACATTATGTTCAGTACGACTGACTCAATAATGTTGTTTTTAATTTCAACTATTCTGTCTAGTAAAACCAGAAATAAATAAAACAAAAGGTACTCACCAGTTGACCACTCACTTTAAAAAACTTTAAAATATCTACCGACACGTGTTTCTGCTTGCGGAGCTTCATCAAAAGTAGCCAGCTCATTTAAAGAATTCAAAGCAACTAAACTTGTAAACCTGATAAGATTTGTAAAAGTTAGTAAATAATAATTAGCAAAAAAAAATTCAGTTATTATTTCTCATTCCACTCTATATTTTAAACTTTTACCAAGTAGAGGAACTTAATTTGTTTTTTATTTTAAAAATTGTTTGAAGTAGTTCTTCAGATACTTCTAGAACACTGTTTTTTCTTTTACATCTTTAAAAGCTTGTAGCTCTCTTAAGAAACCTTTATTGGTATCTGTGTACGTATATACGGGGGTGTCTCACCAGGAACTACATCGATCGATATAGGGAAAAGTACGCGCCAGAAATTTTTTAAAATGTAGGGAATTACTAACGACAGTGTGGTCAATCCAACTAAAATAAATTACAAGCATCGACGTCCGGTTATACCAGAAGTCGATACCAACTTGCTTATTATAAATTGAACACCCTATATATTTTAGGGTTTTCAAAAAAGCATAAAATTCTGAGTCAAAAACACCTTATGCCTAAATCCAGTCGTCTCAGAGATATTTGACATCTTAAAAAAATTTTGACAGGTGTAATGGTTTACAATAAACTTTATAACTTTCTTCATGTAAAAGCTAATAATTTTTGCCTTTTGGCATGCAGAAAGACCGTAAGGTGAGCTACGCTTCACAGTTTAAAGAAATAGTATATCAAGTGTTCCATTTTTGACGTTACATTTTGTTTAAGTCAAATGGAACACTATGAATTTTTTTACACTAGGTTATGTATAATTAAATTCCTTTTTTTCTGATATAAGCATTGTGGGGGTTTAAGTTACAACTTTTTGAAATATTTGCGATTTTCTTAGAAATTCAAGAATTTTAAGTAAAAATTTTATCACATTAGCCATGATTAGAAACAATCAGTAATATCAGTCATTCTCTTATGTTAAAAAATGCCACCGCATTTAAATTATACCCACGAAGACTTTTTGAATTTGTTTATTATTTATGGAGAATGTTTTAACTCAGAATCTCTTTTCGAAAACCCTAAAATATACAGGGTATTCCATTTAAAATAAGCAAGTTGGTATCGACTTCCGGTATAACCGGAAGTGCCAGATGCTTGTAATTATTTTAGTTGGATTGACCACACTGCCATTAGAGATTCCTTAAATTTTCAAAATTTTCTGGTGCGTACTTTTCACTATATCCATCAATGCAGTTCCTGGTGAGACATCTTGTATGTACATATTGTACATACATACATATCTTACTAAATCAGACATTTTCAGTTGAAGATAACCATTTATCTACTGCTAAAATCCTTACACTAAAACTTGAAACACCCTGTATACATTTTAAAAAATTTTACATTTTATTTGCTTCATGTATATGTATATGTAAAAAAATTATAAAATAATTATTGAGTATTACATAAGCATCCATTCAAACCGAGGGGTAAACCGGTCGACAAAAATCTGTACACCAAACTTCCACCACAGTAAGTGGATTAACAGGTGAAAAAATGGACAATTTATGTCAAAAATGAAATTCATAAAAGAGGAATACAAATGAAGAAATCTTTGTACGCAATAAAGAAAATCCAAAGAAAAAAAGGGACATTCTTAATATTAAAATAAAACATGTTTGAATTCATAATAGCTTTTTCAATCTTGCTAATTTCCCTGTATAAGAATGTCATGCGTAACTAACTTTTTTTTTTTGCAAATAATAAAGTTTCAGATATTTCCATAGTGCCAACCAACAGTACAAAATTTAAGATTTAACCTACTGAACTACTGTTTAAAAATAAATAAATAAATAAATAAAATTCTGAAACAATGTTTCTAATTCAAGTTTATGCAAAATGATGATTTTGGTACATGACACCCATTTGGGTCTACGATTCGTATGGGTGGGGCAATAATGCGTCGGACTTCGATATCTCGAGTTGTACGATAGCTAGAAATTTTTTAAAAAATTGCAAGTAAACTAGATAAAAAAGTCTATAACTGGAAATTATTTTCGAACATACAGGGCGAGCCAAGACGAAATTACAGGACCAAGTGCATTTTTTTTAAATGGAATGCTATGTATATCAGTACATTTTTTTGAAGCCTCTTTCTAGGCTCTATTCATTCCTATATTATTATTGGCTATCTCTCAACCACTTTGATGTAATGAATTTTTTTGTTGAAATAATGCCATCTACAGATGGATATTAAAAAAATCACTACAGTCACAATTATGGGTTTTAAGAAAAACTTATGTGAATACCAGTTACGAGACATCTAATTAATATTTCTGAAACATTTTCATTTCCTAAAAATGTACAGGGTGGCCAAAAATTAGTATTCAATTAAGAACTTTTTAAATTGAATTTTCTCAATTTTTCAAATGGAACACCCTGTATATTTTTCAACCATGTGATGTAAAAATAAAAAACGAACATTTTTTTGTAAGTACTTCCCTATGGCTAATTGCAACCATTTTCGTTTTATTAATAAATAAGTGTTTATATTTCAATTAAGAACTATTTGAATTGAATTTTATCAATTTTTTCAAATGAAACACCCTATATATTTTTCGACGATGTGATGTAGAAATGAAAAACGAACATTTTTTGTAAGTACTTCCCTTTGGCTAATTGCTACCATTTTCGTTTTATAAATAAATAAGTGTCAAATTCAAGAATAAACTTAAAAAAAGAGGTTCCCTCAAATAATTCATTAGAAAAATTTATAATAGGTGTTCGACGTGTTGCCCATTTTGATTGACACACGTCTTTATGCAATTTTGAAATGAGGCCATTTAGTGGGACCATTTCCATTGAAATGAGTAAATAGTATTTAACCAGTCCTTTACTGTAATGTTCTTTTGTAAATTTTTTTGCTGTTTTCGTTATTCGACAAGCAATAAAACCTCAGTTTGGTATAAATCATCGTGTACAAAGGAGCATTTATCATACTTAGCGGTCGTTAGTTACAATTTGTATTGAATTTAAAATATTCGGAATTTTACAATATGAATTTTAATAAAGCGGAACTTGTAGACATGACTTTTGTTTTGGGCGAGTCAGACAGAAATTGTTTACTTGCCAATAGAATTTATCACCAACGTTATCCTGAAAGAAGGCTTCCTGATATTAGCAGCTTCCAAAGCCTTCTCGATAGATTTCTGGAAACTGGAAATGTCGAATATAAAAAAGTGAAAGAATAAAATGTGTTGTGAACGAAGAAAATGAGTTTTCTGTGGTTCTGGCAACGGTTGAGAATCCCATGTTAGTCAAAGAGAAATGACCTCATTAGTAGGAATAAGTAGACGGTCTGTGGGTCGAATCTTAAAGAAATAAGTTGCATGCATATCATATTCAAATGCACCAGGAATTATCTTCTTCAATAATGCTTTATTCACTGATGAGGCAACTTTTCATAAAAATGGATTTGTTAATAGGCATAATTTCCATTATTATGCTTCGGAAAATCCTCACTTTTTTATGCAAGTTGATAACCAACACAGATGGTCTATAAACGTTTGGGGAGGAATTATTGGAGAACATGTAATAAGGCCACATTTCTTTGATGATACATTGACTGGAGCTATTTATCTTCATTTTTGGAAAACTATCTGCCACAATTATTGGTAAATCTCCCTGGAAGAATTCGAAATAGGATGTGGTTTCAGCAAGATGGTGCTCCACCACATTATTTAAATGCAGTTAGAGACCACTTAAATAATACCTACCCTCATCAATAGATTGGAAGAAATGGATCCACTAAATGGCCTGCTAAATCCCCAGATCTTACAAAAATGGATTTCTTTTTATGGGGATACGTGAAGGAAATTGTTTATAGAGACACCAACAACAGTACAAAATATGAAGGAAAGAATAATAACTGCCTTTAGATCAATCTCACCGGCAGTTTTTGGAACAGTGGGAACCTCATTTCAAAAGCGCATAGAGATGTGTGTCAATCAAAATGGCCAACATGTGGAACATTTATTATAATTTTTTCTACTGAGTTATTTGAAGAAACCTTTTTTTAAGTTTATTTTTGAATGTTGTAATTATTTCTCAACAATACGAAAATGTTTGTAATTTGCCATAGGGAAGTACTTACAAAAAATGTTCGTTTTTCATTTTTACATCACATCGTTGGAAAATATAGAGGGTGTTCCGTTTGAAAAAATTGAGAAAATTCAATTTAAAAAGTTCTTAATTGAATACTAATTTTTGGCCACCCTGTACATTTTTAGGAAATGAAAATGATTCAAAAACATTAATCAGATGTCTCGTAACTGGTATTCACATAAGTTTTTCTTAAAATCCATAATTGCGACTGTGGTGATTTTTTTAATATCCATCTGCAGATGGCCTTATTTCAACAAAAAAATTCATTACATCAAAGTGGTTGGGAGATAGCCAATAATAATATAGGAACGAATAGAGCTTAGAAAGGGGCTTCAAAAAATATACTGATATACATAGCATTGGCTCGCCCTGTATGTTCGAAAATAATTTCCAGTTATAGACTTTTTATCTAGTTTACTTGCAATTTTTTAAAAAATTTCTAGCTATCGTAGAACTCGAGATATCGAGGTCTGACGCTCTATTGTCCCACCCTGTATATCATGAAAGTAGATACATGTTATTTCTATTTAAAAATATTATACGAGAATAACGTAAAATAAATGATTCTATAATATAAATCATAATCAGTAACTAATTTTTGACTACAATAATAATTGTAAAACGTCTGATGAATGCTAAAAACTTCTAAGGAATTCCATGGAATTCCAAGGGAATTTCAAAGAATTCCACGGAATTCCATATGTTTGTACACCAAACTTCTGAACAGGTTTATCCCTCGATTCTATGATAACATTAATAAATACCACAGTTTTTTATATTTTATACTGTCATTCTTATCTGAATGCGCAAATATAAAGTTTTAGGTAAATAATAAATCAAACACAATACATTTTATCGTAGAAACTTACTCAATCCAGAAGTACGATTGCATTGGATTAAATAACAGTGTTCTTAGCAATAGAAACAAAAAAATATTGAAATTAAAAAAAATATTTTTATAAATAATATGTTCGTGTTTACCAGCCCCTGATGAGTTCCGGAAGAATGAAAGAAGATATAAGACTAGGGGTGTTCGTTTTTACATTGTAATTGGAGAGAATCATTTCTTGAGAAAAAAAAATTTTTTTGGTGTTAATATTTTTTTAATCTTAATATTTTTTTGCTTCTAATACTAGGAATAATATTATTTAATCCAATGCAATTTATTATTTACTTAAAACTTTTATACTAACACATTCAGATAAGAATAACAGTATAAAATATAAAAACTATGGGTATTAATTATTTTTATCACGTTAGGTTTGAATGGATGCTTATGTAATAACCATTTATTATTTTATTATTTTTTTCTAGAAACCCTGTATACATTGTAGTATGTTATTGATTTATCTTAACTAAAAATTACTGTAAAAAGTATTCTAATACAATCTTAGTTACGTTGTGAAGAAATCATTTCATTATATAAAAATTTTTGTAAGTAAAGCTGAATTTCACAGAAGAAAAGATGACCTAATTCCACAGAACAAAGTAAGGGATCTCTACCCTCAGGATAAAAGTCGTTATTGTTATAACTTTTTTATCGATTTTCTGAAAATGACTAGAAGCAACATTTAAACTGTATTGATCCACTGAATTCACTTCTTTATTCAAATCAATTTAATTTCTAGGATCTTTGTAAAAGCTCTCAGATAATAATTTGATTTGTTTCACGGAAATGAAAAATCCATATTACATAATACAATATACATAATAATGTACTATTTGGACAGAGTTGAAAGTAACTAGTGTTAAACTTTTACATTTTTCCAGAATTATATATAATCTTCTCACAGAGATAATTGAAGGGGTGGATATTTAAAGATGTTATTCAACAAATTGCTAACTTTGCAGAACAACGTGAGAAACATTAGTGATAAGTTGTAACATCACAACACATTTAATTATCAAATAGAATATTCCAATTTTCCAGTTAACAGAACAAGGAAAATAAACATCCATATCTACCGAAGTTAGAAGTTTCTACAAAATGACTTTACTAATTTGTATCTGCATGGTGATATTTTTTGGTGGTTATAAACCCTTTAAAACTCCCCGAACTTCTTTGTGCGGTGACACTTTGTTAACTTACTTCTTCTTTTCTTAAACCTTTTGATATCTTGCATTTTTTTTCGTATTTTACACCGCTTAGGAATTATTTGGCAAAATAACGTCATATTTCTTGGCCTAAAATACAGAAATATTTCGTTGCAATAATAGGTAATCCAAAAGTAGGCCGATAATTTTGTTTATTTGTTATGTCATATATACACAAATTGTTGAATTGTTTGTTGTTCCGTCATAAGTTTCCAAGAGTTGTTTTCAAGCGAGTTTTTCAACAAATAATTATAAGAAGCTAAAAATAATTATTATTAAAGATATTGTAAATTTTACAAATGCCCAGTTAGCGGCATACGTGCTTACCGAAGGGAATTCTTTTCAAACTAGATGGATATACCAAGTACGGTACCCAAATCGTAGAATACCTGATCCATAAACATTTTCTACTATTCACAGGTGAATTCATAAAACCTGAAGTGCTAAAAGAGAACAATTTTGCAGCAGCACATCCTACAGTGAGAATTTCAGACGCAGTTGAAAAACTTCCTGAAACAAGCGCAAGAAAAATTTCGTTAACACTGAATATTATTGTTGTACTTCTCGTTAATAATCTGTTACACCCCTATCACATTCTAAGAGTAATCCAAGCACTACTCCCTCGTGACTTTCCATTTCGGATGAATTTCTGCCAATGCAATGGTTTCATCAAAAAACTTGATGAAAATCATTTATTTACCGATGAATCTAATTTTTCTCAAAACGCAATTAGAAATTTCCACAATAATCATTTATTAGCAGATGAAAATCCGCATGCAATTATGGAGTCACATATTCATGAGCAATTTTCAGTGAATGTGTGGAATGGAATTGTTGGGAATTACCTGATAGGGCTCATTTTTCTTCCAAGGAGACTTAATGGACAATCCTTCAATCGTTTCCTTGAGGAAGATGTTCCAATCTTGCTTAAAAATGTCCCTTAAAAAATAATAATAATAATAATAGCACGTCTTTAATCATTTCAATAACCTCTCAGATTACAAAATATTGTAAGGAAAAGTATACAATATTATGAACAGGCGAAGTATCGCTCAATGAGCGTTTTTCAACTTAACCCTACAGCACATTACCATATTAACCTAATTAGATTGGTATAATTAATTACACACATATACCCATATACATATATACAGTGTCTCATCAGGAATTGCATCGATCGATATAATAAGAAGTGCGCACCAGAAAATTTTGAAAATTTAGGGAATTACTTATAACAGTATGGTAAATCCAACTAAAATAATTACAAGCATTTGGCACTTCCGGTTATACTAGCAGTCGATACCAACTTGCTTATATTAAACAAAATACCCTACACAGTTTAAGATTTTCGAGAACAGCATAAAATTGTGAGTCAAAAATATGTAGAATCCTATGCCAAAACGAAGCCGTTTCAGAGATATTTGACATTTTAAAAAAATTTTGGCAGGTGTAATGGTTTACAATAATCTTTATAACTTTCTTCGGGTAAAAAATACTCATTTACTTTTTGGCATGCAGAAAGCCCATAAGAAGAGCTAGCTCTAGAGTTTAAAGAAATTCAATAATAGTATACCAAGTATTTGATTTTTGACGTTACATTTTGTAAATTTCAAACCACGAAAACTTGTCTAAGTTAAATGGAACACCCTGTATTTTTTACATCAAGTATGTATGATAGAATTTCTTTTTTTCTGATATAAGCATTGTGGGGGTTTAAGTTACAACTTTTTGAAATATTTGCGATTTTCTTAGAAAATCAAGAATTTTTAGTAAACGTTTTATCAAATTAGCCATAATTAGAAACAATCAGTAATGTCAGTCATTCTGTTATGTCAAAAAATGCCACCGCGTTTAAATTACACCCACGAAGACTTTTTGAATTTGTTTATTATTTATGGAGAATGTGATAAAGTAATAACATGAACTTGTAGTACATTTGTTACTAGATATCCACAAAAACGGAAAATAACACTAAACACTGTAACATGCCTATTAATTGGATGGTGCTGGAGACGTTAGAAAAATTTGACCTGTCATAAAGTCAAGTGTTGATGTTTGTGATCGATGGTGCCGCGTCAATGCGTTTGATAGGCCGCTCTCTTAAAAAATCCGGTTGTAGGTTGGTACATGTTACGTGTAAAGTGCATGCTTTACACCTTGTGGGAGATACTATTCGACCAGGTTTTCCAGAGGTAGAAATGGCAAATACGAAAAAAGTGTTTCTTAAATCTCTTAAACGTCTTCGCGCATATCATAGCATACATGACACTGCAAAGTTTGTGATAACCAAGCTAGTTAAGAGGGTAAGTTGTGCATACATTGTTATACATTGTAGCGGTTTATTGCTTTTATTACTAGTTAATTTATTATGAAGCATACGCCTATGTCCTGCGGCGCATTTTTGCCAATTCTACTTATGATTCTGAGATCTTCATGATTGAAGTTGCGTGTGACTCAATGCTGCAACCATGAGGGTATATCCCGTTTCGCGAGATTTTTTGTGGTCCACAAGGGACAAAGAGATATTCACGTAATTTTGAATGATTTTTTAAAACTATGTAATAAATCAATTAAGCAATATTTCTTTTGTTATTGGTCGCTGGTTCTGTTTTATTTTATTGATCCTCATCATCTTGTGATCATAAGGGGAATCAACAAATACTGTACTATCAGGCGCCATTTAGGTTATGTTCTTCCTTGGAAAATTGACGTTGCCTGAGTGTATGAATAGGCCTTGGGTGATTTTCAAGTTCATTTAGTATGCTGCTCTAGTTTAGAGTGTGTATTTTTGTTTGTGTAAATTTGTGCCATTTTTAACAAAGATTATAATGAAATATAATGAAAGTTGCCTTTTCTATTTTGAATTTTTTCGGTCTATATATTTTTTAGGTAAATATTGTTTTATAATTTTATTAAGTTTGTCTGAATGAAGTCTAATATTTTTTATATTTTACTACCTAACCTAAACTAATTGGAATATAATTTAAACTTGGCGGGATTTTTAAAGAAAATAGGGATACTTTATGCCTGCGCGGGAGATGGTTTGTTATACTCAGGTGGCAACACTGGTGTGCCTACTTCTCACTGAAAAAGGCAATAATCAGAAACCGGTCTGCGAATGGTACACGCGACGGTCTGAAGAAGAATTTCCATTTATTTGGTAAAAATCTTTAACTACTACTTTGGTACCTTATTTAGGTATTACTTTTAGTATTTATGACTATTTGTAAAATAAAAAATGATAATTTTCCCTTTTTTGATCTTGGGTCATATTAAAAATGTCTTAATAATACCGTTTCATGTTTACTTAATCATTAACTAATTATTAAATTTTTGAATAATTAAACAACCAATTTTACCGAAAGTGTGGCTCTCCTATACATTATTTCATTATTCAATATAATTAATAATAACGGACGTTACTTGATCTTGTAATTTCTGATCTTGAATGTGAAATTTTGCATGATAATGCACCTCTTGTGAAGGAAGATATTTTTCACCCAGCCCTTTTTATTAAATTAAAGATTTCAATAAGAAACAACAACTTCTCTTTAAATTCTAATCAAAAATCATATAATTTTAAAAGAGCGAATTATCCGGCCCTATATAATGCCCTCCTAGTCACAGATTGGTACTATTTGCAAAATATTTCAAACGTAAATGCAGCAACTAAAGAATTTTATACCAATTTTTACACCATTTTAGATCAGCACGTTCCTCAATTTAAACACTATAAGAGAGTTTATCCGAAGTGGTATACAAGGGAGATTATTAATAATATCAAAGTTAAAGATAAACATTATCGCAACTATAAAAAAAACAAATTCTTATTATCACTTAAATGAATTTAAACGATTTCGGTCTTCAATCAAACAGCAGACAGATGCAGCATATAACAGCTATTTTGAAAATATTCAGTATTGAATATCTACAGATTCAAGAAACTTTTGGTCATTTGTTCACTCAAAACGGCAACAATCTAGAATACCGAGCAACATTATGTATCTCGATAAAAGTTATGAAAAGCCAGATGAAATTATTAATATATTCAGAAAAATCTTTAGTTCAGTATACGCTGCTTCGAGCGATCAGGACAATAATAATAATATTACAGCCAACACTAATTACGATAATATTAATATCACCAATATTTCAATAATTGAGGTTGAAGAGGCTATGAAAAGTTTAAAAAAATAAAATGACATCGGGTCCGGATTTAATACCTTCCTTTTTAGTTAGAGATTGCGTTTATGTGTTATCGGTTCCATTGTTTATACTATTTAATTTGTCTCTTAATACGTCGACATTTCCGGATGATTGAAAAATGGCAAAGGCATGTCCAATTTTTAAAGCTGGAGATACTTCAAAAGTAATCAACTACAGACAAATTTCTATCTTGTGTAACTTTGCAATGGTTTTTGAAATTATTTTGTACAACCGCATCTACTTGTCCACGAAAACAGTAATATCACCATATCAACATGGCTTCATGACTAACAGATCAACCGTAACAAATTTAGTACTTCTCACTCAAAATATATCAAATATTATAGACCAACAAGGACAATTAGATGTAGTGTATACAGATTTTTCAAAAGCTTTTGATAGAATTGATCACAATATATTACTGAAAAAACTGAAACATTTTGGATTTAATACGCAGTTGTTACTGTTCTTACATTCCTATCTAACAAACAGATATCAATTTGTGTCATACAACGGTTATAAGTCATCAGTATACACACCATCGTCTGGGGTTCCACAAGGTAGTAAGTAATCTTGGACCATTATTGTTTCTATTATTTATAAATGATTTATGTGAGGGTTTAGAATGCGATAAACTGGTGTACGCAGATGACTTAAAAATTTTCAGAAATATCAAATCTGAAGAAGACTGCGCGCTGATTCAAAATGAACTTAATAGAATTAGTCAATGGTGTTATCTTAATAAATTAGACCTTAACGTCGGAAAATGTAAAGTTGTTTCTTTCCATAAAAAAAACTGGCTTCATTACAATTACTCCATAAATGGAACAAGTCTAGAACGTCAGACTTCAATTAAAGATTTGGGTATATACTTTGATTCTGAGCTGAGCTTCGGTGAACATATAAGAACCAAATCGAAAGAAGCCACAAGAATGCTTGGCTTCATTATAAGAAATTGCAAATCTTTTACCAACCTGGAGGCTTTAAAATTACTATATTACTCATATGTAAGATCCAAACTCGAGTATGGATCGATTGTGCAGTGCTTAGAACAAGTCCAAAGAAAATTCCTAAAATTCGTATTAGGTATTTAAACTAACTGGACACTATCCCGACAGAGGTATGAATAACAATCATTTGTTAAACACATTTAACTTTGTGAGCCTTGAATTTCGGAGAATTTGTTCATCTCTTGTATTCCTATATAAAATATTTCATAATAAAATTGACTGTCCAGAGATTCTTTCACAATTTAATATCAATATTCCAAGATTGCATTCTCGTCTGAATCCAATGTTTTACTGTAATCGTGCTAAAACAAATGTTATGTTAAAATCACCATTGTATTGTATGTGTAATTACTTTAATAAATTAAGTGATATTTTGTGATTTAAATGTTTGCTCACAACAAGAATTATTAAATTGTGCTAGACAGTTTCTTTGTGGTTAGTTTTAATTGTTTTGTAACTTTTATATTGCCACATCACATTTCGTTCACATAGTTTTATATACTTCTAAATTTTAAGATGCTTTTTATGCATTAATTGTAATATTTTGCAATCAACGTTCTATGTTAATATTGTTTTTCTTTCTCTCAATATTATTAATTAGTTTCAATTTAGCTTTGTCCTGTAATTGGATTATACCTGTTGGGCAAATAAAGTATTTATTATTATTATTATTATTATTATTTCAATCAAGTATCCCTATTATTTAATCATTATCACATCAAAACATAGTACTATTTTTCCTTTATATACAATGTTAATATTACATATTTTTAAATAAATACTCAATTGCAAGCAATAAATGAAACTTTCAACCTCAATGCCTAGATCAATATACTATAAAAATTATTATATACTACAGTTTTTATAGCTGATATATTTAAATTCTGTACATTTTGTAGTTTGTAATTAATACGCTTCTTAAATATGTACTAGTGTACTCCAGATAAGTTTAAATCCTTTTATTATAGGCTAACAATAAATAATTTAGTCTTATGCTCAACTTGTATTGAACAATTTGTATGTAAAAATAATAAGTTTATGAATTTCAAATTTACGTATTTATTTTTGTGGTCAATTATAATATTTATTTACAGTAAAATGAGGAACAATATGGCTCTAAAATATATATACCAGTCGTTAATGATTTATTAAATAAATTCAATGAATCCTGTGCTAATTTGTTTAATATTAATTTCCATTGTGCAACGCGTTAACAATACTCTGAAAAGAATATTTTATTAATAGCCACTTACTACTATTAAAAATTTAATCGAAAATTACCTTATAACGATTATATGTAAAGTTATTTCAGTACAGCCGGGCCTACTAACACATTTTCATCATTGAAACTCTGCATTATTGCCAACACATATATTAATAATTAAACCATTCATTTTCTGTGGTAGATTATATACTGTAGCATTCAATGTGCCCATAAATAGAAGAAATTTATGCTTGAAAATTGTAAATTATAGCCCGTATATTTCCATGTAACTAATCATCATTGCCCTCTTGCATCCGTTTTCTATCCTTATGATATTCATAAAAGACATTTTTTTACATAAAAGAAGCTCTCCTCTTACTGATAGATAGACTTTGGATCGTAAGCTACGTTAGCATTACAAATAAATTTATTTTACAGTGTAGGAACCTTAAATTTGTCTCCAATTTTCTTATCATAACGAGATCCAGTGGGTTTTTTTAAAGAAAACATGAACTCAATTTTCATTTTATTTCAAATAAAAAAAGAAAATTATCTTCTAACGTATATAACAAATATTAATAAAAAAAGACGTATTATACCGGGTGTAACAGGAGCATGGTATACCCCCCTTTTTTCCTTTAGTTTTGAAGGTAATTGATTGAACCTTAGGATATCCTATATACATCATAAGCGGCACTTCTTGACATACAAGTGATTTTTTTCACTTCCGGTTTCGCCGGAAGTGATACTAATTTTCGATTTTTGAAAAGAACACCCTATATATGACTGCATTTTTGAATTCTGCATAATTTTCTTAATCCAACGATACCAAACAAGTGACATTTCAAACGTCAATATCTCTTATAATATAATTTTTAGTTTTCCATTTAAGTGTGCCATGACGGTTCCTATTTATTCTAAATGACCCGTGTAATGCTAGAAAAATCGAAATCCCGTGAAAAATTCTAAATTACGTGATTTATGGGCAAATAAAGTTCATCAAAATGGTTTTTGGGGAAAAAATCAATTTTTTCAAATGGAACCATATTGGTACCGTGGCACCATTTATTAGTACTATTAATAAGGAATTTATTTATATGTCTTATTAAAATGTGCGATAAATACAAACAAAAAGAAAATAAGAAAATACAATTTTGTTGTAATTAAATGTTAAGGAGTAACTAACTGAGGTGGCTTTGAAAACAATGAAATATTTAGCTTGTCAAACATTTGTTGGTTTACCTGTGTCTTTAGAATTTTTTTTAAAATTCATGTTAATAATTATGCAAGAGATGAAAAAGTGGACATGTTAATTATTTATGGGGAATGTAAAAGAAATGCCATTGCGGCTAGATACCTTTATGCCGAACGATATCCTGATAGACAATGTCCGGCGAGAAATTATTTTAATCCTCTTGAAAATCAATTCCGAAGTGAGCCCAACAATAATCCCGAAGAAAATTTCATTCTTGACGAAGAAACGGAAATTAATGTTTTGGCTCGAGTAGAAGTTGATAAGACTGTTTCTTTAAGGCAAAATGGGTTTGAATTGGAAATTAGTCACCAAAACAGTAAGCCGAATTTTGCACAAATACCACTATAAATCTATTAAGTACCAATTGCACCAGCACTTGTACGAAAATGATTACGAACGTAGGATGGAATATTACAATTGGATTTTGCAGAATAACGTGTAGCCAAACAATAATTTAACCGACAAAATATAAATAAAGAAAATCAAAATTTATTACGGGAGGGTAACTTTCAAGTGCGGTTCGGTTTCAATGTCTGGCTTGGAATAATCGGTAGTAGAATCGTTCGTCCATTAAAATTTGAAGGACCCCTGACTGGTGTCAGATACTTGGGATTTCTGCAAATTGAAATTGAGGACAGTCTAGCTAAATTACCTTTCCATTTATGACAAGGAATGTATTTCCAACAAGATGGCTCCCCATAAATCAAGGATAGTAATTGATTACCTTTAACGGAGATTCGGAGAAAACGTAATTTCGACGAATGATTCTGTGAGGTGGTCTCCAAGTTTGATTTAACACCCCTTGATTTTATTGCTGTCATTTAAAAAATATTGTCTATGCAACCGTCATTACAACCTGTGAAGACCTGGAGCTACGAGTAAGACGCGCAATTAATTGCATAACGGCCCAGCAATTGGCGAACGTTCTTCGAGAAACAGCTATGCCAGTTCAGAAGTGCATTGACGTTAATGGACAGCATTTTGAACAACTGTTGCAATGTTTCCTATTCATTTTCTGTATTCCAAAGCCACCTTATATATGGTATAACAAGATAATTAAAACAAAATTGTATTTTTTTTATTTTCTTCTACCTGTAATTTTGTTTGTATTTATCGCACATTTTAATACGACATATGAATAAATGCCTTGTTAATAGTACTAATAAATGTAACCACGGTACCAATATGGTTCCATTTGAAAAAATTGAGTTTGGCCCCAAAAACCATTTTGATGAACTTTATTTGCTCATAAATCATGTACTTTAGTACTTTTGACGGGATTTCGATTTTTCTAGCATTACACGGGCCATTTAGAATAAATCGGAAGCATCGTGGCACACTTAAATGGAAAATTAAAAATTATATTATAAAAAATATTGACGTTTGAAATATCATTTATTTGGTATCGTTGGATTCAGAGAATTATGCAGAATTGTTATTATCCACTATATCGATTTTCATAATAATATACAGGGCGCAAAATCGTTGTTTTTTACTATGCTTCGTATATTTGATGTTTAATTTTTAATTTCTCAACAGAATCAGATTCCCATAAAAAATGCTACACGACTAGGTTTTAATTTATTCCCAAGCTCAACAATAAAGGCAGAAAATCCAGTAATTAGCTTACGCGGGACACCCTACATACTTCCTTCTACGTGAAGAGCTACTATTCTAAAAAAATTTTGAACACATTCATATAAAAGTTTTACAAAATACCTCGAGGAATCACCTTCTTAATTATTGATACTTAAACTTAAGAAGCACTCTGTATATAAAACCAAAGCTCTCTTGGTAAAACAATTTTAAATCATCCCTAATATGGAGGTCACTACTTTAGAATTTTTCCAATACTCTGAAAGTGAGAAACGAGAATAAAATTATTCCTTTGTCTTCGGTAAGACTTAGCATTTGGCGTCTACGTAGTTGTGCTTTGAACGCGTCGAAATGTATTAGTATTGTTGACCCTAGCAGAGAAATACATACATTTATCTTTATGTAGGGAACTAATGTTTGAATTAATTTACAATTTTGTTTACGTGTAATTCGCAGAAATTATTACCAGAAGGCGCCTCAACAAATCAAGATACCGTAAAAGGAAAGCGCAGCATATAATTTTATTGCATATTTACGTTTTACGCGATATGTTGAAAACAGACCCGGCAGCGAAAGAGCTGTTAAAAAGGTAAAAGTGGTACTTAAACTGAGGTTATTATTATATGAGGGAAATTAGTTAGGCATTATATTCTTTACGCTCACATGTAATTAAAACAGCCTAGTTCCTGTTTTTATTCCTTATTTATTATGTGCAAAGTATACCCTAACCATTTCAGGTACCCATTGCATAAAATTAATTTGAAAAAATAATAATGCTGAAAATTTTTTTTTGCTAATTATTATTTACTACTTTTACAAAACTTATCATAGATAAGTACAACATATATCTTTTTAAACAATTATTCTCCCGACAATTTGCCAAAACGCTGAAACTTGGATTACAAAAAAGATAATATGCACATTATATTCAGTGTGACTGACTCAATAATGTTATTTTTAATTCCAACTATTCTGTTCAGTAAAACCAAAAATAAATAAAACGAAAGGTTCCCACCGGTTGAACAATCACATTAATAACTTTAAAACATCTGCCGACACGTGTTTCTGCTTTAGCTTCGTCAGGATAGCTCATTTAAAGGATGCACAGTAACTAAATACTAGTAAACCCCAATGTAATAAACATTGATGGTTTCAGAGAACAGGATAATTGAAATTATATAGTGGAAAATCCCCGTAGGGTAGAATAATTTAAAAATAGAAATAAATTAGGTTTCCTCTTCTTGATAAAAGTTTAAAATATAGAGTGGAATGAAAAAATAATAACGCTGAATAATTTTTTTTGCTAATTATTATTTACTACTTTTACAAAACTTATCATTAAGCCTGGCCAAGCGATGGTAGATTCAGGGTCGGGCGCAATACCAATGCCATCGCGCGCTTGTTTACGATGACGATGACACGACACACTTCAGTTGTTCTCTGTCGGTCGATGCATAGAGTACTAATAAATAATAATTAATGTTGAGCGTAAAGAGTAGAGAACGACCGTACGCTGATAAAGTGAATAAATTTATCGGTGAATTTCCGGATTTATTCTATGACGGATGTAAAATAATTTGTAAAGTTTGTGATCAAGACTTAATGTGCTGGAATAAATACGGCTGCAAAATTCATGTCAATAGTAACAGGCATAAAAATAAAAAAATGGCGTGTCTTCTTTGGAACCTCAGTTTATGTTTGATTTACTGTTAATGCTGATTGCTTGTGATCTTCCCCTGCGCATATTGGATAAACCAGCATTTCGGGAGTTCTGGAATAAATACAATCGCCAGGTGAATTTACCAAATCGTTCATCGTTACATAGATATGTACCAAGTGTTCGTGAAGACATTGTAAATAGGATTAAATGTGCATTAAAAAATACACGGCTGTGGTTATGTGTTGACGAGACGACAGACTGTAAAAAAAATTCTATTTTAAATGTTATAGTACGTGTACTCGACCCTGTTGAACCAACATTTCCACTTTTACTAGCTAGCATAAGACTAACTGCGTGTACTGGCGAAACAGTTACGCGGGTGGTGTTGGAGACTTTCAAAAAATTTGAACTGTCAACAAGTCAAGTGTTGATGTGCGGTGCTGCGACAATGCGTTTGATGGGCCATTTTCTTCAAAGAGACGATTGTAGGTTTTTACATGTTACGTGTAAAGTGCATGCGTTCCATCTTGTAGCAGAAACGATTCGAAAATTTTTGAAGAGGTAGATGCATTAATAGCAAATACAAAAAAAGTATTTCTCAAATCTTCTAAACGGTTTCGAGCATTTCACGCACTGTGTCCTGGTATTCCGGAACCACCAGAGCCGATTCTTACACGTTGGGGAATGTAGTTGAAGGCAGCTTTTTATTATGCTGAATATTTTCAACAAATAAAAGCTGTGATACTACAGTTCAACCCTAACGAGGCTGCAGCTATTAAGGAAAGCCAGACAAGCTTTCAAGATGTTTCCCTTAGTTGAAACAGATTTAAAAACTATTTATAACAATTATAGAGGACTACACGACGCAATAGAAAAATTGCAAAATACTTCGTTGTCGTTAGTGGAATCGCTGCAAATAGTGGACGACCTAAATACACAGCTACAGACTATAAATGACGCAAAAAAATAAGCCCGTTATTGAAAAATTCGAGAGTGTATTACGGAAAGATCCTGATTTTACCAAATTAAGACAAATTTGTGATGGTGCATCTACAGCTGCGTTAAGTGAGTTCACAGAGTGTTTTACTTATGCCTGCATTACTTCCGTAGATGTCGAACGGTCTTTTTCAAAATACAAACATATTTTTTCACCACAGCGAACATCGATTACTGAGACAACTGTAGAAACATATCTGATGCTACACAGTTATTATAGAAGTGCTCCAATTTTTGATAACGACAACCAAGCGACTTCATAAATCTGCTTAAGAAGGTGAGTTTTGTACATATTTTTATAAAGTGTACAGGTATTAATAAAATTTATTTCCATTTATTTTATTTATTTATTTATTTATTATTAGTTATCACTTAGACATACAATGTACATGTGTGAACGTCATTTAACAGTTTAATAATAATGTGCAGCACTAAGCTTACAAAATATAAGGAAATACTTAAAAAAGAATTTAAAGCGAACGAAATAGTACAAAAACATACATCACAGTATATAAAATATTTTTGTTTTTATTATTGTACTTATTCAAGTATTATGATATGATGCATACCCAGTACGTCTCTGTAGGATTAATGACCTTGGCCAGGCTTACTTATCATAGATAAGTACAACATATATCTTTTTAAACAATTATTTTCCCGGCTATTTGCCAAAACGCTGAAACTTGGATACAAAAAGGATAATATCCACATTATGTTCAGTGTGACTGACTCAATAATGTTATTTTTAAATACAACTATTCTGTTCAGTGAAACCAAAAATTTATTTTCGGTTTTAGAATTTTAAACTTTTACCAAGAAGAGGAAACCTAATTTATTTTTATTTTTAAAATTAATTTACGCTTATGATGTCCGTCTATTTTGTCATGGATTCTTATTCTCGGTGACAGAGATGGGATGTCAAATTCTCGATAAATCACTATTAAATTTTCTGGTGTCCGACCAGATATAAAATAAACTCAAATTGACCCAATTATATTCATTGGAATACAAATCAATGGAAATGAGTGTATTTGGCACAGTTTTGGTATATTAATACCAAAAAAATATGTTAAATACGTATCAAATATCACTGTACATATACCTATAAATTTTGTTTATTGACATATTGACACTCTTTCATCGATTTGTGTCCATAAATACCATAAATATTGGATATGTGTTCTAAACCTCCAGAAACGAAATTTAAGTGATCTGATGTATACTTACATTTTTTATTATCTAAAATAGTATCCAAAGCGAGAAAAATATTTGATATTTGGAAAATTTTTTACACCGTTAATAATAATAAAATAACAGTGGTAATTTATTTTCTATATGACAATGCATATATAGGAATAGTCATAAAACTTAAAAAATTAAATCATAAAAAAAGTAATCAGATGCAGAATAACAACACATATCAAGCAAAAAATTCCTTTAGTCTAATTTTAAAGAACTGTTCATTTTGACTAACCCCAACCACCAATTTTGCTAACTGCGACCACATCTGCATAGAAATTAACGTTGTATTAGGTGAAGAAAATGTTGGTACTACAAAGCTGCAAAATTTGAACTGTAATGGAGTAATATATAATAACTTGACGGATGTGTTGAATCAGTATTATGTAGGTAATATTGAGAGTATTATCATAAGCATAGGGACAGATGATGTCGATATCGAAATAATTAATGAATCTATACGGGGTGTAAATTCTAGCATGACATCATTTAATGCTATAACCATACAAGATCTAAATAAAATCTAAACAAAGAAAAAAATATAGCACTGATGAAATCCGACGTGATATCACTAAAAATCTTTTTCACATAATAGGGTATCCTTTTTTAAATTTGTAATTTGAGTCTCGAAAAGGGTGTTATGCCTGAATGTTTTAAAACATCTGTAGTGGTACCTATACCAAAAATACCCAATACGAGTCTGGCCGAACAGTTAAGACCAGTAAATATGTTGCTTTTTTGTGAAAAAAATCTTAGAATTATTAATTTATGATCAAGTAATCAAATACATAAATTCAAATAATATTCTATGCACATATCAATCGGGATTTCATGGTAAACATTTAAGTGAAACAGCTTTGCAATTAGTAATTTCAGATTGGAAGCAGTTGTTGGACAGAGTAGGAGATAGGATTTGCGCAGTTTTCATTTATCTTAAGCGTGCTTTTGAAACAATTGACCGTAATATACTACTATTAAAACTAAAGAGATATGGAGTTGAGACTGGATTACAAGTTATATAACAATTAGGTACAAAGTAACAAAAATGAAGGATAATTCATCAGAATCCAAGTTAAACAACTTTGGGGTTCCTCAGGGTAGTGTACTGGGTCCATTATTATTTATTTTTTACATTAATGACCTTGGCAATGTGTTGCAAAAATATAAAATCCATCGTTGACATTTTTGTAACTAAATTAGTCCTTTCAAATGTCAAACTCTTTACATCAGCTTTATTAAAGTACCTGGAAAATATATTTTCTTCGCTTGATATAGTAGACATGATTTATAATCTTTCATCAAGAATATATTTTTTTATAAAGTCCAATACAAAAAAGTTTGGGTCTCGTGGATTCCCTTTCATCTTGCCAATTTTGCTTATCACCGAGTTTTTCATTGTCTTTGGCTTTTAGGACAAGTGTACCAAATTTAAAAGCTCTATCTCAAAACTGATTTTTTTTCATAAAGTTATGTTTTTACATTAAAATTTGTCAAGATTTGTCTAGAAATGCAATAAAATTTTTTAATTTTTTTTCCCGAAATTGTACCATTTTCCTTCTTTCATTCATTATGTCTCTTCTGGTGGTACCGCATTCACTAAATTTAATGCGTCACCTAAAATGTTATAGACAATCTTAACTGCCAAATTTGGGAAGTCTCCCATTAGTATTTTTTGAGTTATCTCGGATACACACATACACACACATCCACACATCCACACACACATCCACACACACGCACCGACAGACATCATTCGGAAAATAGAATGGATTCAGGAAGGTTCAAAACGTATATATCAAATATCGAAAAAAATCAGGATTACTATACTTCCTTATATTAGTTATAAGAAAGTAAAAATCTCCGATCCTACCTTCCGAAAATGTTGAAATAAAAATGTATCCTTGCTACATTTTATTCGGAAAAAATTCAACAAAAGCTATCTTTCACCCTATTCTCTCAATCTGTTACAATTTGCGAAATCTACATGTTGGCATTCAAATTTGAAACTTTACATTACAGTAAATTTACTGTTCACTGATTCTAACTATTTGTGATAAGTCCTGACGTTTGGAAGAGAAAATGGATAATTCTTAAATGTAATGGTAGCATTTTCTTCAAATTAACCGTGTGATAACTTTGCTAATAGATACTTATTATTATTGTGCTGCTTCTTTTATCTAACAGTATAACAAATTTACAGGATTATAAAGAACAGAAAGCTATCTACGACTCATAAAAGTGAACAAAACGTGGGTCCATTTAACAAAATTAGTATTAAACGCACCTAAATGTTTTTATTCCCCACTTTCATTTGAATTAATTATGTCTACATGTATAGAAATTAAGTTCCACTGAATGTCGGAAGTGTTAACTTATTAGAATTTATGAGATTAAACGTAGAAAATGTTTTACATACTTTTATTGAATACAAACACAAACCAAATATATTATTAAATTAATACTATTTAATGCAATTAAATAAACCGCACCTACGTAACTATAATAGTTACTGATGACAAATTCTATAGCGAGACAAAAAACTGCTTTACTAACAATAAAATAGTTTCCACAAACAACACAAACTCTGCTTTAATCTTCTCCAGACCATGCCAAGTTTTCACAGAACACTGTGCGTTTCGCTAATCAAATTCGCATCATCTGGAGATAAGTAAAACTAAACTTAGGCTAGTAGCATATCCTATTTATACCTCCTCAGGAAGTTGACGGTCAAAATTTAATTAGTTTTACCTCGATAATGGTTGAGCCACAAGTTTAAATATTAGTGTTACAAATAGTTACTAAATAGTGAGAGGAAAAAATGCGAAATTATATTGTCATGTGGCTGTCAAGAACTTGGTCGCTATAATTCAATAATTTATTGATGCAGTTTAAAATTCTAATTTATGAGTTACAAATAGTTACAAATTAGTTACTAAACGATGATAGGAAAAAAATTGTAAAATTATAGTGTCGTGCGGCTGCCGAGAAGTTGGCCCGCCATAATTTTAAAATGTATTACTCGGAGATAATAGTAGTTATAAATTCTAATTTATGGGTTACAAATAGTTACAAATTAGTTACTAAATGATGGCTAGGTGTAAACTAAAAGCATTAAAACTTGTGCGGCTCCTGGGAAGTTTACACCAAAAATATGTTTTATTATTAACGGGGCGAGTTACAAATTTCTATATAAAAGTTACAAATACTTATTAATAGAGCTATCCGATGTGCCTGGAGTACAGCCACGGTCTTGCGCTGTCGTCACACGTGCCGATTTAGAAGTGATTTACGCTGCAGTTTTATTTGAAAGGTTAATGCGTGAGGTTGTACCTATAAATTATACATAATGTCAAACGCGCCAAAGGGTAAAAAACGACCGTACGCGGACACAGTGAATAAATTTATGCAAAATAATTTGTAAAGTTTGCAATCAAGACTTAATGTGCTGGCACAAAACAGATTGTCGTCGTCATATCAATACCGTGCAACATCAAAATAAAAAAATGGCATGCCTTTGACAACTCAGTTTATGTGTGATTTATTGTTAATGTTAATAGCCTGTAATATTCCGCTACACATACTGGATAAACAACCATTTCGGGAGTTTTGGAATAAATACAATCCCCAGGTGAACTTACCAAGTTGTACATCGTTATGTAGATATATTCCAGGTGTTCGTGAAGACATTGTAAATATGATTAAATGTGGATTAAAAAATACACGGCTCTGGTTATGTATTGACGAGACGATAGATTGTAAAAAAAATTCTATTTTAAATATTATAGTACGTGTACTGGACCCTCTTAAACCAACATTTCCACGGCTTTTTATTATGCTGAATATTTTCAACAAATAAAAGCTGTGATACTACAGTTCAACCCTAACGAGGCTGCAGCTATTAGGGAAAGCCAGACAAGCTTTCAAGGTGTTTCCCATGAAACAGATTTAAAAAGTATTAATAACAATTATAGGGGACTACACGACGCAATAGAAAAATTGCAAAATAGTTCGTTGTCGTTAGTGGAATCGCTGCAAATAGTGGACGACGTAAAAACACAGCTACAGGCTATAAATGACGCAAAAAATAATCGCGTTAGTGAAAAATTCGAGAGTGTATTACAGAAAGATCCTGATATTAGCAAATTAAGACAAATTTGTGATGGTGCATCTACAACTTCGTTAAGTGAGTTCACAGATTGTTTTACTTATGCCTGTATTACATCCGTAGATGTCGAACGGTCATTTTCAAAATACAAACATATTTTTTCACCAAAGCGAACATCGCTGACAGAGACAGCTGTAGAAACATACCTGATGCTATTATACTATAGATCTTCCCCACTTTGTGATGACGACAACCAAACTACTTCATAAATCTGTTTAAAAGGGTGAGTTTTATACAAATTTTTATAAAATGTAACATTATTGTTAAAATTTATTTCCATTTAATATACTTATTCAAGTATTATGATATGATGTAAACATATGAGTCATATGACGGCTCTGGCGGCCAGGTGACCTCGGACAGCTCTACTTATTAATGAGTTACTAAATGATGGTATGGACACAAAATAAAAAAAAAACATTTAAGGCGACCAACTTCACGGATCCACTGCTGCTGCCTCATGTTGTTCGAAGAATTCATCTTTGAATCGAAAGCAATTTTATTTCATTCAAAGTTTAGAGAGTTGAAGATATTCTTTTTATTACATCTTGACAAAGATGTTTGATTTGAGTAGATCCTCATGGTAATCCAAGGTCCGTGGTATTGAAATACTTAGAAACAATGAACAAATATCAAAGGAGAATAAAATTTCACCTTCTTCCAACTGAATAGTTTTCATTGTATTAATAAATTGATTTGAATTAGTTACAGAAAAACTAGGTGGTGCAATGGGTAAACTTTCGAACTCATATGTTAACTATTTTGAAAGGTGGTAAATCGACGATCCAATTGCTGAAACAATAAGACGCACCTACTTTCCTGATTTTGTGCAAAACCACATTGGTGTTTTTCAGTGTTAGTATCAACACATAAAATGTTCCAACTCACTTCAGAGCGAAAACGGCTTGATTATATAAGGTCCAGCGTAAAGTATGACCTATCTTGTTTTGTCAATATTTCTAAATTGTGATAAGTAAAATAAATTTTAAAGTAATGATACCATCAAATAAGTTTTGGGGACTAGTTGTCACATTAAACCTCTGGTCTGTGTCCGAACACATTGCTTGTGTTGAATTTTTTATAAAAACAGAATCTATTATTTAAACGCAATGTTTATTCAGTTTCTAAATCGAAATTGTCCTTGGCCTAAAACATAGCATGATGGGTTTATAGGTGGCGACAGACTGACAATGTGCAAGATAAGTATAGGTTGTACAGGGTTATTCATTATAAATTATCCACCCCTTATCATCGTTATTATTGCCTATAGAAAAAAAAGTTTTAAATAAAAGTTGTGTGGTTATGACTCAATTTTGTTAGAATGTTATCAAAAGTACAGTAGCATGCAGATTTCAGGGGATACAAAAATACATATATATATATATATATATATATATATATATATATATATATATATATATATATATATATATATATATATATATATATATATATATATATATATATATATATATATATATATATATAAATATAATATATTGTGATAATAAGGTTTATTGCATTTTTATTTATTTATATATTTTGTAAAAATTTTGAATTGTTTTTATTAAACAGTTATAGAATTGAAAATTTTGTGTTTTATTAAAATCTATGAAACTTGGCGCCTTTATTTTAAATTTGTATTTATTTTATATTTATGCCCTTGTATACCCAGACTAGCTCATATTTTAATTTACAAGTTTTTACTTACTTTTATTTTCTTTTACTCTCTCTCAGGATGCAGGTTCAATTTTGTTCTTTCTATAGTATAATTTTCAAAATTTAAATTCACAAAATCAGTACACATAAAAAAACTAAACACTTTCAGAAAACAATAAAGGAGATTGTTTTTAATGAAATATTTTAAAAATTTTTTTACAAATATATTTACAATTTTTAACTTAATTTACCCCAACAAATTTTAAAATCTCGAGATTTTACCTTATATTTTTATCCTTGCGGTTGGCCGAACTGTCGTTTCTTGGTTCTCACTTCTCAGCAGTTACCACGCTTTAACGTTTGGATATGGCCCCTCCAATTTCCTGATATGCTTGTGTAGTTTATTTACTTTAATTTTGTGTTTTGTCTAATTGGATTTCTTATAACACGTAAGTACTTACAAATTTTTTTACGGTTTCTTTATTTTCTTGGCTTGAAATCTGATTTTACAACCTTCTATTTACTATAAATTACTCCTAACTTTGAGTTTATTAATCTTTTTCTATTTAATTTCATTCGATTCCTTTCCAATTTTTAAAAAACTCTACTCATTTCTATCAATAACAACCAACTATCCATTGTTTTCTCTGCTTACTTTAATTTTGTATATAGTAAAATCACCAAATTTCAAAATTGACTAGTTGTCACAAATTATTTTTTAATGTCAAATACTTTTTAATTTTGAAAATAAAAACTTTTATACTACCTTTTGTTGCCTTTTTAAAACAATATTCTTTCCTTGATACTTTATATAGCATTTTCTGTAAATTTGCATGTGTTACGTTCAGTATAAAAATTTTTATCTTTCACATCTCATTTTCAAAATTTTCTTAACAAATGCCCTATCATTTTAAACAAACTCCTTTTTATATAACTAGAACTAAATAACTACTGATAACAAATCTTTTCATATCTAGGTTAACATATCTTTACTCAAAACTAATATTTTTGTTTCTACATTTTGTAGGCTGTCGATATTGGTTTCACCCCTTTTACACACACTTTAACACTGTGTCTTGAGCTACCCCACTCACATACGAAGCACTGAGTTTCTCCTTTGTCCTAATGGCATGTCTTTGCACATCAATGGATTTCCTGTTTAGTTTTTTATGAAAATATAGTTCAACTATGCTGTCACACATACAAAAATCAAGAAATGTTTATGTTTCAACCCCAATATTGGAAAAATTATTATGGAATTCATCTAAACACATTACTGCACCCCTGTTTGGTAAGTTTTATTTCAGTTTATATTCACTTTTACAGACCATGCACTTTTTATGTTTCGTTATGAAAGTTTTAAGATAATTTACAATATTTTCCCCTGTTTATTGAATGTTGCGTTTTTTTAACTTTTATCTAAAGTTCAATTACATTGACTCTATACTAGATTTTTAATAAATTTCCCCTTTTAAAAGTATATACTATAACAATTGTCTCTTTTATAGGTGAAATCTTTCCCCTGAAATTATGCAACTTTTAATACTACTGGAGTTAATTGAAGTGAAATTTTTATATGGGACTACATTGGTGACACCTTTTCGATGGCAGGAAATACACAATAGGTCTCTCGTCAGCTCTGCTAGTGGAGATCCAGGACTTCGACTTGACACCTTTTTCTTGTTTTTTTATTTGTTTTTCATTAATTTTTATGGCCAATTTGGCTTTGCAAATACCTTACAACTAACTACATTTTTATATGAACAATGAATACTTAATTATTCTACACATATGTTAACAACTAAATTAAAATTGTTTTCTGAAATTGTTCATTTTTAATGTATGCATGCTACTATACTTATTAAATCTTTTATAATAATTTATAATATTGCTAAATGTGATGAAATATATATATATATATATATATATATATATATATATATATATATATATATATATATATATATATATATATATATATATATATATATATATATTTAAAAGGTATACCCTATATATACTATTAAATTTTTGGAATGGTCCTTTGTTCCTGGTTTCAAAAATATACCATATGTTACCCCTACCATATACCGTTTTTAAGTTATTAACCGTAGAATATCTTAGTTAAACTAGTTACTGTCCAATCCAAATATTTACTTGTTATATACAAAATAACAAAAATAAACGTGCAGCAAAAAGACCATATAGGGTGTTGTATCCAAATCGTCCAACACCATCAGAAAATACGTTTAAATATATTTACCGAAAGGTGAATAATACCTCCAGTTTTAGTAGAAAAAAAGCATGTAGTTCAAACAAACCAGGAAGAACAGCTAGATATACTGTTTCATTTCGAAGGTAAGCCCATCCATACTTATTCGCGAATAGACTTTTTTGACACATTGTATTATTTTTTAGAAAATTCTGAATGTAGTATAAATAATGCAGTCGATCAATTAGGTAAAAGTTATTCCAAAATTCAACGTACGATAAAAAATAACAGCTACAGACCATATAAAATTTTACCCGTACAAGTTTTAACAGAGGCTCATAAAAGGGAAAGGCTGGACTTTGGCCGCCAAATGATTCAAAAGTTGGATGAAGATTCCGATATTTTTACTAAAATATTATGGACTGATGAATCATCCTTTTCTACGGCAGAAGTTTTTAATAGGAAAAATCGAGGGTCGTTGGAAAACAAGCACAACAGAAAAAGATTGGTAAAACAAATAAAAAAATCAAGAAGAAACACGGTTAGCGTTTCGTGGAATTTTCAGAAATAAAATTGTTGGGCCTATATTTTATGATTATACTTTAACTGGAGTTACCTATCTGAAAATAATTATCCTAGAAGCAGAAAAATATTCTTTTGCAGAAATTTCCGGAAGCCGAACTTGATATGATTTGGATGCAGGATAGGCAACTCCGCATAATGTCCTACTCGTTCAATATCATTTGAATAATGTATTCTGCAGTCACTAACCCTGCAGGATGTGAGGAGTAGCTGTAGTTAATGCGCCGGCGCAACTCTCGTCAGGCATCGGAGGCCACGGGAGGACTGCCGGCATCGGATATTCCGAAAAAAAAAATAAAAAATAATAGTATTCAAGTCATAAAAGACAGGATTAGACTTGAAATAAACAATCTGAATGTAAATAATGAAGCAATTTCCGGTGCAATTATAAATATAAGAAGACGTTATCAATTATGCATTGACAATAATGGTGGGCACATCGAACATCTTTGATGAGTTATCATTTGTTTATATTTAAGTTTCCTAAATAAATCTTTGTTATCTATTTTGTATAAATATTTGATTTTTCTTCCTCACTGTAAACCATTTTGATTATTTCATTAAAGAAATGTCACTTATCTAATATAATAGTTGTCACTTTCATAGCTTCAATAATGTTAACTTTTCCATATTTATAGTAACTAGTTTAACATAGATATTCGATGTTTAATAACTCAAAAACGTTATACGGTAGGGGTAATATATGGTATATTTTTTGAAATCAGGATTTTTGGAGTGATCCTTTGATCACTCCAAAAATTTAATAATAGGGTAGGTATCCCATTTAAAAAAATATTATTTTCTTGTATACCCTGAAATCTGGACGCTACTGTATTTTTAACAGCATTTTAACAATACTCAGTCATAACCGCACATCTTTTATTTATAACTTTTTTTTCTATAGGCAATAATAACGATGTTAAGGGGTGGGTAATTTATAATGAATAACCCTGTATATCAAGCACTTGTCCCAGTTTTAAGAAATCCGTTGTAAGACATTCTGCATTTTGCAAATTTCAGGCAGGACTATTAGAACAATTCATTACATAAGGAAAATTACCGCCGTTACAAAATAACTGTTGTCCAACTGCAGGAAGATCCGTAAAGTTGTATACAATTTTCTCGTAGATTTTTTTAATTAAGAAATGAATTTCCAAATATTGAAAATGAATTATTTATATCGGAGTTGAAAATATACGGTTTCAACAAGGCGAAAGCACTTGTCACAGTGCACGAATTAATGTGCAATTGCTTCCCGGTCGGCTCATTTCTCGATTCGCGGATATTAACTGACCTACTCGGTCGCCAGATTTAACGGTCCCCGTTTTCTTTTTGTGGGGCTATTTAAAAAGTCGTGTTTATATGACATGCATCAATCAATTAATTAAAAGAGCGAATACGGGAAAAAATAGGTCAAATGCTGGTGGAAACCTTACGTCGAGTGATGACGATTGTAGTGAAACGCGCGGAAAAATTTTTGCAAGAAGATGGAGATCACCTTACAGATATTGTATATCATACTTAGTGTCAACAACAAAATTTCCAACCTTTGTCTAAACATTGCTATAATTATTAATACTTGATAGGTTTTTTTTTGGTAATTTCGGTCAGGTATAACTAATTTTATTATTTTTCTCTAACGTTTCGGTTTATTACACCATCATCAGAGAAACTTTTAAAACCGCTGCCAATTATTTGGGGATCAAAACTTCCTCATCGTAGTAAAACTTGACGTGTGGTGGAGTTTATAATAAAAGTAATTTTTGACGTATCAAAAAAGTCACATTTTTTTTTGACGTTTTAAAAAAGTCATATTTTCACGTTTCAAAAAAACTCGATGTGTGATGTTTCAAAAAAGTCACATTGGTGGAAAGTCACTAATATATTTTTTTTTGAAAAATTAATTTTTGACTTAAAAAAGGTCACATTGGTGGAATGCCACTAATATTTTAAAATTTTAAATGTCAAAAAAAAATTTTTGAAAATCAGGTATTATTTGATATTAACGGTCAAGAAAAGAAAAAAATATAGAGTTATAATGATTGTTTAGTTTAATATTATTATATAAAAGTTATTTCCAAAACAAAATAAGTCATACTTTATGCTGGATCATTTATTAAATTAAAGAATATTCAAGAATGATCTTTCATTAATTAATAACTAAATCTCGTATCTGAGGGCTACATTGAGAATATTGTCGCGGAACATTTTAAAATGTCGCTTCCAATTCCCACTAAAAGTACTATAGAACGATGGATAAACGACTTCTCGTAGTAGGAAGTATGCTCTCTGGAGCAAAAATTAATAATCTTGCACTAAAGTAAAACATGTATGGTTAACATATGAAAGATACGCTGGCAAGCATCATCCCAACTCATCATCCTCGTTCCAACAAGAGTTTTTATAATTCAATCTGTTCGATAACAACAGCATTTATTATATCGGTATACAAATAAAGAGACAATTTTATACAAGGTGATTTCGAAATGAACCGAAGAAAAAATCTTTAGAGCCTGAGTGGGTATCTAAACGGTGTTCTCATATTTTTGCTAAATTTCTAGCAAGTAAAGAAAGAAATAAAAGTATACTTAAAATCCCCCAGTTACCAGCAAATAGCCGTATTATTTGTCCGATAAGAAAGCGATCGTAATATACGTAATACATATACGCAACAAAAATGTATATCATGTTTCTGAATAATTTTTGGAATATAATAATTTTCACATATGTGTACAAACTGGTCTCATTTGTTATAAAATGTTTCTAATAATTAATCAGTATCTATTCATCTTAGTAGAAGAGATTTTCACCTCGCTTTGCTCGGTGTCTCAACCGAACTTTTATGCACGAACCGTCACTGTTATGTAAATCTGAATTAATGTGTTGATAACGTACTCAGGAACACTGAACGATTTGATAATATTTAGTAGGTAACACACGCATGAATTTTAAATAATGGAATTAAGAATTAGTGCATGTCCTTTAATCTTTCTGATAAACGTTCTTCATTTGTGAAAATTAATGATAACAAAAACTAGTTTAAAATACTATAAATCTATATAAATATATTTTTTACAGTTGCCCCAATAACATGCGCAACATCAATACGGTAATTTTTATTAAATGAGTCATTCCATATGAAATCATCTAAAAAAAAATTTATTTGTTGCTCCACTATTTTATATTTTGCTTAAACTTTGTGAGAATCTTCTTTCCGATTCCAAAGAGGGATATCCACTGTCATAAATAAAATAATTATTAATGTATTGTTTAGAAATCCACTCAATATCAGTAACACCTTTTTATATACTATGTTTTATATCTTATCAGTTACTTTCTTTTGTATGTTTTTATTTATGTATAATTGGGATGGAAATAAAGCAGTCTAAAATGATCTCCTGTATTTATCACATGGCGCTGCGAATTAATGGTATTTTGTAAAAGTGAAAAGTTCTAACAGTTCATATAATAGAATGACAGATTATCGAGGTATTGCGCCACTAGATATGAGTGGTAATGTTTCAGAAAATTGGAAGTTTTGGATTCAAAAGTTTAACAATTATCTAAGAGCCACCGAGTTGGACAAGAAAGATGAATATTTGCAATGTGCACAATTGTTACAATATATTGGTGATGAGGGTATACGTATATTCAATACTTTCAAATTTAATGTTAGTGAAAAGGATAAAATTATTCCACTTATACGTAAATTCAAGGAATTTTTTCAACCAAAAAAAGAATTTGACATATGAAAGGTACAAGTTCATTAATAAAAAGCAGATGGAGGGTGAAAAAATCCAGCAGTATGTCACAGACTTGAAAAATAAAGCACGAAATTGCGAGTTAGGTGACCTAGAAGAAAGTTTAACATGTTCTGTTTTAATTAGTGGTTTGGTTTCTGTGGAATTAAAACAAAGGCTGTTGGAAGATGATGAAATAGGTCTAGATAAAGCAATATGCATATGTCAATCTGTTGAGGAGTCAAAAAGCAAGAAAAAGAAATGACTGAAGGAATGGAGATACATAGTATACAAACTCGACCAATATCGTATTCCAGCTGGCCTGATTCGAGTGGAAGGAGTCGTGAACAAAAACAACAGCGGCAGTTCAAAGAACCAACAACGGGACCAATGTCCAGCCAAAATTTTTTTCATTCACAGCAATCAACCCAGAGCTTTGGAAATATCTGCCTTAGCTGTGGTTACCAACATATGAAAGGAAAATGTCCAACGAGAGGAAAACAGTGTAGTGCTTGTGGTGCATTCAATCATTTTAAAAAAATGTGTAAAAACAAAAATGTGCATCTTGTGTATTTGGAAAATAACGGTAATTTTTGTGATGAATCTATTGATGAAAATATTTTTATTGGCATGGTTAATACTGATGGTAATAGAAATACGGAGTGGAATGTGGAAATGTTAGTAAATAAGAAAAAATTAATTAAATTCAAATTAGATACGGGACAATGACAAATGTTATTAGCTTTAAAGAAATTAAAGATTTAAAAATTGTCACAGAATTTTTAAGGAAAACAAAAGTAAAATTAACTAATTATTCGAATGAAATAATACAGGTGAATGTCAATTAAATTGTAATTATAAAAATTATGATTATTTATTAAATTTTGTTGTTGTAAACAGTGAGTCGCCTGCAATTTTGGGGTTAGATACTTGCACTGAATTAAATATGATACAAAAAATAGATTCTGTTAATGAAAATTATAATTTGTTTTTTGAAACATACGAAGACCTGTTTAAGGGAGTTGGTTGCTTAAAAAAAGCCCTTTCATATTAAACTAAAAACAAATGCTAAATCAGTAGTCCATGCAGCCAGAAAAATACCTTTTCCACTAATGAACAATCTTAAAATGTGTTTAGCTAATATGGAGAATGAACAAATTATTAGTAAAGTAGATTATCCAACTGAATGGGTAAATTCCATAGTATTAGTAAAAAAACCTAATGGATCGTTAAGTATTTGCCTTGACCCTCGTGATTTAAATTTGAATATTTGCATTTTCCACTACCTACTTTTGATGAAATTACTTCAAAGTTAGGTAAGGCAAAGTATTTTAGCACATTAGATGCGATGTCTGGATTTTGGCAAATTTGTTTGGATAAAGAGAGTTCTGATTTATGTACATTTGTAACCCCCTTTGGGAGATATAAATTTTTAAGACTTCAATATGGATTAAATTGCGGTCCAGAAGTATTTCACAAGAGGTTTAAAGAAATATTTGATATTAATGGGGTGGAAATATACGTAGACGATATATTAATATGAGGTAAGGATAAAAAAGAGCATGACGATATGTTAGAACAAGTATTAAAAATTGCACAACAAAGTAATATAAAGTTTAATAGACACAAATGTAAATTTGCTATGAAGGAAATTGTTTATATGGGACATAAAATAACACAAAACGGGTATAGTCAATGACTTCAGAATAGATGAAGTCATTGGGTATAGTCCAGATGACTCTAAAATAAAAGCTATTACAGAAATGCCCATACCTAAGAATAAAAAAGAAGTACAGACTTTTTTGGGGTTAATAACATATGTTGGAAAATTCATCAGTAATTTATCAGACATAACAGCTCCACTAAGAGAATTACTTAAAAATGATATAGTTTGGTCTTGGGAAAAACAACATGACATTGCTTTTCAAAATTTAAAAGAGGTATTAGTTAGAGAACCCATATTGCAATTTTATGATCCACATAAACCTATTGTTGTTTCTGCAGATTCTTCTAAAAATGGGGTAGGGTCTGTTTTGATGCAAAATGGCTTGCCTTGTATGTATGCCTCAAGAGCTTTAACAGAATCTCAAAAAAAATATGCCCAAATAGAGAAAGGACTCTATAGTTTAATTTTTGCTTGTGAACAGTTTCACCAGTTTATTTTTGGTAAATCTATTGTCATGGAAACAGATCATAAACCCCTCGTACAAATTTTCAACAAACCCTTGTATAACTGTCCTCCAAGATTGCAAAGAATGTTTATTAGGTTACAAAGATACGATATAAAACTTGTACACAAGCCAGGAAAAGAACTTTATATAGCGGATGCATTGTCAAGAGCTTATATTACAGATTCTGAAAATAATAATAGTGAATTTGAAAGTGAAGTTGAGTCACAAATTTGCTTGCTAAGATTAAATTTAAATGCTACTGATGAAAAAATTGAAGAAATAAAAATGTTAGTTTAAATGATACTGAAATGCAAATATTATTAAATTATGTAACAAACGGTTGGCCAAAAATAATTAAACAAGTTGATCCTTTAGTTAAGATATATTATAAATTTAAAGATGACATAACAGAGGCCGACGGTTTATTATATAAAAATAAAAAACTCATAGTACAAAAAAAATTACGTCATGATATTTTGGAAAAAATTCATTATAGTCATTTAGGGGTAAACAAAAAGTAAAATTCGAGCAAGAGAATGTTTTTTCTGGCCAAGCATGACTAAAAATATTGAAGATTATATTTTGAACTGCCCAATTTGCAGGTCTTTTCAGAAAAATAAACAAAAGGAACCTATGTTAGCTCACGAGGTACCAAATCTACCTTGGGAAAAAGTTGCGTGCGATTTATTTTATTTCGATAATGAGTTATATTTATTAGTTGTAGATTATTTCTCGAAATACATAGAATTAGCAAAATTAATTGATGGTTCATCTTCATTGCAGGTGAATACACATTTAAAATCAATTTTTTGCACGCCATGGAATTCACAAAATTGTAATAAGTGATGGGGGGCCCCAATTTTCTAGTATGTATTTTAAACAATTTTCAGTTAATTGGCAATTCAATCATGTAATGTCTAGTCCCCTGTATGCACAATCAAATGGCCTAGTAGAAAGAAATATTCAAACTTTAAAAAAATGCTAATTAAGGCAAAACAAGATATTAAAGACTTGTATTTGACATTATTACATTATTATAGAAATACACCTATTGATGAAAATATTAATTCCCTTGCAAAGTTGTTAATATCCAGATATTTAAAAGATACGTTTCCCCTTGAAAATTCAAAGTTAAAACCTCAGAACAATAACTATAATGAGATAAAAAATAAATTAAAAACTAAACAGGTGAATCAACAAAAATATTATGATAGGAAGACAAAAAAAATTATTCTGAATTTAAAAATGATGAGAAAGTTTATGTAAAAACGAAATTATCTGTTAAAAAATGGAAAGAAGGTATTATAAAATCTAAGTCAGAAGTTAGGCCTAGATCTTATAATGTGCAGTTCAATAATGACGATATTTTATCGAGAAATAAGCATTTTATTAATATTTGCCCAAAGAATCAAAATAACATGACAGAAAATATGCCTAGTACTAGTTTGAGCTGTAACAATAGTGATTTAAATAATTCTATAAATAATGGGGAGCATAGTGATAATGATATAGTTTATGTGCCAAATATTACACGTAGGGGAAGAATTATTAATGTCAGGTACATTAATTAAAGGTTAAACTATTCTAAATAAAAATAAATAAAACAGTATAATTAATTTAGTTAAAGTAGTTTAGTTAAAATGTGCGGGGAAAAATATAATTGTATTTAAATTTAATTTAATTGGGATGGAAATAAAGCAGTCTAAAATGATCTCTTGTATTTATCACATCCACCGTCATTTAATTTTTGCATGCGTCAGTTCCCGCCTGCCCGAATTAAAACATTTAAAAAACGTCATTTTTATGCTTTAATATTTTCAGCTTTAAAAATTTTTCTATTAAAGATATCTACACGTTCAAGATGGCATTTCAAAGCTGAAAGATAGTAGTTTTTGTGCAAAGAATATAAATTCACCCAATCGATACTTCAGAAAAATAACACGGTGCTGAAAATACATGTATTTTACTGATATTTCGTGATTTTTAACTGACTCCAGTGTCTCGACTATTGAATGCAACCAGATAATATTTATCAGATATCAAGTGCACTTATCGTGGAAGAAATAAAACCTACAATTGACTCGTTCGGCATAGCCTTTATAAAAAAATCTGCTAGAAAATTTTGAAATTTTAAAAAATCGCATTATTTAGGCTATAATATGAATATGTTGGTTACGAGATAAAAATATGAAACTTACATGATATTTAGTTCTTGCCTTGAACTTCAAAAGCATGTAATTCTCGTTTTGTTATTTCATCCTTTGTGCGTGTACAGGTGGTTAATGAGAAGCAAAAATACAGTCATTTGTTTATTTTTAAAATAAACTTAAACTATGTACTTTTTGAAAAGTAAAGCTGTTAATGAATATTACTATTAGCAGCAAAGCGCCCATTTCCTATATTTTCGTAACAATGACAATGGCGTTAGAACAGGAGTGTTTTTGTAATTCGACACCGTCAGATGATATTAATAAACAAATAAAAAGTATTATAAATGTCAAACTATACTACTTACTTAGATAATTTGAATGTTAACATACTCATAATTTCATGAAAAAATTATATAATTTCACATTCAAAATTATTCTTGTTCTTAATTTTATTCTAACCAACTCACAAAAACATAAGAAAGAAAACAGTAAGGATAAGAATACATTAAATTACAATAAAAAAGGTAATATATAGTTTCTGTAGGTTCTATAAGGAGTTTCATTTTAAAAATAATCAATTATAAATAATATATTGAAGTAGAAAATAAACAAATGACTGATTTTTTTTGCTTCTTTTTAAGCCACCTGTACACGCACAAAGGATGAAAATAACAAAACGAGCAGGCTTTTGAAGTTCAAGGTAAGATCTAAATATCCCGTAAGTGTCATATTTTTATCTCGTAGCCAACACATTCATATTATAGCCTAAATAATGCGATTTTTTAAAATTTAAAAATTTCAAGCAGAGATTTTCTTTATAAAAAGTAATTTAAAAACAAATTAAGTTCCTCTTCTTGGTAAAAGTTAAAATATAGAGTGGAATGAAAAAATAATATTAACTGAAAAAATTTTTTTGTTAATTATTATTTACTAACTTTTACAAATCTTATCACAGATAAGTATAACATATATCCTTTTAAACAATTATTTTCCCGGCTATTTGCCAAAACGCTGAAACTTGGATTACAAAAAAGATAATATGCACATTATGTTCAATACAATTGACTCAATAATGTTATTTTTAATTTCAACTATTCTGTCCAGTAAAACCAAAAATAAATAAAACACAAGGTACTTACCAGTTAACACTCACTTTAAAAAAACTTTAAAATATCTACCGACATGTGTTTCTGCTTGCCTAGCGTCATCAGGGTAGCCAGGACATTTAAAGAATCCACAGTAAGAAAACTTGTAAACCCCAATGTAATAAACATTAATGGCTTCAGAGAACAGAATAATTGAAATTATATAGTGGAAATACCCCTTCGGGGCAATGAAATAATTTAAAAACAAATTAAGTTCCTCTTCTTGGTAAAAGTTAAAATATAGAGTGGAATGAAAAAATAATATTAACTGAAAAAAATTTTTTTGTTAATTATTATTTACTAACTTTTACAAATCTTATCACAGATAAGTATAACATATATCCTTTTAAACAATTATTTTCCCGGCTATTTGCCAAAACGCTGAAACTTGGATTACAAAAAAGATAATATGCACATTATGTTCAATACAATTGACTCAATAATGTTATTTTTAATTTCAACTATTCTGTCCAGTAAAACCAAAAATAAATAAAACACAAGGTACTTACCAGGTAACACTCACTTTAAAAAACTTTAAAATATCTACCGACACGTGTTTCTGCTTGCCTAGCGTCATCAGGGTAGCCAGGACATTTAAAGAATCCACAGTAAGAAAACTTGTAAACCCCAATGTAATAAACATTAATGGCTTCAGAGAACAGAATAATTGAAATTATATAGTGGAAATATAGTATTTAAATTATTTCATTGCCCCGAAGGGGTATTTCCACTATATAATTTCAATTATTCTGTTCTCTGAAGCCATTAATGTTTATTACATTGGGGTTTACAAGTTTTCTTACTGTGGATTCTTTAAATGTCCTGGCTACGCTGATGACGCTAGGCAAGCAGAAACACGTGTCGGTAGATATTTTAAAGTTTTTTAAAGTGAGTGTTAACTGGTAAGTACCTTGTGTTTTATTTATTTTTGGTTTTACTGGACAGAATAGTTGAAACTAAAAATAACATTATTGAGTCAATTGTATTGAACATAATGTGCATATTATCTTTTTTGTAATCCAAGTTTCAGCGTTTTGGCAAATAGCCGGGAAAATAATTGTTTAAAAGGATATATGTTATACTTATCTGTGATAAGATTTGTAAAAGTTAGTAAATAATAATTAACAAAAAAAATTTTTTCAGTTAATATTATTTTTTCATTCCACTTTATAAAAAGTAGGCCGAACAAGTCAATTGTAGGTTTTATTTCTTCCACGATAAGTGCACTTGATCTCTGAGAAATATTAGCTGGTTGCATGCAACATTCGAGATACTGGAGTCAGTTAAAAATCACGAAAAATCAGTAAAATACACGTATTTGCAGCACCGTGTTATTTTTCGGAGGTATTGATTGTGTGAATTTATATTCTTTGCACAAAAACTACTTTCTTTCAGCTTTGAAATGCCATCTTGAACGTTTTTTAAATACTTTAAATCGGGCAGGAGGGAAATGTCGCATGCGAAAATTAAATGACGGTGGATATCCTTTTTTGGAACCCTAAAGAAGATTCTGACAAAGTTTGAGCAAAATCTAAAATAAGCTGGCTTTACTGATTAGACGATTTCATATGGAATGACTGATATGTAATTTTGTTGTTCTACATGATTACAGAAGAAACGTTGTCAGTCCATAAATTTGTTATAGCATATTACACATAATGTCCGCAAAGAAGAAACATGTGTATGCAAATGATCCATTGCCCTACAATTTTAGTATCGATTTTTTGGGAACAACTCATAGACGTATTTCAATTTATAGATCCTTTAGTTGCAGTATTAAAAAAACGTGTATGTACACATGTTCATTTGAGAAAAATGAATTATAACTGTTATGGAAATATAAATTAGATGGTCAGATTTTCGATTATGACCGGATCCTTCGCCATAAATTGATATCACATTAAAACCATATAATCATGCAGTACTAAATCTATAAAAGCACGGACAAAATTTCGATAGTACAATTCCAATTCCAATTTAAATCTTTTATTACCTATTTATACATGACTAATGCCCGGTTTCTGGTACATTTCACTATAGATTCCATAACTATTGATTTGATAACATTATCGGTCCGATAACTTATAAAGTGTTTCTGAAAGCTAATGGATCCATAAATTTCTTTCAATAGTTATCCGGTTGTTAAGTCAGTTAAATAATTCTCCGCTAGATGGATACGACTTGAAGCCAACTTCTCATTATTATTTTTAATAGAAATTTGAAGGTCTATGATGTCAACTAACAATTGTCTACTGTCATTTTGCAAAGTGTTGTTGAGATTATAAATAGAAATTATTTTCATTTGAAAAATCGTATTACGTACATATTTTGTAAAATCAGTGTATTCTTAAGATAGGTGTATTATTTATTTATGTATTTATTTAGTACGATTACATTTTTTTTGGTTACATATGAATGTTTGTGTATTTATTAATATTTATTTATTTTAGATTTATAGAATGGAGAGCGGAGTTTCAAAACGTGCAAGAAATTTCACCGATATGGAAAGAAATTTATTGTTTGATTTGGTTATGGAGCAAAAGCACATAATCGAAAATAAAAAAACCGATGCCACTACTATAAGGCATAAAAATGAGGTTTGGGCTCAAATTACCCAAAAAATATAATAGCAACTCTCAAACGGGGCCACGTAATCAAAAGCAATTGCATGCATTATATGATATTTTAAAAAAGAAATCTAGGAAAAATCTTCATGATGATAAGGTTAGTAGTAAGTCATATATACTTTTTGTAATATTTTGGATGATAAAACATTTTTTTCAGAAAAACTCATATAAAACTGGTGGTGGGACTTTCACACCACTAAGCGATGAGCTAGATTATAAAATAGCAACCATGTTAAAACCACAATACCAGCCACTTACAAATGTTTTTGATTCGTCCGCTACTTATTTTCAAGGTAGGTTAATGTTACAGAAACTCGAACAGAACTATACAAAGTACAAAAAAAGGTACAGAAAAGTACAAAAACTTTAATGTAAAGGATTTATTTTGAAACATTTTAATACAATTTTATATAATGTTTTTACAAATATTATTTTTGTCTTCAGAAAGTAATAATGAAAAAGAAAATGTTCCCAAAGCAGAAAATGTTTCCAAGCAGAAAATGTTCACGAGGTTAAACAGCTTGTTACACAGGAGTCAGGACCTAGCTCAGCCAGAGAGATGGTTGTGGTACCATTGTCAGGTTGCACTTTAACTCCATCGGCACCTCAACATAATGCTTCGGGTATGTCATAAAACACGCCACAAACATTACCTAAAAAAAAAAAAAAAGAAAAATTGATGGCATTGAGGTTTTGTCGAGAAGAGTAGTGGAGAGAAAAAATTTTAAGGACAAATTAAATACGGAATTTCAAAAAAAAAGGGAAGACATACTTGACAGAAAAAAAAATAAAAGAAAAAGCATTAGAAACTGCAAATATTGAGCATCAAATCAAAGAAATAGAATTAAAATTAAGACAGAAAGACCTAGAATTAAAAGATAAACAGATTCAGTTAAAAAATATTGAAATGATGCATATCAAAAGGCAGCAAGAAATTGATTTGGAAATAAAGGAAAAGGAACTCGAAATTAAAAGTTGGGAACATGACATGAAAGAAAATAGTTATAAATTGTATTTAGAAAAATAAGTAAAATAAATTAATATTGTAATAATAATCTTTGTTTTATTATTAAATTTACCTGAATAAATTTATTACAGCTCTTCTTACTACATTACCTCCTCCATTTTCTTCAGCAAAAATATCATTTACTTCTGCGTCTATATTCAAAAGTTCTTCATCAAATTCTTCTAAATCATTTCTCAAAATTGCAATATTGTGCAGTACAGCAGTAGCTACAATTATGAGCAAGCTAAGTGCTTCTATATTAGTTCTTAATCCTAATGAGAAGCAAGCAAACCTTCGCTTCCAAACCCCAAATGTTCTTTCAACAGTATTCCGAGTAGCATGTGCAGCATTGTACCTTTGTTCTTCAGGTAAAACAGGATGTAATAGGGGAGTCAGTAAATACTTTGTACATGCATATACACTATCTCCCAGTAAATATGATTCAGGAAATTCTTCAGCCTCCAGTCGAGCTCGAATTAGAGACGCATTAAACATTGTGCTATCATGTGTTGAACCAGGCCATCGTGCATCTATATCACGTATTAGTAATTTGGCATCACATATTACTTGCACATTAATGGAAAAATAACTTTTTCTGTTGCGATAGATTTCTTCATTGTCTCCTCCTGGTATGTGATTACCATCACTACAGCCGATCACATTTGGAATTCTTCTGATAGCAGAAAATTCATTTTTCACTTGTCGTATCTCTTCATCAGTGTCTGGCAATTTTATAAACTGTGGGGCAAGTCTAGCTAGTGCATATGTCACTCTTCGTAATACTCTACAAACTGTAAATTTATGTACATTCAAATCGTCTCCTATTAATATTTGAAATGAACCTGTAAAGATTTACAGTATTATAAAAATTATAACATAAAGATATAAAAAAAAATATAAAAATCATGTAAACATTAAAATAAATTGCCTTTATTTTAGGTACTTAAGTGCAATTTAGCAATGCTGCTACTACACATCCAAAAAATTAAAAAGAAATAACAATTACAATGTAGGTACTTACAGAAATTAGTTTTAATTATCTAGGTACTCACCTGTAGCGTAAAACCTCAAAGTTAATAACAACTGTTCAGCCACAGATAAAGAACGATTTCGGTGTGTTGTAGGTCGAATATCATCTGTAATTAATTGTACCACGTAATTTACAGTGTTCTTGGTAAACCGAAAACGATCCCTAAATTCTCCCTCACTATATTCTACAAAAGGATCATTTCTAACGCGAAAATTTCGAACAACCTCTATATTTTCCAGAATTTCAAAGAGTTCTTCATCTGAGGATTCAGAAGAACTTGAAAAATCCATACTGCACGATTTCTAGTGGATATAAGTACCTATTTACTCGATGTATTATTTATTAATAAAAGAATTCAATAATTGAGACTAACTAACCTTAAAACCTACGTGCCACGTCAAATTCAATGTCATCACGAATTGCGCACGCGTTATACAGTTATTGAATAGATATCCCACCTACATTGACAAGATATTTATTCCTTAAGTTATCTGACCAATAACACTTGTCGAACGTTTCAGAAACGCAATTTCTCTAGTTATCGAATATCTAAGGCTATCAGATAGATATCTGACGTTTCAGAAACCGGGCATAAGTTATATTAGGGTTATTATATTTATAATAATAAAATAAACAAAATATAATAATGTGATATTGTCTTAAAACTAGTGTGTACCGCCATGGCGACAATCCCGCCTTGCAGTAGGTATGTCGACGTGGCTGGTCGGCGTTTGGCCCACATCATCGGATAACCCCATGTTTGTTACCGGTGTTGGCTGGCATTCTCTTGTAAAAAATGAAATGCCTTTATGTAGCAATGTGAAAGACTTAAAATACTTAGTTTACATATTAAACAAAAAACCTGCTTCAAATAATTAAGTTGAGAAGTGGTAAAGGGAGGGCATCGTGACTATCTCAGGGTAGGGAGTTTGAGGGTGGAGGGGTGAGAGAAATTAGATTATAGGAAATTAGATTATAGGTTATAGTCGTTTTTTGTGTGACGTACGTGTTAGTCAGGATGTAGGAAATATAGGGAAAGGTTATAACGGGTAATGTTATAAAAAAAACCAGTGCTTTACACCAATGCACCATAAGGGCGGCTCGGTAGCTCAGTGGAGATGGTCGTGGTCCAGATGGCTAGTGACGATAACCTGGTAATAATTTATGGGCACCACTTTATTTATTATGGCTAAATAAAGAAAACCATTTAACGTTTCACTACTCTTTATTTATGATAGATTGTCACAATATGACCGAACTATATACCAGGTGCCTACGATATTACTAGCCAGCCTATAACTTCCTTGTGAAAAAGATATCGATTTCAAATTTTGGGATGTTGTCTGGTTGAATACGGTGCACAGTTTGATTACTTCAAGACATGATTTTCATTTCCGGTTTAACCGAAAACAGTATAAAATTTGTTATTTTTAAAGGAACACCCTGTATATTGTTCGAAATTTAGATTGCCCAGGAAATTGTAAGTCTAAAATATGTAGCCTACTCTATAACTATCTTTGACAGTTTTCGAGAAAATGGCAGTTGAAAATGTTATATCAATCATAAATTATTTCATTTTCACATAAAACAAATGAATGTAGGAACAAATATGTTACGGTTATTTAAGTTTTTTGGTGAGCAAGATTTGTCATAAAAATTTCATTTTCGGCTGAACCGAAAGTACTACGAAAAGTGATTTTCAGGCTCAAATTACTTCGATATTTTTAATGGAACACCCTGTGTCACAAACTTCAGTCGTCTTACTACCACAAGTAGGTGTAATCAGGGACGTATGTTTTTCGAATTTTCAGCTTTTTGATGGAAAACTATGACATATTAATTGTGGCGGCAATGGCATTATGCGTAAAAGCCTAAAATCAACGGAGGCGAAGAGGTTGGGCCAAGGATAGTCTCCAACAACGGGTGAAAAATACAGTCACGTAAATTTATTAGAACAACTAAGACTACAACCTATTAACTGGCTGAGCTATTTAAGAATGGATGCCAGTACATATGAGGAATTATTAACTTTAAGAGAATCATGAGTCATATGAGTCTAATCAATGTTTCAGTTTGTTTGTTTAATGTTAGTTTATTTTAATTGTTTATACCTTGCTTATATTTATGTATGTTAAAAATTATTAATATTTACAAGAATCGCCTTAATGCATCCTGAGGATGTCTTTAAATAAAAATGAAACGTCGAGCATTTAAAGTCTGGTTTCCTTCTTTTTTTACCATTACCCAACAAAATATATAAATAAGGGTCACCAAAGAGTTTCTAGTTTTATTTAAACCACAAATATCACTCATGTCGTAGCACTACTATTATTATATTGGTGTCCACTATGATTTTTAGCCGCTCATAAACGCATAAATCAACTATAAATCAGGATGACTGAGCTGAAAGTCGAAATAAATGCCGCACACATATCCACACCTTGTCTGATTTCTCTCAAGCCCAACTTTATGACATACTCAAGCCGCGATTTGCGCTATACACTCTCAAGCAAGTTGTACAACTTGGCTTCTACAAACCAAGTCGTCCAATTTGCATGTGCATATGTAGCAGTCTTAGGATGATTTTTAACAGTAACTATTCACCTTAGTAGAAGAGATTCTCACTTGGAAATGGAGGGCCTTCTGTTCCTTAATCACACAAACTAACTAAACTTCAATTAGGTTAGGTTAGGTTTTTGTGTAAATGGGTATCTGTAGACCCTTCACCACGACCATAAGCAGGCCTATTGTGGCTCACTCCTAATTACATTTCACCCAATAAGGTCAGTCGCTTAATGAAACTGATAACTTTATTAAGTGAGAGTGTGTCCAGATCCTCTGGCAATAGTTGCTCTTTGCCAAATATAGAAAATCGGATCCGCTCCACTGCGAGACAAGAGCATAAAACGTGGAGGATGATGGGCAGGCACCAGGCATAAGCAGCACTCTGTGTTTTCTACTAGGCCGAGTTTATGCAGATGATAGTTTTGTCGGCAGTGTCCGGTATATAGGCCTGTTAGGGTTTTCAGGTTTACCCTGTTTAAAAACTTCATTAACTCACTCAACCAGAAATTAAAGCAAAAATCACACTTTAGACGATAACCTAGCACACTTGCGTTCTCCGGGAGTATCTGAATTGGGATACAAGTGTCATTAGGACCGATGTAATTAGAAAAAGATCTGTTCGACAGCTGTTTGACACTGTGTATCGGTGATGATGTTAAATTAAAGTATGTACACAATGCTCTCCCTGATTTTCTACACTAGTTTTAACCGTATTTGCAACTGACTGCCTGACTTTTGTAAAAACGTCAACATCTTAATTTTGATTTTCGATCGTGTTGATTGGTGTTGAGTCTCTCAGCCGCGATACTATTATCTAGCACTTCACCGTGCATTAACACCATACCTATCCGTTTATTCACTTGAAGTATAAGCCATTTTGTGTGCATTTAACTCCGAATTATTATCAACACAACATCAACAAATCGATAATATCGACAACGTAACGATCACAGAGGAGAAATATGTGCCTAATTATGCAATTATTGCATATTTACAGACTTTTTGTTGCATAAAAAGGTTTTGTCATTGACATCAATCAGGTAAATTATAACATTCAAATTCATTTCAATAAATGATAGGCGGGTATAGTTCTTACACTTCAAACTTTAAAATTTTTTTTCTCAGACTAGCGTACCGATTCTTTTCATATTTTGAGAAAGTCGTTATTATGTTGAGCCCTATTATATAGATTATTTTCCTCGGTTTATTTCTGAATCATCCTGTATTTTTGTTTGTAGATATGCAAGGTGTTTCCATTTTAATTAACAGGAGTTAAATTCTTACGATCTATTAACTAAAATGGTGGGTTTCGAGAACACAAATCGTTAAAACATATTTTAAAAATACAGTGTTTAACATAAATTATGACTGAAAACATCATTTGATATTTTCAGCAACATAATAAGTGCCTTTATCCAGCATTAGAACCATTTATTGGTGCCTCATAGGCGTAGGAAACTATTGTATTTTTCACATCTTAGAATAATATACCATACCAAGGTACACACCACTTTCTCTGACAGTTCTTTAAATATTGCAAAAATATAATATCACCTGGGCCTCGCTTTGGATCCCTGTACAGTATGGGACCACATTTTAAGAAAATATTAATATGTTTATTTATTTATTTGTTCATTTCAATTACACCCTACAATAATATTTACGTATCAGTTACAGGATAGGAATACAGCATAATTACAAACAAATGAGACAATATTAATGTTGAAAAAAAAACAATAATTATGCAATGGAAAATTATCAAATATTACAACACATCTGCAGCAACGAAAAAAAAACGGAAAACATTAATCAGAACTTACATTAATTTTGGAAATAACTTTTTGATTGAATTAATACTGCAAATAAAAATGTCACAATTATCTTAAACATAATGATAATTGTTGATTGAAGGAATATTAAAGTTGACTTAAAATTGAAGAGCATTTCCTTTCTATCTTTAAGATTCAACATACACTCAACCGCAAAATTAACCGGACACTAGGTTTTTCAGGAAAATTGCAATTTGAATCAAATTAATTTTAATTGAATCTTCAAGAATAAATATTACATTACAAAATAAACGAAAATTTCACTTTAATAACATAAAAAACACATTTTTTGCAAATTTGAAAAAAAATTAGAGAACTACGAAAAAACATGCCTCAATATCGAGTATTTCCTCCTCGACCTTGAATGACAGCTTGCATTATTTGTGGCATGCTTTTTATCAAAGTAGCAACCTCATCCTGGGGTATCTGCTCCCATTTATTCAGCAGCTCCTGTTCCAACTGAAGTACTATATGGAACTCGCCGTAGTTCCCCCTAATCCTTTTGCTTAGGTTGTCCCACATATGCTCTATCGGGTTTAGGTCAGAACTTCTGGGTGGCCACCCTAGTACTTGATTACCAACATCGTGAAGATACTGGTTAGTTATTCTGGCTATGTGCGGTCACGCATTATCCTGCATTAAGAGAAATGGCGCAAAGGGTACCAGATGCTTTTCTAAATACTCCCTGATGTATCTGTCAGCATTGAGGCTGCCTCCCTGAAATGTTACAAGGGCTGTACGAGCATACAAAGAAATGCCCCCCAACATCATCACACCTCCACCACCAAACTGTAATCTAGGAGAAAAACTATACTGGGCTCGTTCTCCAGGTTGTCTAAACACTCTTTGACGACGATAAGGTGAATAGCTTGTGAAACGAGACTCATCCGTGAAGAGAATGCATCGCCATTCGTCCATATCCCAATCAGCATAAGTTCGCGCAAATTCCAAGTGCTGCCTGCGATGACCTGCGTCCAAAAAGAGGCCAGTAGCTGATGCATGAGGTGTTAAATTTTGTTCCCTCAATCTTTTTCGTACAGTATCGGATGAAACCAAGGTACCATGAACATCTACCAATCTTCTAGTCGAAGCTGTACCAAGAAGTGTCCGTTCTCGCAGAACTTGGAGTCTAAGAAACGATCTTTATCTTCATTTGTTGCTCGTGGTCTACCTTGTTCAGGTCTTCTTGTGTAAGAACTAGTTTCCCAGAAACTTTGTATTGTATCAAATACAGTTCTTTGAGAGATGCCTAGCAAGTTGGCAATATATCGGATGCTGTGTCCATCATTATGTAAAACAACATCTTGAGCGACATCTTCAGGATTCATTACGAAATTTCTCACAATAAAACTTTCCTCTTTTCTTTGAAAAACCTCAGAAACACACAAGAAACAGCAATCGAAACAAATGAAACAGATGTGTAAAACAGTAAAACGGTGACGACTGAAAGATATCTAAATAAAAAATTATTCTCGTGATACGTGAAAGTCCAAAAAACTCAAACATTATTTCTTTCATGCGTTTACATATGTGTATCCATGTTAAATCAACATACAGAGAGTTTTCGCAAATTTGCCATAAGAAAACCTAGTATTTGGTTAATTTTTCGGTTGAGTGTATTATGTCTAGTTAATACCTCTTGCTGTGTGACGCTCCAATAATTGGGTAAATGCCGTCAATCCTAAAGGACACATACTTATTATTACTCATATACAGATTGTAAACATGTAACTGTTACATTGTCTCAACAGTGAACAGCATGCTCCGCCATATATGTATGCCGTAGCGTCTTCTAATTTAAACAGAAAAAAATAATAAACAGTAAAAACAAAACGTTAGTATCACTAAACCTCGTAAATGCATTTTAACAAAATCAAGGTTTTTGAAACCGGAAAGAACAACAGCATTAACATGAAAATTACAATTCAAATTCGAATAAAAAATTACTTTTTCGATTACTCTATTTAGACAAATAGTATATAGTGTATAATTGTAAATATACGTTTCATTTTCTTTGGCTGGTAAAAGAGACAACGTTACACTTTTGCACATTTAATGACAAGTTATTTTTTATACATTAGTCATTAATTCTCTTCAAATTCATTTGCTATTGAGGAGAATAGCAGATAGAAGTAATGTCACAATAAATGTTTAAATCATCTGCATATAAAAGACAATTGACGTCAATCATAGGATGTCGCTGATAAAAATAACACATAAAGCAGCCCAAGTATGGAGCCTTGTGGTACACCAAATGAAATTATGAAATTGTCAGGCTTCAACAGCAGGTACTGTCGTTTGCACTCCAAGTATAATAAAAGATATGTCGAACGCTTTACTAAAATCTATATAGATGGCGTTAACTTATCTACCAGAGTCCACTGATTCGAAAATGTACTGCGTTAATCAAAAAAAATTAGTAGTGGTAGGCTAATCGCAAGCCAACCCATGTGTGCTAGCATTAATTGCTTTATATAGTAATATTTCAAAAGCCTTGGCAATGTTAGAGAGAGTAGTGATAGGTCTATAATTAATCAGTTTCTATCACCCTTCTTATAAACGGGACAAATTCTAGAATGTTTCCACACATCTGGAAATATGCTGAAATTTAAATAGATTAAAAATTTTTCAGGGCAGTAGTCGTGTAAGATGAAAGTACACGAGTATATGTCATAAAGAACGTTTTTATACTTTATACTTTAAACTTATATTTTTCCTTTACAAAAGAGTTTATCTCTTCTTGGATATAGGCGGCCAATTGTCCTTATATATATCCCAAAACCAAAATGGTAAGTTTCTTTACATGTGAAACAGTGCAGTAGCCGTATTTAATGATATATTTAATAATTCAGTATTCACGTTTCTCATTATGCAACATGTTAGAGATTGGATGCTAACTGTCTTCGTCCGCAACTATGTAAGTATAAGTTTTTTCCATAATTTATTTTTCTTTTTGTTTTAACAAAAATTTAATAAAATGTTCGACTTAAAATTAATAGATGTCTCTGGTTGTATTAAAGCGAACATATTATTCGACAAAAAATGTATAGAACTGTATATGCATATTATTTGATATATGATTAGCCTAAATATACGTATCAATTCTTTCAATAGTTTTTGCTTTGTTTATAGAACTGTGCTGGATATTTCCTACGATGCGAAATTACTTCAGAAACACACTAAACAAACATATTAATTAGTAGAATTGATAAGTCGCGCGGATACTCAGTGGTGCAACAACAGGTAGATAGATAACTGGTGAAGCAATGACCGGCTGGCAGACAAATCGAAACGAGCCGCGAGTCTAATCCATTGTTGTATGTCGCAGTGTTTACACGCTAATTTATTCCCCTCCGTTTTATTTTACGTTGTGTTGTTGATAATTTTATTTGTTGTATTTTACTGTTAATATTAATTTAATAATAAAATATGTCAGACGTGCGCACGGGTAAAAAACAGCCATACGCTGACAAGGTGAATAAATTTATCAGTGAATTCCCGGATTTAATTCTATAATGGCGCTACAATAATTTGTAAGGTGTGCGAGACAGACCTGATGTGCTGAGATAAATATGATTGTAGACGTCACGTAAATACTGTGAAGCATAAAACTAAAAAAAATTGCGTGCTTTCGAAAACATAGTTTATGTTCGATTTACTAATAATGCTGCTTGACTGCAATGTTCTGCTGCACATACTCGATAAACAACCATTTCAATAGTTCTGGAATAAATACGATCCCCAGGTAAAGTTACCAGGTCGCGCAACATTGCATAACTATGTACCAACTGTACTCGAAGACATTGTAAATAAGATCAGATGTGTATTAAAAACTACACGACTGTGGTTAGTGTTGATGAGAGTCAGATCGTAAAAAAAAATTTATTGTAAATGCTATAGTACGTGTACTGGACCCTCTTAAATATTTCCACCATTACTAGCTAGCAAAAAAACTAACTGACTGTACTGGCAAAACAATTACGCGAGTGGTGCTGGAGACGTTAGAAAAATTTTATCTGTCAACAAGTCAAGTGTTGATGTTTGTGACCGGTGGTGGTGCGACAATGGATTTGGTAGGCCGCTCTCTTCAAGAACACGGTTGTAGATTGATACACGTTACGTGTAAAGTGCATGTTTTACATCTTGTGGCAGAAACTATTCGACAAAGTTTTCCAGAGGTAGATGCATTAATAGCAAGTACAAAAAAAGTGTTCCTTAAATCTCCTAAACGCCTCGCCCATTTCACAGCAAGTATCCCGGTATTCCCGAACCACCACAGTCGATTCTTACACGTTGGGAACATGGTTGAAGACAGCTTTTTATTATGCTGAATATTTACAACAAATAAAATTTGTAATACTACAATTCAATCCTGACGAGGCTGCAGCCATTAAAGAGAGAGATAAAATTCGAAGATATTTCCAGCTTTAAGAATTATTCACAAGAACTATAAAAGACTACATGACGCCATATGAAACTTAGAAAACAGTGCGTTGTCATTAGCGGAGTCACAGCAAATAGTGGACGAAGTAAGTCGACTGCTACACTCTATAGGTGACTCAAAAAATGAGCCCGTTAGTTAATAGTTCGCATTTTTGTTAAGCCAAGACACCGGTTTTACCAGATTAAGGAAAATTTGTGGTGGTACTGATACTGCGACCCCAGATCGCTAAGAGTGTTCAAAGACTATTTTAAGTATGCCTATATTACATCAATAGATATCGAACGGCCGCACAGTGTGGCAAGATACCCCAAAAGCTGGCATTAATTCATAGAACGAGTTTGGTAAAATTTTTGTTATTGAGAATAGCCGACGATGGTTGTTAATGTATAAATAAATCAACTTTATGATGTTTGCTCGTATATTGCGATATACAGGGTGTAATTAAAAAAATAAAAATCTAAAATAAAAATAAAATTTATAGTACTTAATTTTTTAATACATTATTTGTCCAGGAGTATGCAAAACACTTAGAGAACCTAGTAATATATTTCCTTTATTAAATTAAGAAATCACAACTTAAAGTTTTATTAATATTTGTGAATAGAAATGAGTATGTCTATCCGTAGTGATTAATCGTCTGCGTCTGATGCAGATAAGGAACAGTCATTCTCATTCTCTGAATTATCTGCAGAAATATTGGGGGCAATTAAAGTCGAATACTTCCCTAGGAAAATGTTTAATTTTTTTTTAGGAAGTTGTCTATAACTGGTTATTACTGGATCCGATGTAATCAGCATTAAATGAAACACATCCTCTTCGCTGTTCTTTAAAAAATAATTTATTTTTTTAGGTATAATAAATTTTAATATTAGTCGTCCCCCCGATGATTCCAGCTTGGTTACCGAAACGCTTGTAGTATACTATGCAGTTCAGGTTATCATTTTTTAATTAAAATGTTCAATAACTTTTACATTTATCGAACAATTGTTTTCAAAAACAATAGGGTTCTTCCTCCAACTAACAGTAACTTACAGTCCAAATTCCAATATGATCAGACTTTCCACTCTTAAGTTATCGTGCTTACAAAAAACGTGACGGACGGACAGACAGACAGACGGACGGACAGACAGACGAACATTTTGAAAGTCATTTAGAATGCAACGGCTAACACAACGATATTAAATTTTTTTTGCTATGTGCGATATTTACTATTTTAAAATTGTGCCGATTAAATGCAATATACTCTTCGTTTTAGTTGCGAAGAGTATAATAATATACTGTAGCGTTGTTGAAAGAGGCAAATAAAATAATAAGGGGTAGACACGAGTATTTGATTTAGCTTTACTATGAATCTATTCTAGTATTACTATATTAATATATAAAATTTTATTATTTACAATACGTAAATATTTGGCACTTCGGAAAGGCATTTTCAAAATATTATTAAAATTATTTCATTCATAAATTAAAAATAAATCCATTAAATTTACATAATACATACCTGAGGGTATTGATGGGTCCATTTTCAAACAAAGTAATAATAGCGAATTTGAAAAAACATAAAGTAATTTGTTAGGATAATATTTAATTTAAAAATACACGCGTCAACCGCAGTTACATAGAACTTATGCCTGCTGGTTTGGTAGAAACAAAAGCATACATCAAGATTAAGTGGTGGGGGAAAACATGCCCCTATTCATGCTGATAATAAATAGCAACAATACTTTGTTCGATGCGAGATTTTATTTTTTCATTTTTTGCCAGCTTTCGGGGTATCTTGCCACACTGTGGGCCGTTTGCAAAATATAAGCATATTTTTTCACCACAGTGATCACTTGCGGATACAATCATAGAAACATACCTGATGCTGCAAAGTTATTACAGATCTTCTTCAGTTTGGGATAACCAAGCTAGTTTATTAAGCTAGTTAAGAGAGTAAGTTGTGCATACATTGTTACAAATTGTAACAGATTATTGCTTTTGTTACTAGTTAATTTCTTTCATTACGCTTATTACGATGCGCACGCCTATGTCTCGCTGCACATTTCTGCCAACTCCATTAGTTAGTCTGTGAAGGTGATTATGGGCGGAATCTACTATTGACCTATTGGCCTATGTGCCATTTATTTTGATACAACCTGTATTTACCGAAGATTGTATATAACTTATAAATATGAATTTCATATCTAACCCAGTTCTATACAGAACTATAGCAGATTTTTGTAGCTAGAATATTGACTAAATTATTAAATCTATTATAGTTTGGCAAAGTTTAAAATTGTTGGCAGAGATACTTCTTTATTGTTAGTAGTATAACGAAGATAAATTTTGTTTTCGCTAGTGTGTCCGTTAGAAGACTTAAACGCCTTTTATCTCCAAAGTTTATGAAATTAGATTAATAACGGAAATGATTTATGAACACTGGAAGTTCATGCTTCGTTCATTATGCAGACAGTTTTATCTAAATTATGAAAAAATTGCAGTTATCTGTGTGCATTATCGTGCATTACATTAACAAAGAAAATAAAAGATTAATACACATTTGCCAGAAGACAGTTGCAATTTATATTTATACAAATATAATGTGACTAACAGTAATAATAATAATAATATACTTTTCCTTGGTAATTTATAAAATATTACAAGGAAAATGTAATATTTTCTGAACGTTATTTGTGGCATACTCTAAATTTTTCTTTTTTTGAGACATGAATAATTCTTCGTTATCTAAAAAATATAGTTAGTTACCCAGTATGTTACTGGAAAAATTAACTCTACGCTTGTGACTTTACGTCGAAAGATTAGTCAGAGGGTGTTTTTTGACAACTAATAATCCAATGCAGGTCGGGGTATTTGCCCACTGAGTAGTTGTTTCGTTCAAATCATATTTAATAACAGTAGTATAGTCCACCTGCGCTAGAGGTCGCCGCTCTCGGTACTTGCTTCGCAAGTCGCTATCCGCCACAGAGACATCTATGATGTCGGTCGGATAGTAGCATTTGGACCATATGAGAAGTTTCACATACCTCACACCACTACTCAATTTACCTTAGTCAGTATATGACTAGCAGATTGGCCACTATCATTTGTCTGTTCAATAACCTATGGCATACTGAGGAGAACCAATAAGTTCGAAACTGGTCTATGTCTGGTTAGGAATTGACAAATGATATTGGCTGCCGATCTATCATGATTTGAAGGTATAATCCAATGCAGGTCGGGGTATTCGCCCGTTGAGTAGTTGTTTCGTTCAAATCATATTTAATAAATATCATATGAGCACATATATTTTTTTTACCTGGACTCGCAGAGCAACCCTCTGTCGACCTTCAGTCGTGCATAGTTCTCTAGCATGGGTGCGCGGTGCAATATATAAATTCACAAAATGTATTTATATAATACTATGCTAGGATTTTTTATGTGCTTATATGAAATGAATGGAGTATAAGTGAAAATAGTTTTATTGGTCGGGATTGACAACACGTTAATGACTAACTAAACATCAACAGGTAACAGGTGGAAGTATTATTAACGCAAATCAAACAAATGATTAGACTCGAAGGTTTACCTAGAATACCAACAAAATTCAATGCAACGAAAATCTCGATTGCCCAAAGTTGAGACTATTATCCTTATTGTCTGTCATCTGATCACTCACGTATTCGTAGATTTTGTAACTTCCCTAAGTTATTCATTTGTCTGAATTTTGAGAATTTGTACATTGGGCGAAATTTTTATTAATAATAAATGGTAAATCACAATCACAATCAATTACATTCTTTACTTCAACATTTGTTAGTTCTTCACTACATTGTCAGATTTTTCCGATAATTTTCCTATTTATATATTTCAACTTTTCTATAAAAGGTCGATGAATGCCTGAAAATCTTTATTATTGTTTTACTGCTTTTCGGCGCCATGTTCGATTAGTTACGAATTAGAAAGTGTTGACCAAATGTCGCTAATAAGTTAAACAACTCTAAAGCTCCAGAAAATGCCCCGACAACGTTACAGGAACTTTAAATATAACGCTTTCAGTTATCATTTCTTTGAAGTGGTTCTTTTGTAACGCTGTACAGTCGGCATTACTACTAATTCTCGCTTTAAAGTTGAAAATGCTTTAAAGTAACGCAGAGTAGTATCCGCGACATTGCAGATACTGCAGCAGTTATTTCAAAGTGTAATAACAATGCAGTACTTGAATTCAGTACAATTTATGTAATTGATACTGCACGGGTACACCACAAGGTGAATTTTACACCAAAATCGCAGTGACAGTCATGTAATGCCTATTATATTAAAGTTCCGATGACAGTTCTCATCCCTTTAGTGCTAGTTGGGAATACGATACTACTAATATGCAAAAACAAACCACAGTCGTTATCACGGTTTCAAATAATGAATCACTCGATCCATGTTTCCATTTAAAATTTTTGAAAGGGTGGTTTTACAGAGGAGGGAAAAGCAATGACAGCTCAGGGTTTCATGCCAAAAAAATGTCCTTCAAAAATGAAAATCGACCTGACTGCATTTCTTCATGATATCATTTTTTTCAAGAGTTATTTAGGGTGTTTTGTTTTAATGAACACCTTGTATATGAAAAATAGATAAATGTACCTATTTAAAAATCGCCCTGTCCAGCCATTTTTTGGCATTTACTTTGTAATGATTTTATCGAATTTATGCATTACGGACGCGCTGTATAGCAAAAACACGCCCCCATCAATAGATCACAGTCTCTGGCCTTTACCATTGCGGAACAGGAAACCGTGCTTCAATTTGGGTTGTCCTTATTATTTCATTAACAATGATAGAGGTAGAAGACTCCACAAAGCAACTTTACTTTTGTAAATTATGTTCGCCTCTATATTAAAAATTATCATTATTACCAAGTTTTTGATGATTATTCGCTAATGATTATCCTATTACATTAGCGAATTTAATTATAAATAACAATAATTTGAATAATAGAAATACGGTTACCTCAAATCAACAACAACTGGCTAATAATAAAAAACAATATTTTAAGTTACCGTATGTACAAAGCCTTTCACAACAGATTAAAAGAATTCTAACGAATGAACATTCCAATATTGTTTTCTATCATATTAAAAAAGTGGGACATTTATACTCGACAATGAAAGACAAATTAATGTTAGATTATAAATCACATGTAGTTTACAAAATTCCGTGCAGTTGTGGGTCTGTATATATTGGACAAACTAAACAATTATTAAAAAAATCGAATCAAGGAACACAAATGCTTGTGTAACATAAGACACATTCACAAAAAAGAAAAACTGCTCTAGCAGCTCATCATTTCGAGTTAAACCACGAGTTTATTTTCGACAATGTTAGCATTTTAGACAATGAACATAACTACAAAAAACGATTGATTAGCGAGATAATACTTACTAACAGACACAATAATACTGTTAATAAAAAAACAGATACGGAAAATTTGAGTAGAATATATAATAACTTAATAGCTAACTTTGTAAAATTATAGCCCCTGTATAATTATTACAATAATAGATGTTTATAAATATGCATACATTTTTTACTAACTTTTTATGAAAATAAGAACAATTCGGTATCAAGGGACTCGATTCATGTGTATTAAAAATTCATGTTAATATATTGGTTCATTTCTGTTTTGCCTTTACACTCTTTTCATATCGATCTGCATTGAAACTAGTTAAAAACCATTAATTTATTGCCCAATAGTCATTGTTTGACCCAAGAATCCTTTTATTATAAGTGACGTTATTTATTTATTTGACGATTATGATTATGTTGACTGAAAACAAAGACCTCATTAGGTAAGCGTGATTTCCTAATCTAATATTTTATTACTTTTTGTTACTTGGTATTTGAACAAAAATAATTTCTTTATCTTTTAAATAATATATTCATTCCTCATTTTGTTACTTATAACTTTGTGTATTTATGTAACTTTTTATTTTTAATTTTTTTCAATTTTTTAAATTATTGTTATCTATAAAATAAAAAAGGGTCGTATTGTTTGTTTAAATATTTTACATCTTTATTTATTTGAATCTATACAAAATTTATGTTATATGTTGTAGTCCTGAGGAAGACAATAAATTTTGTCGAAACGTCGACTAAATGAGAATTTGAGGTTTTCTTTACTAATTTTATCCAAACCGACTAATAAAACTACATTAAGAGATTGTGGATACGAAACTCCTTAGCTAGTATATAAGAATGTCACCAAAACTAATTTTAAAAATTTACTTTCATAATTTCACTTTCAAGTTTATACAATTTTGGATGTGAAATGTTTCTAAATAAAACATTTTTTAAAAGTCAACCTCTGATTGATCCTTTTGATTTAGAAAATTCTTTAATAATATCCTCTGAATATTTTCTAGAAGGATCAGTAATGCACAAAGTGCTAGAAACATCTAAAATCACGTAATTAGTCATTGTCAAAATGCCTGTTACAATCTTTAAAAGTATGGGATCGTATTTTACGCATATTTTAGTTAATAGAAACGTCTTCGACTAAACCTGTTAAGGATAACTTTTGTAAAATGCTATTCCTAACTGTCGAGGTTAAGCGAAGAGCATTAAATTTTATTTCAGACAGAACCGAGACCGAAGGACGGCCAATTCTATTATTTAATAAATTATGTGGAAAAGTCAGGCTAGCCAAGATACGATATTTTAGAAATTGTGTCAACATTTGCATTGAAATTTCTTGACTCAAACCTTTATCTAAATAAATCCACTAAAATTTAACATAAATATCTCTGAAGCTTCCGTAAAACAATTCTGGGGTCATTGAAAGTTAGCTGTAAATACCTCTGAATAATATTTCAGCTTCGAGATTATCAACGAATAAATAATTGATGTGTGACTACGAGTATCAGGCAACTTTACTATCTTTTATCCATTTGAATACATTAAAAATATTTCTATAATTTGTGGCGTTTTCAGTTAGAGATTTAAAATGTTAATGAGAGAAGTTGGGCAATTCTTTTCATTGTTATTCCAACTTTAGATTTTCTCTAAAACTGCATAATTTTCGAATTGCAAGAAATTAATACGTAGAGACTAAATTCTATCTGACCCATTTCACTCAAAAACGACTGGGCTATTTCGATTAACGTCAAAAGTTTAGAGAAATTTTAAAACTATAACTCTGAAATTTTGGACGTTAAAGTGAGGACAGACAGACATGTTTTTACGCTAATACCACTTTTTGGTATCAGATGACTCCAAAATGCGTAATGTTGCTATATTGAAAATTTTCATGTCTCTGTAGTCGCATGGTAAGAACACTTACCTTTCACCCCAGGGGTCCCGTGTTAGAATACCAGCTGAAGAGCTGTAATTTAGTCAAAAGCAGAAATTAATTCCAAGATACTTGGTTGTTGGGTATATGTGTGTACTCTCCAAATGTGTAGCCCACCCATTTCAAGGTGTTCCAAATTGAGGGAATTTGAGAGGTTTCGTCCGTTTAAGAACTGAATCGAAAAATACTAATAATACATTAACAAGGTTAATATGCGACACTAATCTAATGGACGAAAGTTTGTTTCAAAATCAAATACAATAAACTAGAATTTTATTTCCGATATCGTAAATCGAAAAATTTTGCCTGTCATTTTTTCTAAAAAGTAATTTACAATTTTATTTACGCCCAAAAATACTACAAACAAGATCCTTTTTGGTATATATACGGACAAATTGTATACAGAGGTTCGAAAATGTTACAAGCCAAATTAATTTCTTACATTTATGAAAAACCTTTGTTACGCATCTGTTTGCAAATATACAAAAAATGTATGGATATATTTTTTTTTATGTTTTTAGGCATCAATGAAATGGTTCCTTATTAATTATTAAAAAAAATGAGGAGCAGTAATGTCGAAAATTTCAACTTATGTCTCGAAAGCTGCAAGATGATTAGTAAAGCTGCAAATCGTTTCTGTGTATCATGGTCGTAGAGTACAGATATACTTACTGTCGCGGCCTTGACCGCGAAACTCTTTCTCCAGTCCAGTCTATTGTTAGCTTTCGAGTTGTGTACACGTTAAGTCACTTGGGCGTATTGCATATGGTTTTTGTGTTTTTATTTTATTTGTTGTACTGTATTGTTGATATTAATTTAATAATGAAGCATGGCAGAAGTACGCAGGGGTAGAAAACGGTCATTTGCTGACAAAGTGAATAAATTCATTGGTGCTAAAATAATGTGTAATGTGTGCGAGAAAGATTTGATGTGCTGAGATAAGCGTGATTGTGGACTTCACGTAAATAGTGCACAGCATAAAAATAAAAAAAATGGCGTGCCTTCGACAAAACAGTTTATGTTTGATTTACTATTAATGCTGATTGCCTGTGTTGTTCCGCTGCACATACTCGACAAACAATCATTTCGAGAGTTCTGGAATAAATACAATGCCCAGGTGAAGTTACCAAATCACACAACGTTATGTAACTATCTGCGAACTGTACACGTAGACATGGTAAATAAGATGAAATGTGAATTAAAAAATACACAGTTGTGGTTATCTGTTAATGAGACAACAGATTGTAAAAAAAAATCTAATTTAAATGTTATAGTACGAGTACTGGACCCTCTTAAACAGTCAGTTCCACTGTTACTAGCTAGCAAAAGATTAAGTCAGTATACTAGCGAAACAATTAACAGGGTGGTGCTGGAGACGTTAGAAAAATTTGAACTGTCAAAAAATCAAGTATTGATGTTTGTGACTAATGGCGCCGTGACAATGCGTTCGGTAGGCCGTTTTTTGCAAGAACAAGGTTGTACGTTTATACATGTTACGTGTAAAGTGCATGCTTTACATCTTGTGGCAGAAACTAATCGAAAAGGTTTTCCAGAGGTGGATGTATTAATAGCAAGTACAAAGAAAGTGTTTCTTAATCTCCTAAACGTCTCCGTGCATTTCATAGCAAGTGTCCCGGTATTCCTGAACCACCACAGCCGATTCTTACACGTTGGGGAACATGGTTGCAGGCAGCTTTTTATGATGCTGAACATTTCCAACAAATAAAAGCTGTGGTACTATAATTCAATCCAGATGAGGCTGCAGCTATTAAGGAAAGCCAGACAAAATTCGAGGATATTTCCGTTGAAACAGCTATTGCGAAGAACTATAAACTATTACATGAAGGTATAAAAAAATTAGAAAACAGTGCGTTGTCGTTAGCGAAGTCACTGCAAATAGTGGACGACGTAAATCTACTGCTACATACTATAGGTGACGCAACAAATGAGCGCGTTAAAGAAAAGTTCGCAAGTGTGTTAAATAAAGACCGGTTTTACCAAATTAAGACAAATATGTGATGGCGCAGCCCCAGATCCGTTAAGTGCTTTCAAATACTATTTTACGTATGCGTATATTATATCAGTAGATGTCGAACGGTCGTTTTCAAAATATAGGAATATATTTTCACCAAAGCGAACATCACTCATGGAGACAACCATAACAACATACCTGATGCTGCAAAATAGCTAAACATCTTCTCTAGTTTGTGATAAGCAAGCTAGTTCATCAAGCTATTTAAGAGGGTAAGTTTTACATACATTGTTATAAATTGTAACAGTTTATTGTTTCTCGTATTTTAGTTAATTTCGCGTACGCCACTGTCCCACGGAACATTTTTGACAGCCCTAGTGATTAGTATTTCTTTCTCTAGTTCGCAAATAGGTGAAAACCCACAATCCCTACCAATTGCAGACACATTGTACAAGACTAATTTAGAAATTGAAAAAATTTAAATAAACTTTACTAGCTAACCTTTGTCATGGCCCTATTAGTGGTTAAGATAATATTTTTGTGTATGGCAAGTCTAGCTCTGCACGAAACATTAACTTTTCAATAAATGTGTATTTCTTGTCCAAATAAATGAATATGCCTAATTAGTGTAGGGTATTTATGTAAAATTAATAAAATAGTGGCGTTAGCTAGTTGATTGCGTAAAATTTAAAATTTGGTCAATCAATATTTTTGACAATTGTTTGGAAAATAATATTATGACATTGTTTTCTACACTTATCTTTTTAAACGTTTACTAATATTTATCAAAAAATGATAGACAAGGTGATGATATCGGCACTGAGAATAACATTATAAAAATTGAGGCCTGTTCGGGAATTTTTCCAAAGTAAATTATGGTTTTAATTGGACTAAAAAAAGTATAATATTTGTACCAAGTGTGATCAAAATATTTAAAGCTGTTCCAGAAATATGGCCGACTATAGTTTTAGTCAAAAACCATAAAACTCCGTCTATCTCAAGAACGGTTAATATCAAGTTTAAGTTTGGGGATGTTTTGAACTCAACTAAATATAATGTGTCCCCCACTATACTGTCACTTTAAATCTGAAACACCCTGTATATAATGTTATCTTTTACATGTTATAATATGATTTTTTTTACAATGATGTGAATAATAGTTTACATTAATTTTAAAACAAAATTTGATTCTTGTAGCATTGAAGATGGTGAGACCCATCCACCGAAACGTTGGCATGTAATTAAAGCTTTTTGCTGATAATAAATATTTTTCTAAATTGACTGCGATGTCATAAATAAATAGATATAAGACAGATTGACCTCGGTCAATAGTCTTTTGATCTTTAATTAGTTCAATAAAATTTATTAATTATTATTATTATTAAATAGATAAATACAGTGTCGTCAACTGTATGCACCATTACACCTCAATAATAACAAACAATAGGGGAGACAGATTGTCTGCACCGTAAATATTTTTTAACAGAAGAAACCACTGAATACATTAGGATATTTCCTAAAGGAAAAACTACACGGGAACACTTATAAAAGTATTCAGACTTTAGAGTCTGAAAGTGGAGAGGATGGTGCATGTGGAACCAGTATGGCTCCCTAATGAAAATGCTCTGGCTTTTGTCGCCATATACAACAATTAATTATACATAACTTTGTTATCTTTTTCTTTTTGGGGGTTTAGGTAGCATTCATCTTTCCTATAAATATCCCACTGCCAATATTTCTATTACTTGTAACAGTTTCTCTTTTCAATTTATTTCAAATGAACTTTAAAATAAAACAACAAGTTTTACCATGAGACCACAACTCTGTACGATATAACCAATAAAATTATTACCAACAGTCCAATGCGTTTAGACAACAAATATACCGTTTAAAGAGCAAAGGCCAAGAATTCTAAATATTTTTTACACTTTCGTTGTTCTAAACAACGTCTTAAAAGTCCCCAGTGATCCGTTGTCCGCACAATTTTTTATGGTGTATAAGAGGGTTAAAAGAGTGATTTTTTGTGAATATCTCTGTTCCTTTTAATTTTACGAATATGAATGTCATTATAAGATCGAAAGACTAGAAAATTCTCTACAAAAAAAGTCCTTACTCGTTTTATCATACGAGTCATAGTTTTCGAGAAAATTTTATATAAAACTTATGACTCAAGCAAATACTTCAATTTTACTCTATTCTATGCATAATAAATTTATTAATTGGGTACTGTATTGAAAAGAAGACAAGGAATTTTTGATAAAAAATATTCTGCGTTATCAAGAACTGGAGAATTGGAAAATTGTAAAATGCATTAGTGATTATACATTTGTTGAGTACGGTGTACCGCAAAGCACGGTACCAGGACCTATATTATTTACTATTTACGTAAACGATGTACTTACCATAAAAACGACAGGTACCATTATATCCTGTGCTGATGATACCGCTATGTTATATTCTGGAGAAAACTTGCTAAGCGTACTATTGAATAGGACATGAAAAATATTAAACAGCAATTTGACAAACAATTATTGACCATAAATTATGAAAATACTGTTTATTTACCTTTAACATCATATAATATCAACTTCCCCAACTATGACAAACTTACAATTAATAATGACGAAGAATAAATACACATATTAGCAACTAATAAAATCAAATACTTAGGAATACGTATTGAAAATAACTTAAAATGGCAATACCACATTAATTCTATAGTTCAAAAAATGAGAGGGCTAGTTTATAAATTTAAATAACTTAAAGAAATTTTGAAATTTGGACACCTAATTACACTATATAAAGCTCTCGTGGAATCCATAATTTCTTATGGTATTATTGGTTGAGGTGGAGTAGGTAATACACCCCTAAGACTATTAGGAAGTATCCAAAAAATGGTTATTAAAATTATTTATGACAATCATCTCATATATCCAACAGATCCACTCTTCGCTGACATAAAACTGTTCGATATTGGACAAATACACACTTATAATTTACTTACATTTCAATACAAAAACAAAAGTGAAAGTCAATACGTTTCACATAAAATATGATACTAAAACCAAAATAAATAGACATTATAAAATAGAAAAAAAAGAATAAAACAATTGGACAAAAATATTTTCAATATTTAGCCCCAAAATTACACAATATGCTTTAAGCAAATATTAAATTTATTGTAAATTATTACAAGTATAAATAATATGTAAAACAGTGGATATCAGCACAAAATCGAAATCTTTATTATGATATAAACATATGAACTTTCTCTAATGTTCATTATTATGTTAGTATCAATATTTATGTCTACATATGTGCATGTATAAATTAATAATAATTAAGAGATTAATTTTTCAAACTTTCAGTTATATATAATGAAAAACATTATTGTAAACATTTATCCTTTTTTTCTTATTTCTTTTTCTTTTGTTTAACATGTATATGAATAAGACAATTAATTAATTATTGTTCTGGTACAAAACATCAATGTATATAATCTGCTGTTCGCACTCAAGATTTGTTATAAAACTTTCAGCGAACTGTATTTTTTATGTTAATTCTATATAATCAATTAAACGCCATACATTATTGTTATTATTATTATTATTATTAACAAGACTGCTCGTAACAAATGACTCAAACAGAAGAGCAATGAAGTTCCAACTTTCGGCAGCAATACAATTGTCCATAATTTTCGAAAAGCATCAGTTCGATTGAAAACTTGAACTGCATCTTTCAAATTCGGTCGTTTGTCTAATAATTAAAGTTAACGGCATTATTACCTTGAAAAACGTATTTATGGATGGGCAAATTCGTACACTATTCAGTGTAGCCACAGTCAGTTTGTATTGTAAAATACTTCGCCGTTTACTAATGAGCTGCATTCCCAACATCTTAAATCTGTGGTAGGGTATTAAACGGCGGTCATTCGCTAGTTCTGATTGGCAGATAGGTCGTAAACAAACCCGCTTATGAGCTGCAACGATCTAACTTGTTCTGCCAGAGGCGTCGCATGTAGGAAGCAGGTAAATAAATAAGAGAAAGGCGAATCACAATATAAATATATGTATCATATCAAAGTAAGCATTGTTTAAAATAATTATTACTTCATAAAAATATATAAAATTACTAAAAATTGCCATAAATTGAAAAAAAATTAAAGTAAATAAAACAAAAACATTTTTATTTTTTGAAACAGGTAAAGAATATAAAAAGAAATTAAAACAATAAGCTCGTAAAAAAATATAATTTCAGAACAAAACAATATACATATATAGTGTGACCCCCGACTGACTTCGCAATAGGTGAAATGGACCACAAGTTTTAGATTTTTTTTTTCGTAATTTGAGAGTTCATCCCAGGTTATCTGAAAAAAAAATTTTTAGTGTACCTTTTCTTATTTTTAACCACGTAGGCCATGGTAGGTAAGCAAAAACTACTTTCTTGTTAGGTAAAGTACATTTTTAGGAAAAGACAACAAAATGTTAGTAAGGAAAGATATTCAGATTAATAAGTTATACCCGTATGCAACATTTTAAGAAGATCCGCCTATTTTGAAGATTTTGACCTTTTTCTACTATATCTGCATTTTAAAATAATTTTTCTAAATAAGTAAGTAATTTTTTTTCGAAATCGACATACTTAGTAATGTAAAATGACGGTTATAATGCAGCAATAAAACATAACAAAATATTGTTACTAAAGCTGGCAATTTGTGCGGCGGTACATTGAAGCGAGCCGCGAGAGATTGTGGTCATTTTAGTCCATTGTTATGTGTCGTGGTGTGTTTCCGTGTTAATTTCTTTTATTACGCTTATTATGATGCGTATTCCTATGTCCCGAAGCACATTTCGGCCAGCCTTAATTATTATTAACTCTAAATTGTGCAAAAACTATTATTAATATAACAATATCAGTCTTGAAGTCTTTAAAAATGAAATTAAAATAAATAATTTTTGAAGGATAAATTTTAAGGAGTTATTACTCCTTAAGGCGGCGTTAGCACGCTCTCGCTGCCAGGATAGCCAACAGAACACTTTAAATCACTATTAAAATTTTTCTATTGTTGATAACGAAAAATGAGAACACGACATGATTCATCTTAAATACCATATGGATTTAATATTTAAATTACAGGCAATACTGATGCCTGTTTTTTTTTATTAATAAGAAATACGAACATTTTATTTGGTGTCATTTATTTTTATGGAAATAAATAATCGCATTTCCTATTAATGAAAAAATACGCATTGCCTATATGTTTATATATTAAATATGCTTGTTTTTCGATATTACTAATACAGAAAATTTTTAACAGATTTAAGTTTGATATCTGGTAAAAAGGCACCTTTAAAATACAACTGTGCTGTAGTTTGTATATGGCAATGCTCTTAATAAATAATCCCTGTATGAGCTACCTAATAAAATAAACAAAACATTCTAAATTTTCAGTTAAAAAAAATCAACAATTGAGAAAATGTAACCATTTTAATTCAGTAATTAATCCGCTCCTTCCAGTCACATAATTTACAAAAGCAGGAATCGGCTTGTTTTAACCGTCATAATGAAAATGTCGTTGTCATATTGATATTTGACCCAAGTGACAATTTTAGCATTTTGTCGTTACAATGCAAAATGACATTATCGTCATTTTCATTATGACCGTGTTGTATATCCAAGCTCACATCACTAGACATATTAATGATTTTTTTAATACAATTAATTATTTTCGATTACCGTGATATACGTGATTAGACACCGCCCATGTCATGGAATTCTTTCAAGGTTAAAGCTACTACTGTTGTATCTCTGCTAATAATTTCAGAGCTGTTGTTTTACCTCTATAAAAAACAGATGATGTATCACATCCGGAGAATGCATGTAAAAATAACATATGATTCTTGCTGCCTATATGTTTGTCAAAACTTCCAGAAGAAAAATGTTCTTTTGCTTGATTTAAAAAAAATATATTTTCTTCATTAACAGAGGTCAACACAAATTGTCCATTTTCAACCCGACTTTGTTTTCTAAAACTACAACATACGTCTACAAACGCCGAAAAACTAACCAAAACAGTATGCCAGCAAGAATGCGCTGAGCAGGTATACATTCAAGGCCTAGTATACTCCGAAATAAAAGAGGAGATACGCAACTGCTTATTTCTCTTCGGGGTCACTTATTAATTATATACGAATAACAATATCTATTCTATACTTCCATTTTTAAATTTTAAAACGTGCTCACCAATTTATTTTCAAAATACAAAACCATTTCAGTGGGTAATATATTCGACGTATTTGCTTGAGCAAATAACTTTTACATCAAGTTTTCTCAAAAACTACAACTCGTATGACAAAATAAGTAACAACCTCTTTTATAGATAATTTCCTAATCTTTCGATCTTATATTTACACGTTTACATTCGTAAAATTAAAACGAACGGAGATATTCGCGAAAAACCCTCTTACGCACCATAAAAAATATTGCGTACAACGGATCACCGGAGACTTTTGAGACATTGTTTTGAACGACGAAATCAAAATGTAAAAAAATGCAACTTTCTTGTACTCTCTCTTTAACGGATACTAAGAGCACTAGACTTCTAGTAAAAAACCACTTTTGATCAAATTGTACACATAAATTTGTATGTGCTAAAAACTTTCGATACTAATACCACTACAATTTATTTGATACATTGGAAAAGAACTTTTAAAAGGATGGCGTGTATGAAATAAAAAACCTATAATGTAAAATTTATTAGGTACCTATGCACTTTTAAATATTGTCGTAAACTATCCAGATTTGTTCACAACATCCGACCGACTGGCGCCCTTGATTAAATTATTGCTACTATTCTGGAACACAGCGGTCGATACCACCATACTCACAGTTATTATTCTCGAAACTATAGTAGGAGTTCGTCACTGTGATATTCAAAGAAAGCGGGGCAAGGAACTCGCTTTCCGTCTTGAGATTGTTCTTGATGGCGACGTTCAATATATGTATGTAAATTTTATAACGTTAGAAAGTTTCCAGTTTTTTTTTACATATTTATAGGTAAATGACATCAATTTCCTTGAGAATATATCAAAATTTTTTGCTGTTATAATAATGCTTTAGACTTAAAATTGTTTTTATATTTTTCAAGGCTGGTTAGAGAAAAGATGTTGTCAACAGGATATGTAGCTGGCATAACATAAAACATATAGGTCTACAACTATACCTTTAATATTATCTACAGAATGTTAAGCATTAATCGAGTCTGCAAACATCCCTTTACAATTACAATACAATGTATAGAAATAGCCAGTAGTGGTAAACACAAAAGATAAAAACTAAGAAATTTATCGAAACAGAAAACTGGGACAAAGAATAAAAACATTTATCTACTAAAAATAAATATTTTTCTTAAACTGATAAGTACAAACTTAAAATTAATATTTACAATAAAATAAAAGTCAATACTTTGTGGCATCTCAATGAACTCGTATGACATTGATTTCTTCTAGGCTTACCATTTATGAAATCATTAATAAATCCCTAGAGAATAGCTTTCCATACTTTCATAATTACATTTACATTCAAGAGCTCACCTTCTCTTTCTTTCAGTCCCAGTTTCATTCTACTTCAAACATGGTCAATTGGATTCATGTCTGGAGACAGAGCTGGCCAATTCATCCGTTCAACATTACACTCCCTTTAAAACTTCGTTTACGACTCTGGCACGATGGGATCGAGCGTTGTCATTGACTATTGCAAGGCCCTCATCTTTAGAGTATGAGTAACCGCAATATTTCTTACACACCTATAAATACTACCAACTCAATATATCAATTGAATATAATTCCATCCCACACAGCGACAGTTCCACCTCTAAACGTCATTCTCGCTTCCATATTTCATTCAAAAACCTTTCATTCTTATATAAATTGAATCTACTGTCATCCATAAACAAGCATCTTTAATACTATATTATTCAACGAGCATATAATGATGGCTATTATTCACGAGGTTATTATTAATAAGCCGTAGGCGAGTGTCCTAAATCACCCTATACTCCGTTTAATGAACAGATAGAACTGGGAAGGTGCCTATTGAATTTCCGGTTGCAAAACCCCGTTTCACACACCACAAATAATTTTTGGTTTTTTGGAGAATTAAAATAATTAGGTTAGGTTAGGTGACAGGTTAAAATTATTTACTATTTTTAACAAAAAAAAAAAAAAGAATAGGTGTATAATATCGTAAAAAATATAAATATAAATATTATTGGAAAGTAAATCCACCACGAAGGCGCATTTTGTATAACTGGTAGGATTTATTTTAATACGGAGGTTTGTAAAATATATATATATATATATATATATATATATATATATATATATATATATATATATATATATATATATATATATGTATATATCTGGTAGGGAATTGACAGGTGATATTGGCTATCGATCTATCATGATTTGAAGGTGTAATTCAATGCAGGTCGGGGTATTTGCCCGCTGAGTAGTTGTTTCCATCAAATCATATTTAATAACATATATATATATATATATATATATATATATATATATATATATATATATATATATATATATTTTGATTCAAGATAATTACGATTTTTTTAAACTAGGACTATTCGTGTGCCATTTATATCCATTATAATGTTCAAATGTCGACCAACAGAAGGCAGTACTGACAGAATTGAAATAAAGTATTCTGTGACATAACCTAACGATAACCTGTTGCAGTTTAGACGTGTTTTCTATAATTTTTATAACTGGCAATATAGGTAAGCTTTGTTTTGTAAAAATATTAGTTTAATCTCTCAATATCTGTTTGTCATGTAGAATGGCCTGGTAATATGTATTTGTAAAGGCATGTAATTATTTTGTTTGCAAATATATGGTTCCGATTGGGGAACAGTATGCATAGCAGGTAGATTTTACGTTTTTCCTTTTTTTAGGTGTTCATTATGGATATTGACTGAGAGAAATTTAGTACACACCCAAAAAATTCGACGTACATAAGAGATCTTCCTTCTGAGAGTGAGGATTCCATTTTGAAAGTTGATATTGATGAGTCCAACATTTTGGTGGAAAATAATACACAGCATGAAGAACTAGTTTGTTATAGTACTGATGAATTACCTTTAGTTGACCTACTTCCTAATGTGCCCTCGACAAGTAAAGCATCTGAAGTCAAATGGAAGAACGAATACCAATGCAGAAGGTACCTAGTTTCAAGGAAATACCCTACTTGCTGCAGAAGTCCTACAGTTTACAACTTTTTAAAGTTTTTCTTTGAAGTCATCTTTTTAGATAGTATTATTTTATCAAACTGTTTTATTCAGTACTCAGATACGACCGTGGCATGTTAGGACATGCCACTGTATTTATCGAAGGAAGAGTTAGAAAGATTTGTAGGTATCCTCATATGGATGTCAATTATAAAACAGCCAAATGCAAGGCGATATTGATCTCCTAGTACACGACTTGATCAAGTTGCCCGAAAAAAAAGTGGGACGCGAGGGCAAAAACAAAAATGTCAAAAATGTAATGTGCACCTGTGCTTTTATGCGAAAAGCAATTGCTTTGTAGAGTTTCATACAAATTAAATATCTATTAAAGTGCAGCTTATAAGCCTATGTCCAATTGGGACCATTTTTTTTCTTAATTTTAAATAAAAAAGTTTGTCTTAGAATGTTATATATGTTTTATTTACACCTTTAAATATCATATCTTTAAAAATAATGTTTGTAATGTTAAAAGAAATTAAATCATGCAATAGAGGGTTAACAAGGTTCGATTAAGTAGTACCAAGAAGAAACTTACGAGAGATCAGTCTACATTAATAAGAAAATATAAATGGAGTAAACATAAACAATAAAAAATGTGCATACTGCAGCCTGTATGAAAATAAATACTAAATAAGTAACACTGTCCTAAAATCTAATAAAATAACAATAAAAGCTATACATGTTATACACACCATATTCACAAGGTTCGATTACTGCTCGTAAGAAGAACCTAGAAGAAACTCACGAGAGATTAGGACACATTATAAAAAAATATAAATGGAGAAACATAAACAATATAAAATTTGCATACTGCACCCTGTATGAAAATCAATACTAAAACTCAACCTCTATCATTAAGTACTCGACTTCTATTGAGCCACCAGTAGCAATATGAATGGTTTCTGAAATAAAAACGCTTTTTTATATTATAAAAAAAATGCTATTAAAATTTAAAATACCTGCAGTATATCATCGTCCAATTTTGAACTAAGGCCTGTCAATTGTGTTCCAATTATTTCATGGATATTTATCAAACATAGTAGTAACAATATCCTCGAATAATCCACTTAAACGCAATTAGTTACAACTGGGCCTTATTCCGAGGCAGATTCGGACGAAGAAGAGTCATCCCCCACATAAATGTTCAGTGGCTCTACTACGATGTCCATTACAATGTTAAGCTGCCACATTTTTTTCTCTTGGTTTTGCGTATGACGAATCATTCTTTTCTCTAAGGACACTATTGCGTGACCTTTTTGCAAACAATAATTACATTACAACGTGTAGAAATAAAAACTTGGTTTACTCACTGAAAATCAATTTCTGTTATCAGTGTTCTCAAAGTACTCCGTTTTAATTGAGGTAAATGTTCGTCTTCATGCACCAACGCTAACATTTTATTCAGAGTTGGTGTTTCGTTCCTTTCAAAAAATGCGTCTGAGAGCACTTTTAGTCCATCATTGATGTTATCCAGAATTGTTCGTTGTTTGTGGTACACTTTTGGTGGATGAAGTTAGTGTGTTTCTTTATATTTACGAAGAAAGTTGTAAACACTTGTTTCTCACACATCTAAATTAATATGCATAATAATATAAATAAATATAAGCAATCTAAAAATACCTTAATTGTAAAAATATAATTCGATGCACTGATGACAACCCCATAAAATACAAACAAAAATTTAAATTACCTGATGCCTTTGCAACAAACTCGACTATTTCTGCCTTAGGTTTATTCGGGTTGTCTCCAGTATAAGTCTTATAAATGTTCAAATTATGTTGCTTGTCTTCAACCGAAAAATACCTGGATGTTCGTTTTTTCGGTGGAGAAATATCCGCTTGAGCCACAGTTGGTATTAATCCCTGAAAAAAAGTGCGGTTATAAGATATAATCAATATTAATCATTTTCATTGCGTACTTTAATATAAATAAAGATGTTTGTTTAACGCTAAAAAACACTATTTATTAGGTAAATGTGAATAACAACAAAAAATAGAAACAATGAATTTCAACAAATAACTGTAATCTCCACAAAATACCAAAACGTATTTGCATAGATAAAAATATACGTATTTGACAGTCAAGATGTTATCAAGTTAAGTTTATCTTATAATAATAATAATACTAATAACAATAATAATATTTATTTCTTTAAGACTTATGTGCATAAGTATAGAAATAGTAGATATCTTAAAAAATTAGCGTATATGAACAAACGAGAAAAAGAGAGAGAATCAAACGAACAAAAACGTAACAGATATAATATATATTATACAATACATCATATCATATAATATACTACATAATACACCACATAATATGTATACAGCTAATATAATATGCCAAACATACAATAATGGACATAACTTAGGGGTGACGTTTTCTACAGCTATCTCATACGAAAATAGTTGATGACATTGACGTAAATTAAAAATTCGCTAACATTAAAGAAACATTCTTTTGCAAGTAAATTTTTAAGTGATGTTTTGAATTTGTTGAATGTTTTTTTCTTCTTTTTATTGTGTTTGGTAATTTATTAAATAATTGACAGCCAGCAAAAATGGGGGATTTTTCATAAAATGCGTGTTTATGCTTATTATTGTAGATACTGTTTTTATGTCTAGTATTATAACTATGGTGATAACTATTTACTGGGAAATTATGCTTATTATTGTAAACGTACCATAATAACTTTAATATGTCAACTGATGGTACTGTGAGAATTGCATATTTCTTAAAAGTACACGACAGGATGTGCGACAGGGGAGGTTAAACATGAATCTTATTATTCTTTTTAGAGAGACAAAAACGCGTTGTAAAACTGAAGATTGTCCCCATACTGTGATATTGTAGGATATTGATGAATAGACATAGTATATGTTTAAAAGTGACTCTATTTCTAGATAACTCTTCAATGAGTAAATTATATAAAGGCATTTGTTGAGTTTGTTGCATACATAATCTCTGTGTTCGGTCCACATCAGATTTGTGTCTAGGATAGTGCCTAAGAATTTTATTGATTTAGATGACTTTATTATTATATCATTAAATGTGTAGTTGAAATTTTGTGATGGTCTGTGACTATTTTTATATTCTATAAGTACTGTTTTACTGTTATTTATTATTACTCTATTTTTTGCACATCATTCGCTGAAATTTTTCATGGATGCTTCAATTTCTTCATAAAATTGTATTATGTGTGTGTCAGAAAGGACAATTATTATATCATCGGCATACATAAAGATTCTACCATGACAGATAAAGTTTACAATGTCGTTAATGTAAAGTAGAAAAATTACAGGTCCTAAGACACTCCCCTGAGGGGTTCCGATGTTAATACTATATTCATTTGAGATGACATCATCAATTTTTACCACCACTTTTCTATCAATGTAGGAAGTTAACCAGTCATTTATGAAGCCACACAGTCCCAATTTATCCACTTTCTCATATACAAATTTACTGTGCACAGTATCAAATGCTCGACTCAAGTCAAAAGAGAGAGATACCACGTGGTTCTATTGTCTCGGTCTCAGTAAAATATTCAGGTCGGAAGCCATGTTGGCAATATGTTAAGGCATTGTGCTTATTTAGAAAAGAATGAATTTTTTTTGCAATTACTTCTTCTATGATTTTTGAGAAAATACTGAGTAATGCTATTGGTCTATAATTTTCGATATTGGAAGCGTCTCTTTTTTTTTAATTGGATGAATGGCTGCTATTTTTAGACATGAAGGTAAAGTACCAAGGATAACCGATTTATTAATTGTGATATGGGTTTTAAAAATACAACCAATAACAAAATTCTATTAGAATTCGGCACAAATTTATGGGCGGGGCATAATTCTATATATTCGTTAAACGGGCTATAGTGAATAACAGCCAATACATGCGAATACACTATACTTTATCTACGACTATTAAATAATAACAATTTTTGGTAAAAACTTAGACGTTTCAAATTAAATTTGACGGTGAGTGCATCAAATATAGAACAGAATGCACACCTCGCGCTAACTAAATTCCAGATTTATAAAATAAAGCAAATTGCAATTTTGACGTTAATAAGGTTTCAGCGGCAACGATAAAATTGCAATGGAAACTTAATAATGGTGTGTTCGATTTTCCAATAGCCCTTATCTCAGTTATTAACGTATTAGATGAGTGGTCCCAGTTTCTACTTTGTAATGGAGAGAACTGCAAACATTTTTAATTTCTGTCACGATTCTTACAGTAGCAAAACTTTTAATACCCGTGGCATTTACTGGATTTAGGTAATGCCACATCTGAATACTGGAGCATGGAACCCAAATAATATTTAAAGCTGCGACTGTAAGAACTGAAAAAAAGAGGTTTTTCAAAAACAGAATTGAATTTAATAAAAATCTGAGGACAAATTTATTTTTATTTCTAGACCATTATTAAAATATTTGCAAAATAATTTTTCCATAATCAGGAGGAACATTTATCGACACGTTCTTTTTATTATCGAATATTTAGATTTTTTTGTAAAATTCCCAAGACAGATTCGTATAGTAAACGTATTAAATTTGTTATCAATTATGCGAATCTCGATTAAATATACGTGGAAATGTGAGATTACTGGTATACCAAAAATACATACGTAAATTAAGCGTTTAAAAATAACATTAACTAACAGAACTTTTCTACTTCATCAAAACATACCTTTTTATATCAAATATATAGCTGTCTTAATCTTAAAACGTTTTATAATTTTTTGGTTACCTGAAAAAAATGGGGTTAATTACGTATACTGTTAATAATAGTACCTACGAATTATGTACCAAAACGAGAAAGATACCAAAAATATACCAGGTGTAACAGTATCATGGTACACCCCCTTTTCTCCTTTAGTTTTGTAGATAATTGATTGAAATTTGGGATATCCTATATACATAATAAGCGGCACATTTTGACATAGAAGTGATTTTGTTTTCACTTCCGGTTTCACCGGAAGTGACACTTACTTTCGATTTTTAAATAGAACACCCTATATATTATTGCATTTTTGAATTCTGTATAATATTCTGATTCCAACGATACTAAATAAGTGACACTTCATTCGTAAAGGACTAGACTCCCTGAAGACAGGCACGCGTATAACACGCTGAACAGGAGAGTCAAAGCTGCCCTCCAGGAACACCGTCAAGAAGGATGGCAGCGTCACCTGGAATCGCTGGACCCACAGGACAGGGGCATCTGGCACACCCAGCGTGCTCCGCGGAACAGGCCGAAACCGATGCCCCCAATCCACGGAGAGAATGGGATTGTCTACACTCGCCAGGAAAAAGCCGAAGTATTCGCGGACAGCTTGGAACTGCAGTGTAGGGAAAACCAACTCGATGATGAAGACGAGGACTCGGTTGAGGACGTGGAATGCAGAGTGCGTCGGATGCTCCGCCTGCCAGACGATGATCACATCCGTCCGACCACTCCAGAGGAGGTCAAGGAGATTTTAAGGAGCTTAAAACCGAGGAAGGCTGCAGGATGTGACAAGATCGGAAACATCGCCCTCAAGAAGCTACCCAGGAAAGGGGTGGCAGCCCTGGTGATCATCGCCAATGGGATCTTGAGGCTCAGACACTTCCCGGACAGGTGGAAGAAGGCCGATTACATACACATCCCGAAACCAGGTAAGGAACTACTCTTTCCCTCCTCTTACAGGCCCATCAGCCTGCTCTCCGCTGTGAGCACGGTAGCCGAGCGCGTCATCTTGAGAAGAATAGAAGAGGAAACCGAAGAGCTCCCAATTATCCCGGATGAACAGTTCGCGTACAGGACAGGACATAGTACGGAACTCCAAGTGCTCAGGATCACCGAAGAAGTCACCAAAGGTTTCAACCAAAGACAGGTCACGGCGGCACTACTCCTGAACGTTGCGAAGGCCTTCGACATGGTCTGGCACGATGGTCTACTAGCTAAAATGATGAGTATGGGTTATTTATCCCATTGCACTCGTCAAACTAGTTAGATCATACCTGCACGGGAGACAGATGCGAGTGAAGATCAGGGATAGCGTGTCCACATATCGACCGATGGAAGCCGCAGTCCCCCACGGCTCTGTGCTGTCACCCCACCTGTTCGCTGTCTTCACCTCTGATCTCCCACGGACTGAAGGCACCGCTGTGGCACTCTACGCGGACAACACGGCCCTAACGGCTAGATCCTGGAGATCCTGGTGCAGCAAATGGAAAGTCGCAGTCAACGCGGAGAAAAGCCAGACGATTCTCTTCAGGAAAGGACGCAAGGAAACCCCCACAGGACACGTTTCCATGTTCGACGAGGACATCCAATGGCACGATTCCGTCAAGTACCTTGGCGTAATCATGGACAAAGGCCTGATATGAAGACAGAACACCGAAGCCATCGTGGTAAAGGCCAAGCGGACGAGAGCTCTCATCTACCCAATGGTAGTGAACCAGAGCAGGCTCAATCTGAGGATCAAGCTTCTGCTAGTCAAAGCACTCATCAGACCACAGCTGACCTACACCTCCGTAGCATGGGAATACCAAGCGAAGACCTATCTGAAGAAGATCCAAGCCGTGGAAAACGTGGCCAACAGGACAGCGGTGAGTGCACCATGGTACGTTAGAAACGCTGACATCTTCAGGGACCTGGAGTACACACCAGTCACCGAAATCATCCGCGATAGAGCGAAGAAACTGTACACCTTAGCCGAAGAGCATAAGAACCCTCTGATCAGGGAGGCCATCTGCTATGATCTGCACGAGGCCGGTCCAGGTCTACAGCGATGACTAGGGTAAAAATGCAATAGTCCTGCCTAGCCCTAGCATCCGAGACCATCATCAAGACAAATGGATATTGGCCATGACGGTTCCGATTTATTCTAAATTACCCTTGTAATGCTAGAAAAATCGAATTCCCGTTATAACTACTAAATTACGTGATTTATGAGCAATGAAGTTCATCAAAATGGTTTTTGGGGAAAAACTCAATTTTTTCAAATAGAACCATATTGGTACCTGGTACCATTTATTACTACTATTAATAAGGAATTTATTCATATGTCGTATTAAAATGTGCGATAAATACAAACAAAATTACAGCTAAAAGAAAATAAGAAAATACAATTTTGTTCTAATTAAATGTTAAGAAGTAACTAAGGTGGCTTTGAAAACAACGAAATATTTAATTTGTCAAACATTTGTTGGTTTACCGGTGTTTTTATTGTGTCTTTAAAAATTGTTTAAAATTCTCGTTAGTTGTGTTCAAAAAGCCGCAAATTTATACAAGAGATGAAAAAGTGGATATGTTAATTATTTATGGGGAATGTAGAGAAAATGCCGTTGCGACTAGACACCTTTATGCCAACCGATATCCTGATAGACAATGTCCAGCGAGAAATTATATTAATCGTCTTGAAAATCAATTCCGAAGTAAGCCCAACAATGATCCCGAACAAAATTTCATTCTTGACGAAGGAACTAAAATTAATGTCTTGGCTCGAGTAGAAGTTGATAAGACTGATTTTCTAAGGCAAATTGGGTTTAAATTGGAAATCAGTCACCAAGCAGTAAATCGAATTTTGCACAAATACCACTATAAATCTTTTAAATACCAATTGCACCAGCACTTGGACGAAAATGATTACTAAGATAGGATGGAATATTGCAATTAAATTTTGCAGCCAAACAATGATTTTTTGGAAATGATTTTATTTTTGGACGAGTCTAGGTTTACAAATTTGGGATCATTTAACCGACAAAATACAAAATATTGGTTACAAGAAAATCAAAATTTATTACGGCAGGGCAACTTTCAAGTGCGGTTCGGTTTCAATGTTTGGCTTGGAATAATCGGTAGTAGAATCATTGGTCCAATAACATTTGAAGGAATCCTGACTGGTGCGAGATACTTGGGATTTCTGCAAAATGAAATTGAGGACTGTTTAGCTAAATTACCTTTCCATTTACGACAGGGAAGATATTTCCAACAAGATGGCACTTCTCCCCATAATTCAAGGATAGTAATCGATTACTTTCAACGGAGATCTGGAGAAAATGTAATTTCGACTAATGGTCCTGTGAGGTAGCATCCAAGGTCACCTGATTTAACACCTCTTGATTTCCTTGTTTGGGGTCATTTAAAAAATATTGTCTACGCAACCGCCGTTACAACCCGAGAAGACCTGGAGCTACGAGTAAGACGCGCAATTAATAGCAGCGGCCCAGCAATTGGCGAACGCTCCTCGAGAAACAGCTATGCGGGTTCAGAAGTGCATTGATGTCAATGGACAGCATTTTGAACAACTGTTGTAATGTTTTGTGTTCATTTTTTGTATTCCAAAGCCACCTTATGTATAACAAGGTAATTAGAACAAAATTGTATTTTACTGATTTTCTTTTAGCTGTAATTTTGTTTGTATTTATCGCACATTTTAATACCACGTATGAATAAATTACTTATTAATAGTACTAATAAATGATACCTCGGTATCAATATGGTCCCATTTGGAAAAATTGAGTTTTGCCTCAAAAACCATTTTGATGAATTTTATTTGCTCATAAATCACATAATTTAGTACATTTGATGAGATTTCTATTTTTCTAGCATTACACGGGTCATTTAGAATAAATCGGAACCATCATGGCACACTTAAATGGAAAACTAAAAATTATATTATAGAAAATATTGACGTTTGAATTGTATTTTATTTGGTATCGTTGGATTCAGAAAATTATGCAGAATTCAAAAATGCAATAATATACAGAGTATTATATTTCAAAATCGAAAGTTAGTGTCACTTCCGGCGGAACCGGAAGTGAAAGAAATCATTTGTAGGTCAAAAAGTGCCGCTTATTATGTATATAGGGTATCCCAAATTTCAATCAATTATCTTCAAAACTAAAGGAGAAAAGAAGGGTATACCATGATCCTGTTGCACCCGATATATAATACACCATAACTACACCATTATGTGATACTTGGGATATGACATTTAGAAATGTTCACAATGAAACATTAAATTACATTACATTATTTACTAAACAAAATTTTTTCATCAATATTGATCGGGAAGAAAATTCGATGTGACATCTATTACATTTTCTCAAATTACGCTGCTACTAGTGATATGGGCGCCTTCGCCAAAAGTGGAAATCTTCAATGAGGGAACATAGTTCAACAACGATTGCAGTGTCGATTTTTTTCAGATAAAAGTAATAACAAAAATAGGAACTGATATATAATTGAGTACATAGAAGACGAGAAAATACATTCATATATGTAGGGTGCCCGCCAAAAGTTGGAAACAGAAATTCTTTTTATTTTTAATTTATCAAAAAAAATTATTCATCATAAAAGTTGGTGTTTTGCTTGAAATCCATTAATAGCATATTATAAATCCATTAATAGCATATTATAACTTTTTATACAGTCGATCACATGACGTATAATCACAGATTTATAAATTCAAGTAAATATTAAAGTACCATTATTTTTTTAAATAGGGCAAAATTTCATTAGAGAAAATTGTTGATAATAAATTATTTCTGTTATGAACATTTGTATATTCTTTAAAATTTGTTTTCTTTATGGATTAAATGTCATATTCTAATGCTTAATAATGCGTATCAACAAAAATTTAAATCAATCGTAACTGACGGTTATTTTAGACGATTAATAAATTTTTTCCTGAAATTACTCAATATCAAGGTTGGTAGAGCAGAGGGCGTTAAATGAAAAACGGAGCTAGTTTTACTGTCTGCCGAGTTCCGGGTTTGAATCCCAGCTTCGACCCTGACAAATTTGAAGAGAGTGGTTGTGTGTTATCGGTTATTCATCAGTGTAACCCCTGCTCGCGCTACTCTGGTTTTGGATTCGGAAGTTGTCTAATTTATGTAAAGTCTATGTCAAAACTATGACTTTTAGACTACTTAGAAATAAAAAGTATAATAATTTAACAGTTTGTACTGAAAACGTAAAAATATCTCTGAAAATATTGATTTTTGTTCTACAGAAATTGTAGAAAGTAAAGTGCTAGTAAAGTGGATCAATCTGCTTATTATGACATTCATGGGGGTTTCTTTATTACAAGCTGAATTTTATATAAAATCAATGCATATCATTTCCCCAATATTTTGACTTTTAACTCCAACTTTATACAGCACTATAAAATAAGCTAAACAAATTATACCAAGAAATTATTGTTGTTCAAAATTAAAATTCGCTCTAAAAAATTAAAATTGGTTAGATTTTTAATCGACAAATAACACAAATAATGCAACAAATATTTTTATTACAAAACTTAAACAACAGACAACAATACAAGCACTGCTAGGGTGAAAAAAATCTAAAGTAAAAAAACTCCATGGATAACAAACGGTTTAATCAAATCAATAGAAACAAAAAAATGACGCGTCAAAAACACGAAAAAAATCCTGATAATAATAAAATACTTGAAATTTATGAAAACTACAGAAATAAAGTTAATTTACTAATTAAAAATACTAAAACAGATTTAGTCACGTGTAAAGTAAATTTGTTAAATACATCATATACCAACTAGTCGACACAACAATAAAATAAATATTTAAATTAAACTGAATTATAGTAAAGTTCACTCGTCATCGGAACTCTCCGATTCCATTTTTTGAACGGATAGAACTACTGCTGCTGTTATGCTTTAGTGCAGGATTTGTGGGCCATGAACAAATACCTGTGCAGCCCAAACTATGCAGCCCTTTTCTCGCATGTGCACAACTTACTTCCACAATCTGTAATGACGAGATACTTAGATACTTTAGGGTAGAATTGTGCTGATTAACCAGAAAAACCGCTGCCAATTACTTGGGGATCAGAACTTCCTCACCGTAGTTAAACTCGACATGTGTTGGAGTTTATAATAAGAATAATTGTTGACGTTTCAAAAAAATCACATTTTGACGTTTCAAAAAAGTCACTTTGACGTTTCAAAAAAGTCCATTTTGACATTTCAAAAAAGTCACATCGGTGGAATGTCACTAATATTTTTTTAGACATTGGGACCGATTTTGTTCATCAACGAACTTAATCTCTTCCTTGACCTCTAGAATCTGTATACCAAATTTGAAAGCTTTATCTCAAAAACTGTAGCTGCTATCGCGAACCACACAGACAGACGTACAGACACACAGACAGAAATTTTTCTCTGTCTGAAATTTTCTGTATCGTCATAATTCGTTGAGATTCGTCCAGAAATGCAATAAAAATTTTCAAAATTTTTTTCACGAATACATAACTTCCTCACTTTGAGGGGTGAGGAAGTAAAAGGGTTTGATTAAAGATTAATGATGATTATTCAACGCGTTTATTCACAGATTGATATTAATGATTAATCCATACATTGGAAATATTCTCCTATCAATGATTAGCATAATTATTAACTGATAAATGATTATCCCATAAATTAGAAATAATCAATGATTAATGACTAGAGCTGTCTTATGTGCCTGTTGTACAGCCACGGTCTTGCGCTGTCGTCACACGTGCCGATTTAGAAGTGATTTACGCTGCAGTTTTATTTGAAAGGTTAATGCGTGAGGTTGTACCTATAAATTATACATAATGTCAAACGCGCCAAAGGGTAAAAAACGACCGTACGCGGACACAGTGAATAAATTTATGCAAAATAATTTGTAAAGTTTGCAATCAAAACTTAATGTGCTGGCACAAAACAGATTGTCGTCGTCATATCAATACCGTGCAACATCAAAATAAAAAAATGGCATGCCTTTGACAACTCAGTTTATGTGTGATTTATTGTTAATGTTAATAGCCTGTAATATTCCGCTACAAATACTGGATAAACAACCATTTCGGGAGTTTTGGAATAAATACAATCCCCAGGTGAACTTACCAAGTCGTACATCGTTATGTAGATATATTCCAGCTGTTCGTGAAGACATTGTAAATAGGATTAAATGTGGATTAAAAAATACACGGCTCTGGTTATGTATTGACGAGACGACAGATTGTAAAAAAAATTCTATTTTAAATATTATAGTACGTGTACTGGACCCTCTTAAACCAACATTTCCACGGCTTTTTATTATGCTGAATATTTTCAACAAATAAAAGCTGTGATACTACAGTTCAACCCTAACGAGGCTGCAGCTATTAGGGAAAGCCAGACAAGCTTTCAAGGCGTTTACCTTGAAACAGATTTAAAAAGTATTATTAACAATTATAGGGGACTACACGACGCAATAGAAAAATTGCAAAATAGTTCGTTGTCGTTAGTGGAATCGCTGCAAATAGTGGACGACGTAAAAACACAGCTACAGGCTATAAATGACGCAGAAAATAATCGCGTTAGAGAAAAATTCGAGAGTGTATTACAGAAAGATCCTGATTTTAGCAAATTAAGACAAATTTGTGATGGTGCATCTACAACTTCGTTAAGTGAGTTCACAGATTGTTTTACTTATGCCTGTATTACATCCGTAGATGTCGAACGGTCATTTTCAAAATACAAACATATTTTTTCACCAAAGCGAACATCGCTGACAGAGACAGCTGTAGAAACATACCTGATGCTATTATACTATAGATCTTCCCCACTTTGTGATGACGACAACCAAACTACTTCATAAATCTATTTAAAAGGGTGAGTTTTATACAAATTTTTATAAAATGTAACATTATTGTTAAAATTTATTTCCATTTAATATACTTATTCAAGTATTATGATATGATGTAAACATATGAGTCATATGACGGCTCTGGCGGCCAGGTGACCTCGGACAGCTCTATTAATGACTATCAATCAATAATCAGTAATTAAATTTAAGATGAAAAATCTTTATTTTTAATTTAGTTTAGTATTTACATTCTCTGATAATGTGTGAGACCGAAACATATGTCAGATAAATCTGAGTAAATTTGTGGAACTAAAATCAAGTGTTTATCTCAATTAATCCTATTTTATATAAGTATGTTTCACTACGAACCAACCGCTGACTCCATTCAATTAATTTTTAATTTTAGTTAATAATACTCAACTGAAAAATGAAATAAATATTTATTGTGAATAAAAGAAATCAAAAACAAAAAATGAAATTTCTCATGAAATAAATGTATTCGTAGTAACACAATAATGAAGTGTTTTAAATTATGCCTAGAGTTGGCAAGTCGTGCGGCTATTCAGTGGTGCAACAACAGGTAGATAGATATCTTGAGACGCAATGACCGGATGGTGGACAAATCGATGAGAGCCGCGAGACTAGTCCATTGTTGGGTGTCGTCAAGAACACGGTTGTAGGTTGGTATATGTTACGTGTAAAGTGCATGCTTTACATCTTGTGGCAGAAACCATTCAACAAGATTTTCTAGAGGTAGATGCATTAATAGTAAGTACAAAAAAGTGTTCCTTAAATCACTTAAACGTCCTGACGCATTTCACAGCAAGTGTCCCGGTATTCCCGAAACACCACAGCCGATACTTACACGTTGAGGAACATGGTTGAAGGCAGCTTTTTATTATGCTGAATATTTACAATAAACAAAAATTCTGATACTACAATACAATCCTGATGAGGCTGCAACTATTAAGGAGGGCCAGACAAAATTCGAAGTTATTTCCTTTGAACCAGTTTTAAAAACTATTCACAAGAACTGTAAAAGATTACATGACGCTATACAAAACTTACAAAACAGTGCGTTGTCGTTAGCGGAGTCACTGCAAACAGTGGACGAAGTAAATCGACTGCTACATTCTATAGGTGACGCAAGAAATGAGCTCGTTAGAGAAAAGTTCGCACGTGTGTTAAAGCAAGACACCGGTTTTACCAGATTAAGGCAAATATGTGGTGGTACTGATGGAGCAACCCCAGATCCGTTAAGTACGTTCAAAGGCTAATTGAAGTATGCCTGTATCACATCCACAGATGTTAAACGGTCGTTCTCAAAATATAAGCATATTTTTTCATCGCAACGGACATTACTCACGAAGTCAACCATAGAAACATACCTGATGCTGCAAAGTTTTTACAGATCTTCTCCGGTTTATGGTAACCAAGCTAGTTTATCAAGTTAGTTAAGAGGGTAAGTTGTGCATATGCATACATTGTTATAAATTGTAACAGTTTATTGCTTTTGTTACTAGTTAGTTTCTTTTATTATGCTTATTATATGTATATGTCCCACCGCACATTTCTTCCAACTCTAGATGCCCCATATGCTTAAACTATAAACAGCGAAACAAAAAACAAATGAAAACATAACGAAACATAATATTATTGTCCCAATTTAGAATTTATTTTCATCGTGGTGATCTCTCCTGAGAGAATATATCAGCCATCAGCCCACTATCAGCTAATAGTCTCTCAACGGAAGTTGAGGTTGCCATTGATAGATTGATCATATACACGTCGTGCGGTGAACAGAAATTCTTAAAGCAGGGTGTCTCGCAAAGAACGCCGCAAGTCCGTTATTTCTTGTCCGATTTTTAAAAAACAAAAAAAAACAAAATTAATAGTTCTACGCGTACTACAAACTGGCACCAATTTTGTTTTTCTCAACATCAACCATAATGTCAGACGATAGTCAACTTTTATTTTCAAATGAAAGGCTATATAAATTATACTTAGTCTGGATTTTTTTTTCTGAATTCAACGATGTATCACAACTTGGTTTTCATGCAATGTTAGTGGGAAAAAAGTAAGTAAATGTTTATCAATATTAATTTGAGCTTCTAATAAAATTACCAAGTGTGCCATGGAAAACAATCAAATCAACAAACCGACCCAAAACGTCATTTGAGCTTCTACACTAATCTTGTTTTAACAAGTTTGTCATGGAAAACAATGAAATCAACAAAGCGACAAAAGTCATTTAAGCCTTCAGATTTTTACTACTTTTATAATAAATTATCGTTCCTTTGTGAAATAATACATTTTGATAATGTTGGAAAATTTTATTGTAACAATGAAAAATATTATAAGTATTGCTCAAATTGTCCGCCATCTTGACGAATATATATTTCACATCTTCGAACTACTCCACGAGTAGCGTTCAATATAAAATACGAGGTATTTCGCGACAAATGTTGATTATTCTCTGTCTTAAAATGTGTTCGTTTTCCCGATATGTTAAATACACTTGACTTTAAGATAGCCCCTAAACCAAAAATCGAGTGGCGTGACATCAGGAGAACGAGCTGACCAGCGAACTGGTCCATGCATGCTTATCCACCTTGGACCAAATATAGCATTTATCCAATTAACATTTACTCTTCCGTTATGTAGGGTTACCCCATCTTGTTGAATAAATTCTAGTAATTTCTGCAAGAGACAAGTCATCTAAAAAATTGTCAAGATCATCAGTCACGAGTTGATGGTGTTTTTCTTGAGTTAGTGTGCCATCTATGGAAAATGGTCCTATCAATCGATCACCTAAAATACCGCACCAGACATTAACACTAAATCTTCGTTGGAAATTATTTCCGACAATAATTCTGGGATTTTCCTGACTCCAATATCGGTGAATGTTTCTATTGTGTCATTATTACTAAAAGTGCATTCATCAAACCAAATTATTTTCCTATAAAAAAATACGATCCTGTTGAATCATATTTAAATAAAAACGACAAAATTGCTCTCTTTGACCACGATCATTTTCCTCCAATGCTGCTTGCACTTTTTGAGATACATAGGGTTTGAATTTGTGCCTTTTCAGTATTTTATGTACAATAGCTTTTGATTCATTAATATTATTGGGGATTTTCCTGCACACTAAGGACATTTAATTCTACATTTTGGTTAAATTGACGTTCTTCTCGTTTGGGTTTCTTAAATACACCATAATTTCTCTAATTCTGTTCTAGTCTGCCAAATTTATGGCTTTCTGGAACTTCTCTATTCAGAAAGTGAATCATGTAAAGCCGCACCGCTTGGTTTCTATTTTTATTGCATTCGAAGTATACTTGCAACATTTCGGTCCATTGACAGTTATTCATGGTTATTTTATTTCTTATTTCACAAAAAATAACAAATTATAAGCAACAATAATTTATAACACTGAGCAATGACAATGACATTGGTCGCTTTGTTGATTTCATCGTTTTCCATGACAAACTTGGTAATACAAGATAAATGTAGAGGCTCAAATGACATTTTGAGTCGGTTTGTTAATTTGATTGTGTTCCATGGTACACTTGGTAATTTTAGTAGAAGCCCAAATTAATATTGGTAAACATTTATTTACCTTTTTTCCAACTAACATTGTACGAATATCAAGTTGTGACACATCGTCGAATTCAGAAAAAATCTCCACTAGACTGAGTATAGCCTTTCGTTTAAAAAAAAAATTGACTATTGCCTGACATTACGGTTGATGTTGAGAAAAACAAAACTAGTGCCAGTTTATAGTATTTGTAGAACCATTCATTTTATTTTTTTGTTTTTTAAAATCGGGCAAGAAATAAGGGATTTATCACTTACGGCGTTTTTTGCGAGACACCATGTAGTGTGTAGTTAGCTGAGCAGACAGGTGCTTGGTCTCGGGCCGATCGAATAGTATTAATATTAGGCATGCGCTGAGTTTAATCACTGATTAAAGGAAGCAATCAGTTATTGAAAGGCATCATTGATTGAAAATCAATCACTGATATATTAAAATATAATCAGCGATTGAGGATTAAAAGTGTTAGCCTGACTGATTAAGATCAATGAATAACTATTTGATCAGCTGACTGATTATGATTACTGATTAACCAAATAATCAGAGATTAGTAATCACTAATTATTTTTAATCTGATTAGCTTAACTCTGCCTTTGGGTTAGTTAAATGCATCATTACAGTCTCGAGTAGCCCAAACCTCAAACCAACTTGTATTTTTTAGATAGGTACAGAATTCAGAGATATTATTATCACTAAAGAAACGCATATAGTGGACTTCACTGTCAATTACTCTATTTACGGACATTTTAACAGACTGAGCAAAATGGTCTGACAGGTTATTTTCTATTACACTTGCTTCATGAATTTCATCGTCACCATTAACTATATTGTTATCAATACACTTACTAGATATAGAAGTTACTCTAGTTGGTTCGTGAATGGTTGGACGCATGTTGTTGCAATTTAAGATGGTTGACAGCTCTCATAGGATAGGACAATTTACATTAAAGTCTATGTTAAAATCACCACCTATTACTATGCATCTATTACTATGTAAAAATAAGTCAAATAATTTACCAAACTGATTGAAGAAAATGTTGATATCACCATTTGGAGGGCGGTACACAACTAACACTACAATTAGTGGATTTTCTCACAGTTAATAATATGCTCTCTCAAAGCCAACATGGTTTTACAAAACAAAAAAGTGTTAATTCTGCTCTCAGCGATTTTGTAAATGGTATAGTTAATGCACTGGACAACTCTGAAATTGCGTTGGAGTTCTTTGTAGATTTTCCCAAGGCTTTTGATTGTGTCGATCATAATTTACTATTAAATAAGTTAGAAACATATGGCGTTAAAGGCATAGCTCATGATTGGTTTAGATCCTATTTATCAAATCGTTCACAACAGGTTAAAATTCAAAATGTATATTCAAGTTTTAATGCTGTAAATACAGGAATTCCCCAAGAATCTATTTTAGGCCCCACATTATTTGTGGTTTTTATTAATGACATGCTGAATTATTTAGAACATCGATTATGCACAATAGTATCATATGCTGATGATACTAATGTATTGATAAGATGTAACAGTCTGACTGATGCGGAGAACTGTGCAATAATAATATACGAAAAAATAAATAGATGGGATAAGAAAAACAAATTATGCATTAATTGCGAAAAAACAGCATGCATTGCGTTTAAAACATCGCAATCTAACATAATAATAAATGACAGCATAATGTTGGATGGGATAACGAGCCTGAGCTAATCAAACAACTCAAAAATGTTGGGTTTAAGGATAGATTGCCATCTTAAATGGTCTAGTCATATACAAGATGCCTGTGCTAAATTATCAAAAGTATGCTTTGCCTTAGCCATAACATCAAAACAGTGTAGTTCATCAATTATAAAACAATTATACTTTGCATCTATTCATTCTACTATTAAATATGCCATAGTACATTGGGGTCAATCACATGATGCACATAGCGTTTTTGTTTTACAAAAGCGAGTGTTACGAATCATGGCTAATTTAAAATATGATGAGTCGTGCCGGGATGCATTCAAAACACTAAATATACTCACTATGATTTCTGTGTATATTTATGAAGTAACTTGTTTTGTATATAAAAATAAAACAAAATTTTCAGAAAACAGAGCCCAGCATGATCATAATACCAGAAAAAAAAAACAATTTTATACCACCAAAACATGATTCAGCTCTTTATCAAAAAAGTCTTTTTTATAATGGGTGTAAGCTTTTCAATGTTTTACCTGAATCTGTTAAATGTTTACTATCAATTTATAAATTTAAAACTGCTGTAAAGTCACTATAAATAAAAACTGCTATACCATAAGTGAATTTATGTCAACTTTTTAATTATTGTTTCGGGTTACTGTTTCCTGTACTATTGTATATTTATTAACATATCCTTCGTGTATACGTGTCTTTTCTATGTATATTTTATTACATTTTCAATAGTTAGTTGTCTATATTTTTGACTGTATATTTAATTTAATGCTAAAATTATTAAAAATGACAATTTTATAAGTATTTCCTGTTATGTTACTATTACTAACTCTCTTGTATAACTACGACAAAATTTCTTAAACCTGTACTTGTACTGTAGTTTTCTGAAATTAATAAACATTATTATTATTATTATTATAGTTGAATTTCAAGTAAAGAAACATTTTACTTTTTGGCACTCACATTAAGGTAAAACAATTTGTTTTTCTGGGAATGATGTCATTATTATCAAAGCAAGTAAAGCATCTTCTTTTTCATCCAAATATCAACCAAAATTTCTGCAAGCCTATACTTAAATTTGCTTACTCAAACATAAAAAAGCAATGATGTACTCACAAATTGGAATTTCTCAGTACTGTTTCAAATTATTTTTTTTTTTAATTTTTTTTGTCTCAGCAATAAAGAAAAACTAAATGATATATACTGACCACACGAACTAACACGTACAATATTTCCGATCTGTTCCACGGCACATTACTAAAATCTAAACAGTAGTGTTACTTCCTCGAACCTTTGGGTATTAAACCACAGTCCTATAAATTATTTAAAAAATTTGTTAAATAAATCTGCGCGTAAAGAAATTAATCGAGGGTTGATTTTTGAAACCATATTTTTGCCTATCTAAAAAATGTGTCACACCTAAAAAATAGTAACCTAAAAATGAAACTCAAATGTCAAACGTTTAGACGTTTCGGAATATTCTCTAATTCCTTTCTCAAAACTAAAGGAAAATTTCTTTGGTAAAAGATAGTTTTTTGTATTAATGTCAAACATAATCTAAAATATTCAATACTTTCAGAATGTGCACATTTTGACACTTCCATAAAGAAAATTTTTTCAGTAAGGCCGATAATGGACTTTGACGCACTAAGTATGAGCACCCTGTATAAGAAAATACAAATTTTCCTAATATTGGTTTTTCCTAATTGTCTCGAAATCGATATTAGACAGACAGATAATATGTTTTATAAAAATATATCAAATATGAACATGCCATTTCCAGAAGAGCACATTTCTAGTGGGCGGTTTAGAATTTGGTACAATCTGTGCAAGTTACAACGCAAATTAAAACGAACTTTGTAATACCAGTAATTTTTGAGATTAATTGATCTTGTTAAAATTAATAAAAGTAAAAAATGCTAAAAACTGATTAAGATCTATTTAAGATGTATTAAAATTCCGATTTAGATAATTAATTAACACTGAAACTCAAATGATGAACGCAAAAAAAAACATTGTGAAAACATCATACAGTTTCATCTTTTGATAGTGTCGTTAATAAAATTTTCATAAAACAATACAAATTATCAAGGATTAATCCAGACAACACAAAACTGGCACGTCCAGATAAATTCACATTAGCCTGTTTTGTACATAAATCTGTTGAACAAAAACTAACAACGAATAGATAGATAGCAACGTAGGCTACGAAAATGTTTGTGTATGCTTGTATGCGGTGAACCGTACACATCTCCATTGAGGAAAAAAGCGTCGGAAATAAATTCAATATCCTTAACACATTTTTTCACAAAAGTAATCTAACTATACGAATTATTTTTGAAATTTCTCACTTTCTGTTAGAAATCTTTTATTCTTACAGTGGTTGCCTCTAAATTATGAGATCATCGATTGTATAATTACTGAATAGGGGAATAGCACTGAATAATGACTGGAATTTGTAAATACTGTTAATTACAGTAAAAATTAATGTGACTCATTTTTTACAGGATTTCTTTGATTGCTATGACAGATTTTTTATTTTTTTTAATAACCTGTATTTTTTTTATAGGTTTGACCCAAGCGTTTTGTTTTCATTTTGCATTATATTCCACACTTCCTGTTTCTCTAAACTTCTTCACTGCTCTACTTACAGAACATTGTGTAATGAAAACTCCGTTTCAACAAAGTTCATTAAATCAAATCTAAACCAAGTCTTTTGTACTTTTTCTAACTCATCATATTGTTTCGTGTTTGCTATCCACACAAACACCTATACTCGCAGATTCGTTGATTGGAAGTCCAGGTAACACTTACTCACTACTTTATTTACTAATTAACAATTAACAACAATAGATTAATAACTGCCTCAATTATAATCACCCTTGAACATTTATAAGTAGGGCTGTCAAAAATGTTCCGTGGGACAGTGGCGTACGCGAAATTAACTAATAAGAGACACAATAAACTGTTACAATGTATAACAATGTATGTAAAACTTACCCTCTTAAACTTGATGAACTAGCTTGCTTATCACAAACTGGAGAAGATGTGTAGCCATTTTGTAGTATCAGGTATGCTTCTATGGTTGTCTCCATGAGTGATGTTCGCTTTGGTGAAAATATATTCTTATATTTTGAAAACAACCGTTCGACATCTATTGATGTAATACACGCATACGTATAATAGTCTTTGAACACACTTAACTGATCTGGGGCTGCACCATCACATATTTGTCTTAATTTGGTAAAACCGGTCTTTATTTAACACACTTGCGAACTTTCCTTTAACGTGCTCATTTGTCACCTATAGCGTGTAGTAGTAGATCTACTTTGTCCACTATTTCCGGTGCCTCCGCTAACGACAACGCACTGTTTTCTAATTTTTTTATGCTTTCATTTAATGGTTTATAGTTCTTCGCAATATTTTTTAAAGCTGTTTCAACGGAAATATCTTCGAATTTTGTCTGGCTTTCCTTAATAGCTGCAGCCTCATCTGGATTGAATTGTAGTATCACAACTTTTATTTGTTGGAAATATTCAGCATAATAAAAAGCTGCCTGCAACCATGTTCCCCAATGTGTTAGAATCGGCTGTGGTGGTTCAGGAATACCGGGACACTTGCTATGAAATGCACGGAGACGTTTAGGAGATTTAAGAAACACTTTTTTTTTGCTTGCTATTAATGCATTCACTTCTGGAAGACCTTTTCGAATAGTTTCTGCCACAAGATGTGAAGCATGCAATTTACACGTAACATGTATAAACGTACAACCTTGTTCTTGCTGAGAACGGCCTACCGAACGCATCGTCACGGCGCCATCAGTCACAAACATCAACACTTGACTTTTTGACAGCTCAAATTTTTCTAACGTCTCCTGCACCACCCTGGTAATTGTTTTGCTAGTACACTGACTTAGTCTTTGGCTAGCTAGTATCAGTGGAACTGTCGGTTTAAGACGGTGCAGTACTCGTACTATAACATTTAAAATATATTTTTTTTACAATATGTTGTCTCGTCAACAAATAACTACAGCCGTGTATTTTTTAATTCATATTTCATCTTATTTACCATGTCTACGTGTACAGTTGGTAGATAGTTATATAATGTTGTGCGACTTGGTAACTTCACCTGAGCATTGTATTTATTTCACAACTCTAGAAATGGTTGTTTATCGAGTATGTGCAGCGGAACATCACAGGCAATCAGCATTAATAGTATATCAAACATAAACTGTGTTGTCGAAGGCACGCCATTTTTTTTATTTTTATGGTGTACACTATTTACGTGAAGTCCACAATCAAACTTATCCCAGCACATCAAATCTTTCTCGCACACTTTACAAATTATTTTAGCACCATCATAGAATAAATCCGGGAATTTACTTATGAATTTATTCACTTTGTCAGCAAATGGCCGTTTTCTGCCCCTGCGTACGTCTGCCATGCTTTATTATTAATTTAATATCAACAATACAGTACAAGAAATAAAATAAAAACACAAAAACAATATGCAATACTCCCAAGTGACTTAACGCATACACAACTCTAAAGCTAATAATAGACTAGACTCGAGAAAGAGTTTAGCGGTCAAGGTGAATGCCGGCGACAGTAAGTACATCTGTACTCTACGACCATGATACACAGAAACGATTTGCAGATTTATTTATGTCTCTTTCTTATTTCTTATTTACTCGTTCACGTCCATCTTAAGACTGAGTCTCGGCCCACCATGCGTCTTATTTATACATCCATTCACACAGTCTAGAACATTCCAGAATATTCCCGGCCGTTTTCGTACAATTCCAGTCTCATGTAACCAGTCTGCACAATCCAGTGGCGTAACAATATTTTAGTAAAACAAAAATAGCCAACAATATATAAATTAACTTTTACTTTTATTTACTTCGTTTGAAAAACGTTCTTAGTTTTTGAAATTCTAATTCCAAAAGTATCTGCTTTATTATGATAATAAATCAAAACAAATTGAATAAATTGCTACAAAATTACATTTTCATGTAAGTGTAGTCTACATTTGTAGTTCTATCATGAACATTTGTCCCTTGGAAACTTTGTATGCATAATTTACATCAAGGCGTAGATATAACATACATACATTTAAATTCCGTCGAACATAGTTTCCAGTATTGATTAAATGCTGGATGATTTTACTTTTCATAACTTTTGGGACCCCCCAAACACTTAACCCTTAGACCATTTGCATGCAAATTGAAGTTTTCTTTGATTATTTTTCAAAATGTTTGCATTTAAGCAAAGTAGGGAAAACATAACTGTAAATCGTACAAGACGAAAACGCTTTAAAAAGGATCTCTAACAAAATAGAACGTTACACACAACACCAAGAATAATCGATCAGTTTTTCCTACTTATTTTTTCAGTTGAGATAGATAATTAATTATGGTGTCGATCACAATCACTTCTTTAATATCGACACTATTCAACTATTAACAACTTCTAGAATTATTGGAAAAAATTTGCGATCCTGTAAATATTTCAAATAATGAATTGTCTTAACAAAATATTGTGCGGGGTGGGTTACTCAGTAGCAGACAGCCTTTCCGTGTGTTCCAAGCTATACAGTATGTCCCAAATTCGAGGCTCTCTATTGCTATGTCTGTTATTATAAGAGACATAGATTCGGTTAAATGGGGAATGTTTTGAGAAATTTCATGATAAAATCAGAGCCACTTACAAAAATTTTCCATCTGCTACAGATTTTGAAAAAATTTAAAAAAATGTGAAATCTGTTTTTCCATTTTTCTCCATAACTTTTTTATTTTTGATTTTTTTTTAAATTCGTAAAAATTTTCCTAGAGCAACTTTTTAAACAGAATAATCCTCTTTAGATATATTTGCTCTCCAACATTTCAGTTCTTCAGAACCCTCATCAACTTCATTTTGTTTATATGGGCGCCATATTGATGATGCAATTATTTGCATTCATCCATTGCATGCCTTCCACTTTTTATTTTACAGCTTACTATTTACAGTAATTAAAAATTTATATTTCATTTTTGCCAATTTTATCACAACGGATGATATGATTACCAACTTATAATACATCACCGAAAAGGAAATAAAAAGTACTTTTTAAAAATGTGAAAATCCAATATGGCGCCCATATAAAAAAATGAGGTTGTTAAGGGCTCTGAAGAACCAAAACTTTGGAGAACAAATATGACTAAAGAGGGTTATTTTGTTACTTTAGAAAAGTTTTTACGGTATTGAAAAAAAAAATCAAAAATAAAAAAATTATGGGGAAAAATAGAAATGTAAATTTTTTTCACAATCTGTAGTAGATGAACAATTTTTGTAAGGGGCTCTGATTTATCATGAAATTTCTCAATACTTTCCCTATTTAACCAAACCTGTATCTCTTATAATAACAGAGATAGCAATAGTGAGCCTCGAATTTGCGGCATACTGTATGGGCGTAGCACCAACAAATTAACTACAACTACTCTTATATACAGGGCGTTCGGCTTGAACTTGCCCAACACAGAGATCTCGTTTATCTTACGAGTTACAACATCGGTCAAACTGGAGAAAAGTTGCGTGATATTCTTGTTAGGATCTTGGAGACAATTGAACATAAATTATCTGATTTGGTGTTCAGATATCTGGAAAAAATTAAAAATTCGTATTTTGTTTTTCTCCCATATGTTGCTTATTTTATATCCAATTTTTATTCTGTAAAAACATTCTTAAAGCAACGTTTGGTATTTGTTGAATTAGTCTGGTGACCCTTAATCATATATGTCTTTTAATTTAGTGGGGTAAGGTTGGAAAAAAGAAGAAAACCAGTCTAAATTAGTCGACGTTTCGTGTATTTTGACACATCCTCAGGACTATTTAAATTAGGGTTTCCTTATAAAAGCATATATTTAAAAACTTAAACATAAACATGAACAACAATAAATACGATAAAGAATAGTACATACAAACACCACTGATTATAATCTAGTATGGTGTGACCCTTAATTTAGAGATTGGTGTAATTTTCATACCCCCGAGGGCACCGATTATTAAAATGGTCATCTTAAATAAATTTACCGGGTACAGAATTTATATTTCATAGTGAAGATTTACTCGACATTGTCTCAACATGTACTGAGTACTGATAAGATACATCGCCATAGTCTATAGTGGTACGTGACTTATTAGTATAAATTTCACTGACAACTGTGAAAGATAAGCTCCAGTAAATATGGCACTTCTCTTCTTGACAGAGCCGTAGCTAGGGCGTGGCGAAGGTGGCATTTGCCACGGGCGCACGATCTTAGGGGCGCAAAATTGGAAACATTATGGCAAGACAAAAGACACACGCACCAAAGCCGGAGTCTGCATCTAATGTAATGTAAAACAATGGAGTCAAAGATATCGGTTCCGTACCTTTGTTTCACATTACATCCGGTGTCAGTGCTGGCTCTGGCTCAACTTTATTGAAGCGTGTTGTGTGTTTTGCATACGTTGGCCGTTGACTAGCGGCAGCAGTTCATTCGCTCATTTTCGTTGCTTCTCGCATTACTAAGCGCGCGCGCAACGTCTTTAAATTAAAATTAATTTAGTGGGAGTTCATGCTGCTCAGATAACTCCAAAAATGCAAACCTTTTTCGGAACAGTTCAACAAATATATAACTTTTTTGTTGGGTCATCTTTCCACTGGGAACTGTTGAAAAGCAAACTTAAGATGTCTTTAAAAGGAACAAGTGATACACGCTGGTCATCAAAAGCTAACGCTATCCATGCTTTGAACTTCCAACTGGAAAAAGTTGTCGTCATTCTTGAAGAGGTCAGCGTATCAGAAAAAGTACTGGAGATACAATTGTGCAAGCAAACGCGTTATAAAGTTAAGGAAAAAATTTGAATTCATCTGTTATTTGACGTTTTGGAATATTCTTTTGAATAAAATAAATAGGATTAATCTTTTCTTGCAAGAAAAGCAGCATGATGTATCAAAAGGTGCCCGAATGATTCGCGGACTGTTGGACGAAATGAAAAAATATAGACAAGAAGATTTCGTCACACAATTCAGTCCTCAAAGTTGATGGCAGAGAAAATAGACATTGAACCAATACTTCAGGAGTCTCGAAAGCGCAAAAAAACAAAAATGCCTGGGAAGAAAGCAAGCGATGAATCTAATTCTTTTAATTCCACCACGCAGTTAAGAGTTGGATTGTTGCAGGTTCTTGATACAATCATCATGCAAATGGAAGAAAGATTTGTGGCTCTAAATGAGCTAGCAGATGATTTTGGGTTCCTAAACGAGGTTTCTATCGAGACAACCACTTTGGAAGAATTAAAAAAGAAAGCCACAGATCTTGCACTCAAGTATCCTGCTGATTTAAGTGCTTACGAATTTGCATCAGAAGTAGAAAGCTTCAAATTCCAAAGTAAAACACTGCAAGAAAATTTTATTGAAATGGGTCCCTTGGAAATTTTGCAAGGTATATGTATAACCTGTCCATAGAAAATATTTATCCAAACATACAGACGGCCTTGACAATATTCCTAAGCATCCCAGTGACAACTGCTGCGTGCGAGCGTTCGTTCAGCAAGCTTAAGCTTGTGAAGTCATACTTACGCTCTTCTGTAGGGCAACAACGATTAACAAATATGTCTATAATTTCAATTGAAAAATCAACTGCAATTAATTTAAATTATGATGAGATTATAGACATATTTGCTGAATCTAAATCTAGAAAAGTTAAATTTTAAGTTGTAAATTTATTATGTCGATATGTGACTAAAACCAAATATTTTAATTGTTTTTTTGTTCGGAGAATATATTTTCAGTTATTTTATTATTAGACTAGTTATTTGACATTTTTAGGTTTTTTGTTCTTATGTCTGTTTTCATTAAAATAAAATATATATTTCCTCAGCTTTTTAATTTGGGTTGGGGGAGGCGCAAAACTCATGATTTGCCACAGGCGCCAACAAGGCTAGTTACGGCACTGCTTCTTGACAACGGGCCCAATGTCTCCGAAAACGTAAGGTAGCACTGGTGTATGGTTTACCCTATGATGGTAGTGCCTCAGATACCCAATATCGTGTCATACAGGATGGGGCAATAGTGCGTCCGACTTCGATATGTCAAGTTCTATGATAGCTTGAAACTTGATTTAAAAACATAAATAAGCTAGACAAAAAAGTCTCTAACTGGAAATTATTTTCGAATATACAGGGAGCCAAGATGATTCTACAGGTTCAACTAAAATTTTCTTTAAATGGAATGCCATGTATATCAGAATATTTTTTGAAACGTCTTTGTGGCCTCCTTCCACTTCTGTGTTATTATTGACTCTCTCCCAACCACTTGGATGTAATGATTTTTTTTTTTTGTTGAAATTATGCCATTTACGCGTGTATATTATAAAAATCACTAGTCACAATTATCGATTTTAATAAAAAAATATGTTAGTATCAGTTATGAGACATCTGTGTGGTGACACTCAGCCATTTTCACTTCCTAAAAGTATACAGGGTGGCCAAAAATAATTTTTAAATCTACAACTATTTGAACTGAATTTTCTCAATTTTTTCAAATGTATATTTTTGGACGATGTGATGTAGAATTGAAAAATTAACATTTTTTGTACATATATCTCTATGGCTATTTGTAACTATTTTCGATTTTTTGAACAGTAACTGCAAAATTCATCAATAAAAATTATTTTATTTTTTTTGGTAATTCAAGAGAAGATATTATAAAGAGTATTCCACATGTTGCATTTTGATTGACACACATTGCTATGTGTCTTTGGAATGAGGTTTCTACTGTTCATAAAATAGCCGGAATGATAATTCTAAAAGCATTTATTATCCTTTCCTTCAAATTTTGGATTGCTGTTGGTGTGATGTTTTTATGGGCATCATGTGATACACTTATTATAATAAATTCTCTTAAATTGTTTGAAAAAAATTCATTTTTAATTTTTATTGCTGAATTTTCCAGTTATTGTTCGATAAATTCAAAATGGTACGTACAAAAAAATGTTCATTTTTCAATCCTACATCACATCGGTCAAAAATATACAGGGTGTTTCATTTGAAAAAAATGAGAAAATTCAGTACAAAAATTTGTAAATTTAAAAATCCTTTTTGGCCACCTTGTATACTTTTAGGAAGTGACAATGACTGAGTGTCATCACACAGATGTCTCATAACTGGTACTAATATATTTTTTATTAAAATCAATAATTGTGATTGTAGTGATATTTTTAATTTACACGTGTAAATTGTATAATTTCAACAAAAAAAAAATCATTATATCCAAGTGGTTGGGAGAAAGTCAATAATAAGACAGTAGTGAAAGGAGGCCATAAAGAGGTTTCAAAAATGTTCTGATATATATGGCATTTCATTTAAAAAATATATATTACTTGAACCTATAGAATCGTCTTGGCTCACACGTTATATTCGAAAACAATTTCCCGTTACGGACTTTTATGGTTAGTTGACTTAAGTTTCTAGCTATCATAGAATTCGAGATATCGAAGACGGATGCACTATTATCCCACCCTGTATAGTGAAATCGGTTATACCGGGCATACAAGAAGCATGTCTATGAGCGTCGTGGGTCCTCAGAAGAAGGCCGATCTTACAGTTGGTATCAGGAAGGCCTCAATAAATTCCCCTAGTTTCTGGCTTAAGTCCAGATGACAATAAGAAAGGCGAATGTCGGTGTCGTCAATAAATGTAGTGTTATTCTTAACGCCGACTCGTTTTATGAAATTGACTGGCGTTGGTGACGGACAGGGTGTAACTTACAAAGACCTTATATCATGTCGACTAACAGTTACCTACATTAAATATATAATAGGCAAAATATTTTGTTATTAATAATTGAATAATAATTGCTAAACATTTTTTTTGTTACAAAATAAAACAGCTAGGTATAAAAAAATATCTAATATGGCCAACACGTAACTTTCTTATACTAGTATATATCGTCAATTAAATTTTAATAGCATACCTTAAAATGTTTTATTAAAATTTTCAAATAATTAATTATCAGCGTCCTTTAATACTATCAATAACAATTCATGTCATATATTTTAATAATTTCTTCTTATTAACATTGACATTTTTGTAACTAAATTAGACATTTCAAACGTCAAATTACTAAACTTATTCTAACTCTATTTTATGAGGTCAAATGTGTAAAAAATTTCAGTTTACGTCAACTTTATTTAAGTACTTGGAAAATATATTTTATCGGCTTGATATAGTAGACATGATTTATAATTTTTCATTAAGAATATATTTTTTTGTAAAGACAAATACAGACAAGTTTGTGTCCTGTGGACCCTCTTTCAGCTGGCCAATTCTGCTCATCGCCGAATTTATCATTGTCTTTGGCTTTTAGAACATGTGTACCAAATTTGAAAGCTTTATCTCAAAGACTGCGGCTGTTATCGCGATATTACAGACACGCAGACAGATTTTTTTCCATAAAATTATGTTTGTTCATTATAATTTGTTGAGATTCATCCAGAAATGCAATAAAAATTTTGTAATTCTTTTCCACGAAATTGTACTTTTTTTTTCGTCTTTCATTCATTATGTCCCTTCTGGTGGTAATATATTCACCAAATTTAATGTGTCACCTAAAATGTTGAAAATCCTAATTGCCAAATTTGGCAAGTCTACCATATTTTTTGCACACACGCACGCATGCACGTACGCACGCACGCGCGCGCGCTCACACACACGCACCACACACCACACATCACACACACGAACCGATGAACGTCATTCAGAAAATAATTAGAAAGGATCCAGGAGGGTCAAAACGTATATATCAATCAAAATGTCGAGGTCGAAAAAATCACCATTACGATACTTCCTTATATTAGGTATAAGAAAGTAAAAACAGTGAAAAACAATATTCGTATTTTTTTCATAAAATATTTTTTTTATATTTTGGAAAGAAGAAGGACTATCCCCAAAAATAACTTAAAAAAAGAGGAGATAATCCCAAGAAGCACACCTAAAAATGGGTTTTACTACCCTTTATTCTTGAATTTTCAAGTCGTTTAGAAGTGTATCACCAAAAAAATTACATTTATGAGCCCCATTTGTGGCTTGAGTCACCCTAATTATTTATTTATTTATTTATTTATTTATTTATTTATTTATTTATTTATTTATTTATTTATTTATTTATTTACACCAATCAACGGGAAACCATTTACAGAATGGGAACTACAAAAATATAATATAAAATAATATTTTAAAAAGACAGAAGTAAAAAAAAACAATATTACATAGAGCATTAAGAATATAACTTTAAACTTAATTTTAAAATGTATACACACATGCATACATGTACACATATATACATATATACATACATACCCACATACACGCATATCCATATACTTATCTGTAATTAACATATGCAAATTTATTATACATTACATATCTGTAACCAACACATGCAAATTTTTAAAAAAAAAAATTTTGTTTTACGATTTTTTAACTGTGGCTACATTGCAGAAGAAAATATCAAGAGTATGTTGTGTTCATTATAATTATTGCACATCTGATATAAAGACGAAAATTTACCATTATTTGTACGAGGTCTACTCAAAGTAAAGGTCATATATTGTCTTTGCGGTTACTCTGGGAACAGGAAAATTTAACATTTGGAATATATCGGGACAGTCAATGTCATTAGTTATTATTTTGTTCAAGAAGGTTAACTGAGATTTCATCCGTCTGTTTTCGAGGCTATCTAAAGAAAATCTTTCCAGCATATATGCATTTGGATATCCAATAGCTGGGTAAACTCCATCCTCTCTGAAACAAGCATGTTTTAAAGACTCCCGCTGTACCGTTTCAATACTGTTAACATGTATTTTATAATAAGGACACCAAATAATAGCTGCATATTCAAGCTTAGATCGCACAAAAGTGTTAAAGCAATTTCAGCGTATCTGCATTATTAAACTCTCGGGAGTTTCTTATAATAAAGCCTAACATTTTAAAACTCTCTGATGTTATGCTATTAACATAATTTATGAAAGAGAGTTTGTTTAAATATTATACCTAAGTCTCGAAAAACAGTAGGCCGTGCAATTACGATATTATTACGAGTATAGTCAAAATTTGGTGCTTGTACTTTATTAGAAAATGTCATAACATTGCACTTTGTGATGTTTAAGGGTAATTTATTTTTAATGCACCAAATATTAAGGTTTTCCAAATCTTTCTGCAGAGTAAAACAATTTTCAATATTTTTAATAATTGAATAAATCTTTAAATCATCCGCATATAATAAATATTTACAATTTAAATTAGATATAATGTCATTTATAAGGATAGTGGTATTGGACTGTGGTCTATATAACAATCTACATTTTATTTTCTACTATCGGCCTCCGAGCAATTACTAATCACCCTGTATATGAACCAAATTTCCATATCACAATTTTGTTCTATTTAAACCTCTAAACTCTCCAACTTCTAACTTCAATACCAAAATTTTGCACGAGTTGTATACATATACATAATTAAACAAAAACTTTATACACACGGCAATTTAAGTCAAGAAAGCCAGCGAAAACTAAAGTTTACATAATAAACTGTCAGAACTAACTAAAATTTACAGTCGCTTAATTAATAATGTTATCGTTATTTGAGAAATCTGTTTTAATTTTAAGTCTACTATTTTACTTTAAACAGTATTTGCAATGTAATGAATAACTTTTTTTATGATAAATACTGTTCTCTGATTTAAAAAAACCGTTTTGTTGCAATTTAGAATTTAAAATGCTAAATGGGATTAACTGTTCGCAGGATTACTACCTCCTTTCCCCCTAACTTATTTATTTTCAACTTTTGAGATAACAACTAACAATGAAAATATTTCATCTAATAGGCTGAAGAAAGGTATTCTAGTGATTTACAGGGTGTTTCCGTTTTAATGAGCAGCATATAACGAAGGTCATTTTAAGCAAAATATTCTCAATGAACATACTCATCAAACCTCTTCGCTTTCGAGATACAGGGTGTTGAGGTTTCTAAAAAAATCGTTTTATCCGATTATGTTGTGAATGGAAAGAAACAATAATTTTTTGCGTGAAGGAAATATTTGTTGAATTTATTTCTACAACCGTGCCAATTTTCACGCTGATAGATTCACCAGTGGCGTACTAACTGAGTGGGTTTTACCATTTTATGAAAAAACCAATGACACGCCAATGTCTTAATGGCAATATTCCACCACTTTTGAAATTCTCAGATATTTTAGGAAGAAAAACTATTCTTTAATTTTTTTCCTAGGTGCACGGTTTCCGAGTAAAACTGCAATTATTTAATCTCCAACAAAATTTCATTAAGAGGTTCAGCGCCAGGGATAACACCGGTGTCCGCGACACGTTTGGCCTTCGGGGTCGTGGCGGACACCGGTGTCCGCCCGACTCCTGAAAGTTAAACGATCTGTTTGGGCCAAGAGAACACACTCTTATGAATAAAGCTGGCCGAGGTGGCTGGACTACAGCCACGGTCTTGCGCTGAGGTCACACGTGCCGATTTAGAAGTGATTTACGCTGCAGTCTTATTTGAAAGGTTAATGCGTGAGGTTGTACCTATAAATTATACATAACGTCAAATATGCCAAAGGGTAAAAAACGAACGTACGCAGACACAGTGAATAAATTTATCGGTGAATTTCCCAATTTATTCTATGACGGATGCAAAATAATTTGTAAAGTTTGCAATCAAGACTTAATGTGCTGGCACAAAACAGATTGTCGTCGTCATATCAATACCGTGCAACATCAAAATAAAAAAAATGGCATGCCTTTGACAACTCAGTTTATGTTTGATTTATTGTTAATGTTAATAGCCTGTAATATTCCGCTACACATACTGGATAAACAACCATTTCGGGAGTTTTGGAATAAATAGAATCCCCAGGTGAACTTACCAAGTCGTACATCGTTACGTAGATATATTCCAGCTGTTCGTGAAGACATTGTAAATAGGATTAAATGTGGATTAAAAAATACACGGCTCTGGTTATGTATTGACGAGACGACAGATTGTAAAAAAAATTCTATTTTAAATATTATAGTACGTGTACTGGACCCTCTTAAACCAACATTTCCACTTTTACTAGCTAGTAAGAGACTAACTGCGTGTACTGGCGAAATAATTACGCGTGTGGTGTTGGAGACATTCGAAAAATTTGAACTTTCAACAAGTCAAGTATTGATGTTTGTGACTGATGGTGCCGCGACAATGCGCGTGGTAGGCCGTTCTCTTCAAAGAGACAATTGTAGGTTTTTACATGTTACGTGTAAAGTGCATGCGTTACATCTTGTGGCAGAAACGATTCGAAAATGTTTTCCAGAGGTAGATGCATTAATAGCAAATACAAGAAAAGTATTTCTCAAATCTCCTAAACGGCTTCGAGCATTTCACAGACAGTGTCCTGGTATCCCTGAACCACCAGAGCCGATTCTTACACGTTGGGGAACGTGGTTGAAAGCGGCTTTTTATTATGCTGAATATTTTCAACAAATAAAAGCTGTGATACTATAGTTCAACCCTAACGAGGCTGCAGCTATTAGGGAAAGTCAGACAAGCTTTCAAGACGTTTCCCTTGAAACAGATTTAAAAACTATTAATAACAATTACAGAGGACTACACGACGCAATAGAAAAATTGCAAAATAGTTCGCTGTCGTTAGTGGAATCGCTGCAAATAGTGGACGACGTAAATACACAGCTACAGGCTATAAATGACGCAAAAAATAATCGCGTTAGTGAAAAATTCGAGCGTGTGTTACAGAAAGATCCTGATTTTAGCAAATTAAGACAAATTTGTGATGGTGCATCTACAACTTCGTTAAGTGAGTTCACAGATTGTTTTACTTATGCCTGTATTACATCCGTAGATATCGAACGGTCATTTTCAAAATACAAACATATTTTTTCACCAAAGCGAACATCGCTGACGGAGACAGTTATAGAAACATACCTGATGCTATTATACTATAGATCTTCCCCACTTTGTGATGACGACAACCAAACTACTTCATAAATCTGCTTAAAAGGGTGAGTTTTATACAAATTCTTATAAAATGTAACATTATTGTTAAAATTTATTTCCATTTATTGTACTTATTACAAGTATTATGATATGATGTAAACATATGAGCCATATGACGGCTCTGTCGGCCAGGTGACCTCGGCCAGCTTTACTTATGAATTATTTTTGAAGTGGCGTGTCCGCTATGGCTCTGCATTATTAAACGCTGATATCAGGTTACTTGTGGCAATATTCAGATGGCAGAAAATATTTTTTTATCATGAATATAATTTTTATTCAAACGTTAGACATATTTTTCAACAGAGGAAATTAAAAATAAAAATTAAAATTAAAGAAGTTTATCTTCTCAAAATATCTGAGGATTCTAAAAATGGTGCAATATTGCCATTAAGACATTGGCATAAAAATAGTAAAATGCACCCAGGAAATACGCCACTGATGAATCCATTAACTTGAAAATTGCCACGTTTGTAGAAAATAATTCAACACATATTTCCCTCACGCAAAAAATGTTTCTCTCTAGATACAAAACCTTTTGACACTCAAAATTCTTAGTATAACATTAACAACATTATTACACCGAAAGTCAATTGTTTCTTACACTGCCATCCACAAAAATTTGTATGGTACATCCTCTATAATATTGCCCAAAACAATTTTCTACACACTTGGTAGAGATGTTTTACACAATGTACGGCTACTAGGTAAAGGAAAACTACATGCACAGAACATGACACACAAATCATAAAAAAATTCCTCTTTTGTATCTGTACCGGCAATATTTTGGCGATGGTTAGCCGAATTTAAATGGCTTTCACAGTCACGTCGGATATCAAATACGTAATGTCGATTGTATGGAATACACAGAATATGTAAATCATCTGTTGTTAAGTTATCATAGATTTTAATCATTTTTTGTACTTTATGCACAAATGGAAGTGAATGCGCCATTGCTAAGAACGTTTTATGCGAGAACCAAACCAAGTACTAGCACAACCTCCTCGATACTGCTTATACTACTTGCATATTTTACAGGTATATAAATACACACAACATGAATCTTTGTCTGGTGTATCTATTAATATTTATATTGCTCTGAAAAATGAAAAACATTTCCGGCCTCTGTAAATTATAATTAACCGAAATTGTTTTCAGGAATTTGGGAGAACGAAGTTTAATGAAAATGTAAGAGGCTGGTCGATCACCCTGTTGATAACGGATGCAATCATATTTTAAAAATATATTTGCAACAGTCAATAGCCAATGAATTTTGAACGATCATAAAAATCCGCATCAAGGTTAAATTTCGTTCCAAAAATATAGTAATCGAAATGTCGCAAATCAGTGTTGTCCTTTTATCGTCATTGTCAGTTTTATTCCTACATATTGATTAATTTTTTTGTCACCGAGGCGTCTTTCCAGTAATAAATCCCAGGATCCTTTCTGGAAATTTGCAATAACATTTTATATTCCATTTTATACTCTTTTTACTTTTTTGATATCCATCGACCAAGAATTATATCTATTGTTTATGGCATTACTGTAGTTTATGATTGTATTAGTATATTTGCGGCTTGTGAGGCGAAACCGCCCGGTGCCAGTACGTCGTCAAGGAAACTCACTAAGTTTGGAACAAGAGGGATTGTTATCCTGCACTTTATTGCCAGGGGAGGAAGTAAGTCGACAAAACAAAGTATTTTTCTATATCGCAAAGTGAATCACGGCGCTGCGCTCACAATATAATGCCAGAAAGATGAATTGTGGCGAAGTTAGTAAATTGTGTGAAGATTCTATGAATTATTTATAAGGCATTTTTCAGAGCTCTTAGTAAATGGCCAATAAATAACTTTTGATAATAAATAATTAGTAACTTTTTGGAAATGTAAATAATTGTTTACACTGAACCTATATACAATTTTAACTATTTTATGGCTTTCCCAATTTTCATTTCCTTATATTAGAAGTAATAAATTATAAATTCATGAAAAATACCAACATTTAAGTTTTAACAGAACTAGCTAAGTTATTTACACTGTACTAAATATCTTGGACATACTTACTGGTAACTCTCTAGATCTGCTCGACTGACTGCTTAGGCACCTACTTACTGTAGCTAGGCGTGATTTTTAATCTGTCTGTCTGTCGGTGGAATTTCCTTGGAATTCCTTAGAAGTTTTTGGCATTCCTCAGAAATTTTCAGAATATTTTTATTTATTCTCTTTTATCAAAAACCAATTAATAAATTTGTAGGTTGAATCTTGTACTGTTGTTTAGTACTATGGACATTTCTTCAATGTTATTATTTGCAAAAAAAATAAAATTATTAAATGTACATGACATTCTTGTCCAGGGAAATTAGCAAGATTAAAAAATGTTTTATAAATATGATTTCAAACATTTTTTTATTATAATATTAAATATTAATATAAAACAACTTCATCTATAAAATTAGTTTTTCTTTGGATTTTCTTCATTTCATTCAAAGATTTCTTTATTCGTATTCTTCTTTTATGGATTTCATTTGTTCACGTAATTTGTCCAATTTTTCCGCTGTTAGACCTACTACTTTTTCTCAGAATCTGTTAGAAGCAATTTCTTCCTTCTAGCCTTCAAAATTTTATTTCTTTAATAAGTCCACCCTCAGAAATGGTGTGTACTCCTCGAGGCTTTCTTACAAAAAAGCTCTTCAAAATTGTAAACGTAACTTTTCATATCAACACACAGAGTTATTTTATAAGCTTGCAGATTTATTAGGTCGTGGTATTGCTCAGGCACTCAGATTTCTCTGATTATCTCTTATCTTTTCTATCAGACCAAAATCTATGTTGGAATCTAGGTAACTATGACTAACCTCTGGGAATTTGTGGTCAATAACCTTGACCAATCTATTCAAAATTAGAAATTGGTAGACAAATTTTATTTTCGCCGACACATGATTCCGACTAAATTACAAGATGATTATCTTCATCCCTTTCTTCGAGCAAGGGCAAAACCTATATAAATAACTTGCTATTTTACAGCTTCTTCTAATCTACAAAAGGTTATCTCGTCGCTGAACCTCAAATCTGCTTAGTAATTTTCTGTATGCTCATCAATATTTTTTCCAATATCATTTCTCGAATGTCAAAAAGAAAAGTTGAATTTTGTAGAAAAATAATTAACATATGAGGAAACTTTCACCATAAAATTTACGCACAAATTTTTGTCCCCGCATTTTGTATCTGAGATGAGGTACAAAAAATAATTTATGGTGATTTTTATTCCGTGAATAATGCAGCTGGAAATGTTTTTATATGTTCTTAGTCCTTAGTTGATGTGGCTTTGAAAATCCTTGGAATTACTTGCAATTCTTTTATAATTCCTTGGCATTCCGTGGATTTCTTTGAAATTCTCTGAAATTCCTAGCCAAAATAGTGGAATTCCGTGGAAGTAATTTTTACGTTTCAAAGCATACTTTTTTGTCGCACCATAAATATATTAGGTACCAAAATTGTGCATGCGAATACCCATTTTGTCAATTTTCTCAAAAACGGTGCATTCAATTTGAAAAATCCAAGAGTCAGTTCTTGCTTTGAAAAAAGTTATAAAAATAACAAAAACATATAGTAGCATACTATATTTGTGACAATAATGTTACAGGTATTACTACCCATACACAAGCCCCTGATGGAGACAAATTAAGAAGAAAAATAAGAACAAATTACTTTATATACAGTACCCCGAGATTCAACACAATACCTCTAAGCAGTTTTTTTGATTTGTAGGAAAAATGAACCTTTTACACCCTGTATCTCAGCATAACGAAGCGTTTAAAAAAATGCCTCAGACGTAAATTTAAATGTTATCAGGATCACTATCTTAAATCGTAAAAATTACGTACAGTGTATTCATATTTCGATGCTAAATGTTGCACATTGCAAGTGGCCCTTGACTCTCACCCTTAGTCCGGCTCTGTTCGTTTGCTATTTTTTTGAGAACACTATTAATTACCTTCTGTTCGCAATAACTACCTATACCTATTTATTTATACTAGTCCAATATTTTATAATATAAATTTATAGACACACCCTAGAGGCACCAAATATTTCTGGAAAATGTATAATGCATTGCTACAATATAGAATGTTTCCACAATATTGCAAAGATTTAAGAAATATTTAAAAAAAATGTAATAAATATATAATTAGAAATATTTTAAGAATATATTTAGAGATAATTGACAATAAATATACAATAGGTTATATTTAAAAAAAATTAGGTATAAATGATATATAAGCTATATCAGCAATATTTAGGAAATAATAAATATGTATATCAAAACGGACTATTTTAAAAATATTTAAAAAATATATCAAAAATGTTTCATATATAGTGTGTGGAGTGGAGTTCATAATACTAGTATATTTTTTTCTTTTCAATATTTCCAAGTCATTCTTTATAAAACGTTTTGCGTATTTTCAAAATTCAAAAGCCGCAATCCAATATTTGAAAAAAATTATACAGTGACCAAAAACTAAAAAGATGTGAAATTTGTTCAAGAGTAAACCTTCCAATATTTTTCCTTTTCGAAAAAAATGTCATGAACAAATGTTTTTCGTATTCATAAGACTGATTAAAATTAAGAAGTTCGTTGAAAAAATCGCATGTCATTGAAAACCAATATATTTAAGTTAATGCTGAAAAAATGCTTGTTGCTGAGAAACTTCCCTATTCTTCATTTTAAAGAAAAAATGTATTCTTTATACAATTTTTTAGTTTTCTTCACATAACTAATTCAATTGTGATACATTAGATTTATCAAAGCCTATGCAAGCAAAAACCATTTTAATTACTGGTCAAGTTTTGATAATTCTCAACAAATTTTTTTCAACGAAATTCTTAACTTTAGTCGGTTTTATGATTACGAATAACAATAAGTATAGTTTACTCTTGAGCATTTTTTAAGTCATTGGTCACCCTGTATAATTTATCGAATAATTGATTAAGGTTTTTGATTCTTCAAATCAAGCAAAACTTTTCATAAAAGATTTTTTTCAAAAAATTGAAAATTAAAAAATGTACAAGTATTACGTGAACTCCAAACTGTATAAAAAAAATGTCACAGACAATAACTTATACATTATAATGTTTATTGCAGAAATAGTTGCTGCTATTTTGGGAGATATATGTAAAAAACCTGTTTTTTATAGTTTTGTTCTTTAGTATTTTTTGATATTGTTTTGATTTTATTAGCGCTAACATCGGAAGAAAATATATCGTTACTGAATTGTAATTTAAAACAAAAATAAAACAAAACGAAATGCTTGTCTTTTTTCATAAAAAAAAAACGGTTTTTTTTTAAGCGAAGACTAGCTACGCGTTATAATATCATTTTTACTGATATAGGTGCATCTAATAATAAAGAATTTTAAAATTTGTGAAATATTTATTTACATCGTTAGAGAATCGTAATTTTTTTTTTTAAGACGTCCATTGTCTTTTTCATGAAAAAGAAAATCGCTTTTTTAAACAAAGCCGTTTTGTTTATTTATACATATTTATGTAATTTATAAATGATTCATCGAGATCTTTATGCGGTTTACACTAGGATGTATATTTTATAGTCAAATTATATTATTGGCCAACTATATTTAATAAAAGCTGTGCACACAAGCGAATGGCAATCACTTGCTGAAAACTTGGTATCATACTGAACATTTCGGTCGTCGCGACATATCCATACTCAACGCAAATTTTTAGATTAGGCTTTCGCTTATCAAAAGCTACAAACCAAATAAAAAAACTACAAACTGAACTCGGCCATCTATGTAGTAAGTCGAATACTATCCTCAAACATTCTGAGTGTAAATAGTATAGGTGGAAACATGTTGTCCGTATGCACGACATCTATCGTGTCTACTGGCAAATTTCGAGATGTGCGGCATCTATAAATAAGTGGAATATTCAATCATGTATATAGGAGAAAAACGAAATAGTATTCCTTTTTATTGACGTACAATATGCATTCATAATTTATCCGGTTTTATCTAATTCTAAACGTTAATAATTATTAAAGCCTGAAATTTAATTATCAGTTAAAAAATGCAGTCAAGTTCATAAAATGTGGCCATAAAGCTACGAAGTCAATGAACTTCTAACCTGTGTTTACTCTTATTGCATACATGCGCGCCGCCAGACAATTTTCCAGGAAGGGTCAAAAATAATATGCGTTTTTACGAAATTTTTTATTCACCATAAAAAATAAAACGGGAATTCAAAAAATAAAAGTGAACTGATTCTTGTTAATAAAATTAAAATAAATTTCAGACAAAAAAAACAGTCGATGCACCTTTTTATTTACATTACACTTTGTGGCATAATGTATAAAGACGAAAATAAGCTCCAAACAATTTAAAAGTGTCTTCCTCGTTTTTCACACTAAATGTTTGATACTAAAACAAAAAAATATCCACAAAAAAAACAACTTTGGTTAACATAAAATCTCAAATAATCTTGTTCTAAAACGCATATAGATAAACACGATGCCTACTTCAACTGGTAAATTAGACATACCGTCTGAGTAAGAGTATGAAAAACATGGTTGCTAAATGTTCAAATTTATCTTTTTTGGTATTTATAAACATGGGGAAAGAAATATATGTTAATTGAATTAAAGCAAATCACATGAATATTTTGGGTAATTTGTCTTGATACTCGATACATTCCATTTTCCAGGAGGTGCAACTGCTCTTCCCTGACGGCGTCCAAGATTGCACCAACACTTTTCACTGCATACATTTTTCATTGATAAAGCTATGCAAATAATATGAACGAAATATTTAAAAAATGTATCGGTCAACAATTTGGACGAAACATCTGACCAATACACGAATTTCATAAAACTGACCATACACTTCAAGAAAATTGTGTGCTCAGTTCACCAATTGAGATTAGGGCATATTAATTTTTCAAAATAATGAAGGTTTGTATAAATTAAAATTTGGTAACACACACGTAGTTTTCCATAAAATTTGGTGAAAAAAAAAATACATTTTAACTAACACAAATTTTATTTTAGATACATGTCAGTACAAAGTATAATAAATAAAACTAATCTAAAATTACAATTGAATGCAGAACTACTCATAATCAAAAATTCAAATAATCTCCAGTAGAAAATAGGCCCCCAGTAGAAAATAGGCCCCAAGTTCTGTTCCAATTACAAATATGGACATGGCGTTACATGGGTTCAAGATAATCATTTTTAAATTTTAATCCCCCCGTTTAGCCTCTTATACATCTGATTTCTACATCCCTACCAAATTTCAATGTTGAAGTTAGAAGAGTTTGGGAGAAATAATTAACGCCCAAACTCACCCTCTTCCAGGGAGTTTTTTTAAAAAAAATCACTTCTTAGAGGTCGGCTTTGGCACCTAAGATACATCGCTTTACAATTTCAAAGTTCTAGTTCTGACGGTTTGGACTGCATTGATGAGTCGGTAAGGACATTACATATGTTGTCCCATAATAAGTACCTTCCTTCAAGGGGGGTGATAGAACTAGATAAAATAAGTTGAGTTTTGTGTATAAACATTTGTCTTAAATCAATTCATAAGGGAGTTACAACCCCTTAAAGGGGGTAAGTATAACATAGTTATTTGCCAATAAATTCGAAATGTCTTGTTGCAAAAATTAATTTGTTAATTTACATATTTTGTTTAATTTTTATCTAAATATCATGATTTGTTGGGGTAGTTACAGGGAAGTGAAGGTGAATTCTCGCTATAATTTTTTTCCTTTTTTTTAACATTTAAAAAGGGGAAAATGCACCAGTGTTTAAAACTGCGTAAAAAGGTGTTCTTACTAAATATCGATAGGAGCTCTCGTTTTGGAGTTATTTTGTATTTTAATAGGTTTGTTCCAGCAGCAGTCGGAAACGGTTTCAAACTGTCCTCGACATGCGCAAAACAAAATTGGTGTTCCAGCAGACAATTTTTGAGGATTCTGTCTATTAGTTCAGTGTTCCGGCAACTCACTAGCACTATATACTTAACTTGTTTTTTACTTTGGTGGTCTTTGGGTCTTTTGCACAAGACGATTCAGCAATCATTTTATAAAAAATTTAGCTTGTAATGAAAACCTCACAGAACTTACTTTTATGCAGGGCCGCTTTGATTTAAACCGTCATTTATTTAAAAAATCATTGAATTAAATCATTTTCCTCTTAAACCATTCTCATGATAAATAAAAAAATCTCATTTAAATAAAAAAGTCCTATTTTATTTTTTTTTAAATCAAGAATTCTGCTTTATGCACATACAGGGTGAGTCTTAAATGTTTAGTTATATTTTACCAATTCTTGACATCTGTAGAAACCCACTGACACATTTTTGTTCTCTTAATTCCCACATAAAATTGAGTTATCAACTTTCAAAAAAAATAAGATGAAGTTGTTTTGGAACTGCTAATAACTAGAAACATTCCTCACTGTATCATGATTTGAAGGTATAATCCAATGCAGGTCGGGGTATTTGCCCGCTGAGTAGTTGTTGCGTTCAAATCATATTTAATAACAGTAGTTTAGTCCACTTGGGCTAGAGGTCGCCGCTCTCGGTACTTGCCTCGCAAGTCGCTATCCGCCACAGAGACATCTATGATGTCGGTCGGATAGTAGCATTTGGACCATATGAGAAGTTTCACATACCTCTCACCACTACTCAATTAACCTTAGTTAGTATATGACTAGCAGGTTGGCCACTATCATTTGTCTGTTCCATAACCTATGGCATACTGAGAACTAATAAGTTCAAAACCGGTCTGTCTGGTTAGGAATTGACAAATGATATTGGCTACCGATCTATCATGATTTAAAGGTATAATCCAATGCAGGTCGGGGTATTTGCTCGCTGAGTAGTTGTTGCGTTTAAATCATATTTAATAAAAATTATTGTTAATTAATTTTAAATTGTAGTTCAAGTGTTTAGTGCAGTGCAGTGATAACAATAAATATTTCGTCCGTGGGAAGACATTGTAAGTCTAATATTTTTATTAGTGATTAGTGCAATTCTCGGAAACTAATATTATTTAATGTTTTTAGTGTTTCTAATTTTTGATTACCTATTATTAGTGATTTAATTAGATGTAGAAGAGATTTTTTTTCAATTAGGTATGTAGAGAAAGCCAATTTTTTATTACTTGTTTCAGTATTAGAATTTTTTTATGGTTTCATTTATTTATTTATAAAGGAGTATAAGCTTTTGTTATCAGAATTTATTGTTGATTTTACTAACATTTTATTGAAATGGGCAAAAAATAATTCTAATGTAGATGAGATAGCAATTAATAATTTAAGACTTAGGCTTGATCGATTCACAGAACAGAAATGTATCGACCTTGTGGCCGCTGATGTGTCCTGTGCTATCACATATTAAGTAAACAAATCTGCTTTTCCGTTCGTTAAAGTAGATGCTTCTTTATAAAATGATTATTTTCAATTCTGTTTCATTTTTTAGAATTTAAATCAAACGGCATATTACCAGTGGTGTACTAATTTAAAATAGAATTGTGACGAACTGACAATGGCAACAGTTCCTTCAGTGACGTCATTTCTCTGAACAGCGTTTAGAGAGATACCAGTGACCATCAAAATGTCAGTTGCTGGAGGACGAAAAAATTATCAGAAATTCAACTATTGCTCAAAAAATTTTTTTGACAGTGCCAATCGATTGTACACGACGAAATATATTGAGGGTTAAAATATAACTACGCATTTAAAACTCACACTGTATTTGAGCACCGAACACTACTACTAGGGCATAAGCTTAATCTTATTCATTGATCAACACAAACCATAAATACAAGGCCTATACCTAATTTGTATTATTAACGTCGGCCTTCTTTAAAAACCTTAATTTCAATTTTCAAGGCATTAAAATGCAAATGTGCAACTCTACTACTTTGAGATATGAATACGATTTATATGTTTAAGCAAATTACTCTTAAGTTTAGTCTCAAAAGGGCACTGTGAACATTTCACCATGCTTATTTCCATATTTTTTTTGTGCTGCAACATTTGATGAGCGAACAATTTAGTTTTTTGTATCGACTTATAAGAACAATGATCACAATGATACACTTTCACCTGGTTAGGTTTCTGATGTAACAACATATGGGAATTAAGATGACCTTTATGCTTTGCCTTGTAGGAACATTCAGTGCAATCATAAGTTTTTATTTCATTAGACTTTTTGTGCACCACGCTATGTCTAGTTAACCATGACTTGTATTTGGTACTGTAAGAACACTGGTCACATTTATACCAAACTGTCTCTTCCACCTTCTTGTGGACTATTATATGTTTTCTGAGAGCGCTCTTGTCCCTCGCTTTATATGAGCATACGTCACAATTGAATGGAGTCAGCTTGTCAGTAGATTTATGACGCAACTGATGAACTTTAAGATTATTTTTTCTTTTAGCTTGATACGGGCATTCATCACACTGAAACATTCGGATCACTTCAGGTTTATTGTGCAATACCATATGATTGCCCAGAGCATTACTTCTCTTTGCTTGATATGGGCAATGGGGACATTTGAGCATTTTTATCTAAAATCAGTTAGATGCTAATTATATTGCTCAATAAGGCAAGGATATAAATGCTATAAAATAATGCAAATAAATTAATAATTTTTGTCAAAACAGGACTGGTTAATTAACCACATTCGTTGATTGATCTAATTGCTCGAATAACTTTATGACTAGTGTTCAGATAGTGATATTTTAATTATAGTGCAGTGATTTTGAAGTAAAAAGTTGCTTACTCCTTGTGACGAAAAATTCGAGATAGAACCATATCAAACTAACTTATTGGTGTTAAGTTAATTTCTACACGAAATGGACATTTACAACATTTTTGATTGCAACCGAACTTTTTTTATTGAGCACTGGTTAATGATACAAAGAATATTGAGTGAGGTTATGTTCTTCATTATTAAATGTGAAAATTTGAAATCAGCTTAAATTGTATTTTTTTCTACTCTTTATGCTTATTTATATAAAAATTTGTAGTGAAAATTAATGTTTTATGATTTCGTTATAAACTTTATTCTATTCTTTCATAGGTATATACTCTTAACAAAATTGCGAAATTGTTAATTTTGCAATTATAACAAAAAACCAACTGAAGAACAAAATTATCAATGTTTGTCTATTTTGAAAATTGAAGCTTCTTAACCATTTTCGATTTATAGGCACTGTAGACACAAATAAAAAGTACTTTACCTCATTTGGTTTCAAATGCGTCAACATGTGACCATTCAGATTTCTTTGAAGGTTTGTAATAAAATCACAAAGGTTACATTTGAAAACATTTTTTGAATGTTCAATTTTATGGCTTTTGAAATTCTTCTTTCTGTCCGTTTGGTAGGAACATTTATCACAGTAATACATGTTTTCGCTCTCAACTTCCAACTTAACCGTTTTTGTACCATCCGTAATTGGATTGTCAGATTTATTATCTAAATTTGTTGCAGATGGATCATGGTTTATCGACAATGCTACTTCTTCTTCATTTTTTATTATAACAGTTTCAACATTGCTATTATTTTCTTCATCACTGTGAATAACCTCAATGTTTTTATCCATATTTTCGTCAGTTGGGTAATTTTCACAAGAGTTTTCATACTTATTTTCGAAGTTTTGTTCCTTCTCAAATGATGCATGGTTTTGTGCAGTATTTTGAAGTGTTTCAATCTTATTTTTAGCCTTATAGTTACTTCCTTGTGTTTGTACTTTATCCTCACCATATTGATCAAACTGATTTGTCGAAGCTCTCTCATTTTTAACTAGATCTAAGAACGTTATAATACCCGTGGATAATTCTGTTCCATGTGTTAGTAAATGTTTTTTAAGTGTAGCTCTACGTTTTGTTTTAAATAAACATTTTATACAGTTATATTCTATGTTAATATCCTTATTGGATAGATCACTTTCATATGAACACTTTTCTTCCAAAGGATTATTTTCATTGTCTATTTTTTCATTATCATAAGTTGATTCTCCTGCTATTTTGTCCTTTGGATCGATTATGGATGCTTCCTCGGTCTGACCCACAGATTTGTTTTCTTTATTAAAAAGTTCGTTACTTTTTTATTACCTCTGCCATTTTTAGTAGTTTTGGGTGGTATTCTTGTACATATTTCTACATTTTGCAACTGTAAGGTGTTATTTGTACTTTTTATATTTGCCACTTCTTTGATTCGAAGTGTCATTATTTAAAGTTTCATTCATTACATCTTCATTATGTACCTCTTCTTCAGGTTGATTCTCCCTAATTACAATTAGCTCTTATGGTCCTTCTCAACATATATTTTTTCAAGCCGGCTTGTATATAATTTAGCTTTTTTAATAATATCTAAGAACGACGTAACAGTAGTTGAAAACTCTAATCCAGGTAAACGTTGCTTTAGAATAGCTTTACGTTTTGTTTTAAATGAGCACGTTGTACACAAATAATCTGTATTTTGTTCATTTGCATTTTTTGTACATATATCTAATAATTCGTCAATTTTGGTCTGGCTGCTTGCATCCATAAATTTTTTACAATATTCAGTTGCTCTATTTTCAATTTCAGTTCGGATTTTTTCATTCTTTTTAGTATCTGCTCTTTCAGATTTATCAACTTCAACAGAAATATTTCTTAATGAACGTCTTCTAATTTGGATTTTTTTCTTTTCCAACTGACTTCTTGCTATCGTCTTTTTTAAATTTGTTTCCTTCAGAAGTAATATTTTTCTTTAATGTATCTATGTTTCTTATTTTACTATTAGCTCTATTTCTTAAGCCAATTTTTGAAGATAATTGTTTTCGATTCTTATTTAATTCCACTTTGTCGGATGTACTTTTAATAAAAATGTTTGTATTTACTTCTTGACTATTTTCCATTACAATTTTATTCATATTATCATAATGACAACTTTTAGCATTTTCCCCTTGTGTATTATCTTTATCTAACTGTTCCTTACAATCTCGTGTAAGGCACTTATTTATATGATCAATTTCTTTTTCTAATTTCTCTGCATCATTATTTTGAACAAAGTTCTCTTTTATTTCTTTACTTTGGTCACTGGATTTTATTTTATTAATGTTTGATTCCCCTTTACGTTTCGGTAATGCTTTCCTCGCACAATTAATATTCTCAATTACCATTTGTCTTTGTCTGCCTTTAACATTTGAATGCTGAATAAGTTCAGTGTCATCATATGACATTGCTTTAGAATTTGCTGGAGTCTTCCCAGTTTCTATTTGTATATCTCCAGTTTTGCCAGGCTTTTTCATTTCATATAACAATGAATGCTTTTTAATAACGGCCTTTTGTTTTACTTTAAAGGGACGTTTAGCTTTACAAGCACGTTTTGGAGAATATTCATAGTTTTTTCTGAAAAAAAAAATAGATGACTAGTTTTCACAGCAACGGTCAGTACTCATTGGACATGTTAAGTGCAGGCATTTAAAGTTTACTCTCATTGGTTAATTTGTCCATGATAGGTATTTATGACTAATCCCTTTGGCATAGAAGTTTATAATATTTTTTTTAAATAATTTATTGGACAGTGGTTTAATACTCAAAGGTGCGAGGCTACATTGTAGGATACCACCAAAAAAATAATTATAAACATTAACATTTGAACTTATCAAAAATAATCGACTGGCTTTTGTAGATGCACAGTGAGGTAAAAAATTGTTTGTCCTGCAAAATATTGGTATAATGGTTTACCTCATACTGAATCTCTAACTTTTAGAAAATTTCTCCTATGACCTCAATTGCTTAGGTGCTATTTGGCACACTCAATAATCAAGTAGGCTAGAGTCATAAATCCGTAATGTTTGTTTCCTACAAGGGCCCACAGAGAAAAATAAAATTTGACAAAAACTCATACAGCAGGGCTTCCATGTAGTCGCTATGTTTTGTGTTTTATAGCCATATCATTGAGTTCTCAGAGAACTTCTTTTTCAAAATCAGTCTCATAGTAATGAACTAATGAAATATTTTCAGTGCTGTAATTTTGCATGGATCTGGATTTTAACCTGAAAATTAACTATGTATTTCGATGACCTAAATTTCTTACCTTGATTTTTCACTTTCAATATCATTTTCTACACTAGTATTTTGTTTCCCACTTTCCCCGGAAGCTATTTTATTAATGGTTATATTTTCCACCAATAAATCATTAACAATTTCTTGTTCCGAGCATTCATTTAAATTATCAATTTCTTTTTCAAATTTCTCTCCATCATTATTTTCCATAAAGTTATTTGTATCCCCTTTTATCTCTTTACTTTTGTCACTGGATTTTATTTTATTATCGTTCGCTTCACTTTTACGTTTCGGTAATGTTTTCCTTGCAGAATTAATTTTTTCAATTACTATTTGATTTTTTTTGGACTTTAACATTTGAATGCTGAATTTGTTCACAGTCATCATTTACATTATTTCCATTTGCTGGGATTTTTCCAGTTTCTATTTGTACATTTCCAGGTTTGCCTGACTTTTTAACCTCGTGTAACAATGAACGCTTTTTAATAACGGCCTTTTTCTTTACTTTAAAGGAACGTTTAGCTTTAGAAGAACGTTTTGGGTAATATTCAAGGTTGCTTCTGAAAAAAAAATTGATGACTAATTTTCACAGCAACAGTTGGTACTCGTTCGAGATACATTCTTAAGCAATGTCTTGTTTCAAGTGCAAAGTGACAGAAACAAAAGATGAACCACATGTGACAAATGTAACTGTAAATCATATAAAATCATGTGCGAAGCTTTCTACCACCGAATATAAATTAGTTGTTCTCAAGTCATCCAGAACACTAACATACTTGTGTACAAACAAACTGCAGATCAACTATAAATCTAATCTAAGAAAATAAGACACTTAATGAAATTCAAACTGATAATAAGAAAATTTACAATATATTTAGGGAACTGCAGAAATTTAATTCACAGCAAACAAATACTATTAATACAGATATAAATGGTCAAATTATCGAACCACTACAAAATTTTATTTATTTATTTATTTATTTCATACAAATCCAACAGGCAACGCCCAATTACAGGATAGGGAAAAGTATCTAATAAAATATTATACAATACATTACACAAAAAATTTTTCAATAATTCAATCACATATACATATACACATATGCATACATATATACACGCATACATACATATATACATACATACATACATACATATTTACAACAGCACAAATATACACACACGTGTATATACACTCAGATATAAACAAATTAATCTATCAACGATGGTCTACATTATAGGTAGTGCAGATTTAATGAGAAAAATTAAACTTATAACAAGATACAGATGAGTATGTTAACTTAAGAAAATTCTCTTAATTTGAGATACGTTACAATAGAATATATCAATTCTGTCCTCAAGATTACTATAGTTTACTGTCATTTGATAAAGTGGTGCAGCTATTAATATATTGGTACGGGGAGTAGGGATAGAAAGAATATTATTATATCGAGATGACACTCTAGGGACACGATATGTGATTTGATTCAATAGGGCTGTACAGTCCAACTTATTATTAATTAATTTAAAAAGAAACACAACTGACTGCATATATCTCCTTGTCTCAAGATGTGTTGAATGAAAACAACTTATCAGCGTTTCCTGGGAAATACCTCTAGGAGGATATTCACCATCAAGGGTATGTATAGCTGACTTTAAAAAGCGTCTCTGAATTTTTTTCTAAAGATGTTTTATGTACATTGTAGATAGGACTCCAGACTATCGATGCATACTCTAAGCGAGATCTTACAAGAGACACATACAGTAAGCGGAGTGTATGTGCATTGGTGAAGCCTTTAAGGTTGCGTATAATAAATCCTAGTCTTTTAAATGCTGTTAAAGTGATTGCCTCAATGTGAGGATTAAACGTGAGTTTTCTGTCAAAGATGACCCCGAAATCTTTAATAGTATTGGGCCGTTGTAATAGAGTATCATTTAAGTTATATGCAAACATTTCAGGATTAGATGTTCTACTGAAAGTCATGACATTGCATTTAGTGGCATTTAATGGTAAACTGTTCCTATTACACCAAGATTCAACTAAGTCTAATGCATTCTGGAGACGTTCGCAGTCTGCAATAGACGTTATTTCGACATACAACTTCAAATCGTCTGCATACATTAAACAATGTACATGCAGGCCAGATATGATCATTTATAAACATATTGAAGAAAAGCGGCCCAAGTATCGAACCTTGCGGAACCCCAGACCTCTGAAGGAATCTAAAAGACTTAAAACCACGATATTGAACAAACTGATACCTATCAAGTAAATACTCGGTAAACAATTTCATTAAGTCTGGGGACAGTCCAAATAGACTCATTTTTCTTAATAAAATCCCATGGTCTAATTTGTCAAATGCCTTCAAGAAGTCGGTGTATATGACATCTACTTGGTTCTGTCTATCGTTGATGAAATGAGATAAAAACCCTATGAAACGAATTGCAACAAAATATTAAAAATAAGACGTTATAAACTTAAAAATACTAATGTAGACATGATTAAGTTACTTGCAAATGCTAACACACAATTCACCTATAGTGAAGTAACTCAAAATTCACCGCTACTGACTTCAAAAGCCCCATCTTTCTTACAAAAACAAAGAGTATCAATTACAAATGTAATATCAAACAGTTATAAAAAATCAATAAAAAAGGAATTACCAAAAGCCGTTATCAAATTCCAACCATAATGAGGATGTTGAAAATTAACAAGTTAGTGATTTACAAACTTTACGCTAGTTAAACAAAAACAAATAGGTACAAATACTGAAGTCACTGATACAGATGAAAGCTTTGAGGGATGAGAAGTCTAATGAAAATAAAAAAATTTCGCTAATTATATCATGAGTAAAGGATCATGTAACAGAAGAAGTACCTCTTCATTGTGTCATTTTCACAGCTAACTTGGTTTCAACAACTACTTTGTAAATTGCATCGCCAAGATCTGATAATAATTGATAATTTCAACTTTGCTAATATCTACTGTTAGAAAAAAGTTGAGTTGCGGTTTTCACTGATATCTGTAGCGTTTAATTCTCTATTTTACTGTGTAAAAATAAACATAGCATTCTATTTAAATTAATTAAATATCGATATTTGTTGGCATGTCAGATAACGCCATCTAGCGGCGACGGTAATAATCAAATGAAAACACCGTAAAGCGCACTCGATAGACTAAGAAAAGCACTTTGTAACGGGAACAAGTTTGTTAAATTCCGTTAAGTCTAATCGGCATCTCCCCACCTTTTTTGAAGATAGAAAAAAAATTGTAAAACTAATAAGAATCGAAATTCTCCCAGGATTACGATGCATATATTTTAAATGCCACTTAATGGGGCAAAATACGGAGAAAACCTAAATTTTCTGTTTGGTCATGGCTGATACGCCCCCTAGCGGCCATTTTAGAAATTCGAAAATATTTTCTAGCGATTTTTCAGGGTCACTTCACTTAGGACATTTTTTCCCTAAACTTGTGCGATGATTAATTTCTGAGATATGGCCGGCGTCCTTTTTTGTTACCCACCCGGTATTTCTAATAAAACTTTGATTATAGAGCATTTTTTGTCACACGCGAAAATAAAAATACTCTGTGTCTAACAGGACATCGGTTATATGAGGCTGAATTAAAATCAGTAAATATTGCAAACTTTACTTCAAATAGTTCATATTCAAAATCAATACACAGAGATGGTTCTTGAATAGTTAATTAGATAACAATATTAAAAATCTTAAAAATATTGTTCAGATGCCAGAAGAGCAAATTTTTTAAACATTTGCCTACTATATAAAACAGCTAAACCTAGCTATTCTTTCTGTTTGCAGATCAACTGAATATAGAAACAGATAATTTTATGAGTACAACAACAAGAGCATTACAACAATTTGACAGTATAAGTAAAAGCATCAAATTAGTGACTGCAAGTGATTTTAATGTACGAATCAATGATACAGATGATAATTCTCAAAAAATCTATCAACTATTTCTGTTATTTGGTAGAACAAAAGGTATTCGAGGCTACTCATTTACATGGAAATTGTCTAGTTGTGGAGTGGATCATAAATGTCAAATAACCGAGATGATAGATATTGTTTCAAGTATTAAATATAAAAATCCGTAATTTTTAATGAAAATATTGTACACAGCAAACATTATTGAATTATTAAATAATTATCTGTCGTGAAAACTGGTATACAGGGAACGAACTTAATTATTTTTTTGTGAATCATGCTGAAAACTTGGTAGGTGTTTTGACATCTGGTGTGGCAGACGTGACTGTATTCTTGAACAAAGAGTATGACCCTAGTCATCAATGTTTCTGAGAAGTTGACAGGTATGATGTGCTCACAGTAATAAAAAGTTTAAAAAACCAAAGATGTTTATGTAGTAAGTTTTATATCCTAAAGAAACGTGCTCAATTGCTAGCAGTCGATCTTGTGGATATCATAAATACCCGTTTATTGGAAGGATGTTTACCCTCAATGTTAAAACTAGCCAAAATTGTTCCTGTACATGAGGAACTTGAGATCTTCCTCGAAATTTTAAGCAGATATCAGTGTTATCTTGTTTCTCAACAATTATAGAGACTATTTTATATAATCAACTATTTGACTATACAGAAAAAAAAATTCTAAACTGCCAACAATATGGTTTCAGGAAAAATGTATCCACGTTAGAGGAAATCAAATCACTAATTTTGTAAAAAATGCCTTTGAAAGTAATGAATTATACTTAGGAATATTTACGGATTTAGGTGCTACCCTTGACTGTGTAGGACATACAAAATTGCTAGATAAAATGGAATACTTACTAGGCATTAGAGAAGTTGTGCTACAACTGAATCAAAGAGGTCGCAAAAAATGATTTTCAGTGAAAATTAGAGTAGCCCCAATTAATAAAAAAAGAAGAGAATCCAATGAGTCCTGGGGAGGTCAGGGACCAAGTTAAAACTTGGTATATTACAGACCAGCTTTAAGGGCATGGTAGCCGAGTGGGTAAAGCGCTTCTAGGTATATTTTTTTTAATTGTAATTATACGTAATGTAAATTGTTATACTCTTTTTGTCTTTTTTTAAAAAGAATTTTAATCTACTTTGAATTTATATTTAATACTCATTATTATTATTATATAACATAATGTATTGTGTAACAATGTTGCCGTTTTCAGAAGTTGTAGCTTTGTGATGAACTAAATAAATGGTTTAATTTGATTTGATTGATATTAAGATAAAAAAAACCCGTCATATAAAGTTTATTCTTATTGGCGAACTCATTTATTATGTTTGTCAATGAAAAGTGTTTATAACTAATCTTTCTGATGTAGAGTTTTGATAATTTTTGTTTTAATAATTTATAGAACAATGGTTTAATATCCAAAGAAACTGCGAGGAAACATTGTAGTATGCCACCAAAAAATAATAGACTGTTTGTTTACCTTAAACTGATTCTGGATGGGTTTTAAGGAGAAATTCTCTTAGATTTTTTTTTTGTCTCCTACATGGGTCGTGAGGTAAATATAATTTTTTTATTGAAAAATTCCTTGTACAGTAGGGCTTCCATAGAGTCGCTAAATTCTGCGTTTTCTAGCTATATTGTAGGGTTCTCAGAGAATGTTTTTTAAGAAATTGGTCTTATAATAATGAATTTATGAAATGTTTTAATTGGTGCATTAGTTTTGCAAGGACCTGAATATTAACTGTGTATTTTACTGATTTAAATTTCTTACCTTGACTTTTCACTTTTGATGTCACATTCTACACTAATATTTTGTTTCCCACTTTCCCCAGAAACTTTTTTATCAACGGCTATATTTTCCACCAATAAATCGTTAACAGCTTCTTGTAAAATAGCACCATGAGGAATGTCACAGTCCATACCATTTTCCTCTTTTATATTCTCTAATAAATCAAGATTCTCTTGCAAATTATTTGTGTCATATAAAATATCATCTTCTACTGCTTCTATCTTGATTTGTGCAGCAATGTGACCAAAACGCATATCATCTTTGGCAACTTCTTTTTCATTTTTATCCCGTTCTTCATCAAAAACATCGTCTGCATCTTCATCATTTAAACATTTTACAGTTGGAGTAGATTTGTTCTCAACATTTCTAAGGTGATATGACTTCCCAAGTGCATTATATGATTTATGGCCTATTTTACTATATGAAGCATCATTTAGATTAGATAAATTATTCTTTTCCAAAGCCACTTCAAACATATCATGATTTTCTACACATTGTATTTGTGTTTCTTTCTCAGTTTTTATCCTGGGTTCAACAGTTTCTTCAAAAATATCATCTGCTTCATTTGCAGCACTATGACTATCTCTGTCTTGTAGGTCCGTTTCTGACAAACCAATTTTTGTCATTTTATTTATATTATATTTACTCTCACGAGTCTCACAATGTTAAAATAGGTACATTTTTTCAGATATTTGTCTACAAAGTGGTACAGATTTCTTATTTAGTATTTCCTATATCGATAAACCTGAAAATAAATTTTGTAAAATAATTTAACACTATAAATTGGCATAATCTTATATTCAATGTTATAGTGTTCAAAAGTAATCAATATTTGCCAAATTTATGATGATGGAAATAAAATAAAAGTGACGAGCAAGGACAAATCTGAAATATTTTCGTTACTTAAAAAAAATATGAGTGTCAGGGCTCGCATATACCAGGCGTCAACGAGATCAAGGTGTCTGTCCACCATTTTTTTTTTAATTATTGTACTTAATCAAATTTTAAAATTTGGAATGCACATATTAGAAGTGAATAGACATAATTTTAGTAACATTTCTGATTTGACCGGAATTGCTTACGATTGAAATTTTAAACGGAACACCCCATATATTTTTATATGATCATAAAATTTGCTATGCGATGAATGTCAACTTTTGACATTTCCTTTAAATACGGTGGACTTATATCTATTTCACGATACAATAAACATTTGCTTCAATATTGCATCCAAATGTCAAAAATAAGTCATATCGACATTTCCAATGCCTACTTGGTAAATTTTTATTATATAAAGAATTATTAATTTTAATTTTCATAAAAAATTTAAAAGAGCGCCATATTTACAGGAAATGTCAAAAGTTGACATACATCGTATGGCAACTTCTATGTGGAATCCGATTATGTAAAAATATATAGGGTATAAAAAATGGCGGGCTGATATGTGATCTCGTCGACAACTGACACTTAGCTTATTTTTAATTTTTTTTAAGGTGTTATTTATAAATTCTAATGTAGCATATTGTAGATTTTAGGACCTATACTATATACATTACATGACTTTGTATTAGTGTATGTCATTGGCAGAAAGGTTACATACTGATTACTTTTATTCCTAGTGTTTGGTTCATGAGTAATTGCCTCCTTGTAAAAATCATTTTTTTTGCATAAATCTAACTACACATTTTGTATGTAACAGATGCAAATTTAGCAAATTACTTTCTTCAAAAAGTGTATTTGTGGGATATGTTTGGTTTTTAAAGAATATAACTAATTTCATATTTTTGAGTTATCAGTAGAGGTGATAAAGTAGTTTTATTTGCATTCCCCCATACAACCAAACCATAATTACATACAGACTCAACTAATGCTATATATATACCATTTTCAATGAATGGGCATTATTTATCTGATATTTATAAATCAATTTCCTTATTTTGCTTATTTACATATTCAATATGAAATTTCCAATTTAAGTGTTGCTTTACATTAGATATTTTAAGGTTTCTTTCTGGAATATTTTTAAATCATAATCACACTGCATACTAGAACATTTGTTTTTGTGTATAATTATACTTTGATTGGTTGAAAGAGTCCTCTTAGTCATTCAGAAACATATAAAATGAGTTTTTTTGGCGTTCAATGTTAGAAGGGTACTATCAAGCCACCATTTTATTTTTGTTATAGCTCTTTCTACTTTTTTTAGCATTGCATCCGATGTATAATCACTTACTATAATTACCGTCACTTGCATAACAGAGCACATTATTTTCAGCCAGTAGTTTCGTTATACTGTTGTAACAATTGCCTAACGTAAGAACAAAAAATTTAATAAATTTATAATTTATTTCTGAATCCGGTTTATTCTCGATGTATCACAGATTAATCTTTTCTCTTTAACGGCTGCAATGTGGTAGTGCTGATGGGATAGAATTCCAAGCCATAAAGTTTACAAATACAAACGCAGGTTGTCAGCAATTTTTTGTCCATGTTGGACGCGGTAAAGTGAGAGGGGAGATCAAGGAGAGTCGTGAGTGAGCTGGGACCGAGGGCACACAAAAAACTATATAAAAATAAAACAAAACTACATTTTAAAAATCGCGCATAAAACGTCGCGCCGTAGTTGTTAGCTAATAAAAATGATAAGTATCACATGTGGTGAATTTGAAAAAGCAGACAGTAAATAAAAAGGAAATAAAACTCTCGTATTTGTAAGGATTAGTTTGAGCAGCTGGAAACCATCCTAGATTTTGGCATTTGAAGATAAGTAATTGTTTCACTTACACACCCCCCAACTATATTTTGTTTTCTCTATTACAGTAAAAACTTTTCCCTTTTTTTTGTTGGTTTTAAAAAAAAGTAAATCATATTTATACTAAATAATTATATTCATTTCCAACTAGTTTATTTCCCCATGGAAACCCGAGGAAAAACACCTGTTTCATTTTTGGGGCTATGAATCTGCTTTTTTACCGACTCGTAGGCCACTCATCTACTCGAACCCCTAAGGCCGTGGTCGAGGGGGTTTGTAACACTATTAACATAAATTAAGAATAGTATTGGTTCTAGCACAGTATCCTGTGGCACACCGAATTCCACTGGAAGTGAGGCTCTAATGGTATCACTGATTCTAACCTGTTGTATTCTACCAGTTAAATAAGAATTAAAAACATTGTTTACTACACCTCTAATACCAATAATGCTTAACTTTTCCAGAAGAATTTGGTATGACAGTGTCAAAGGCCTTCGCTAAGTCCAAAAATATGCCTGCACTTTTTTGACCACTGTTAAAACATTGTACAATATACTCTGTCACCCTAGACATGGCACGCTCCGCACTGGTGTTTTGTTTAAGGTCAAACTAGTTCTTGGACATTAAGTTATTGTTTTCTAAGTGATTATTAAGTCTACTTTTCGGGTGGAATGTGGTCTGTAGAAGTAGATAAAAAAAAACATCTTTTAATTTGGCCAGATATCTTCTCCAGATACTGACTAAACAATGACGATGCTATTTACATGGAGTTTCCTTGGGACAAACATTATAATAAGTGTTCAGATATAAATAAATGTCAACATGTTAATGGAGATTTGATTAGAAAGGATTTAAAATTAAATCGATATTATCTTATAGCTCTTGAAGAGATAAAACTATCACTAATATTGGCTAAATACGTCACTGTATTCATATTCAAGAAGGTTTGAGTGAAACTATAACACCAATATGTATTATGTACAGCTGTCGCAACATAAAGGTTTCAACATCTTTTGTGATTTGAAAGAGAACATGTATCCATTCTCCCTTTTGTAACGATTAATTATAAAGATAGGCAATAAATTACTTCCCTCTGCATAATCTGTACATTCACTCAAGTAAACCTATATAGTCTGGCAGCCAGGCTGTGAAAAAAAATTTTAATTGTAGAGTGGAAACCTTTATGTTGCGGCAGCTGTACATATAAATAGAAAGAATATTGATTGATAGCATAACATTTCATTAAAAAAAATATTGTATGTAATTCAACAGTGAAAAGAAACATGATATTCCATTAGAATTTATCAATAAATACCTAATACAAAATTCATAGGTACCTACCTATATGCATTTAGCTGTTGAAATAAAGTTATATACAGTTCTTTAACTACTCATACCTTGTGTGGGAGAAGGCTACATATTTAGAGACAATGCACATACCTAATGACCGAGTATGCTAGGATTAATTTCTGGTTTAGTACAAATCCTAGCTCCTCGACCAGGGATCGCTCCCGCGACTCCAGGGTGTCAGACAAGTGTCCTGATCACTCGACCACGAGGCCAAGAGTAAGTTATAAGTACGTACAAGTATTTATGGTTTTATTTTATAAATATAAAGTGTCATTGTTTTCATATCACGTATTAAAGAAAAAAATTCACATTACTATATCATATTCTCAATTCTCTGCACTACTAATCAGTAAATACCAAACAATAACAAAAAAAATTCCAAAAAATTTTCGAGAAAATTGATTAGGTCAGAGCTTAAATATTATATTTCTGGCGTTATTTTATACCTAACCGGTAATCATTACTTTTTTAGTACCATACATTAAAAGAAAAATACATTACTGTATCATATTTCACAACACTAGTAAACACAAAACAGACTTCGAAAAAATGTTTGAGGTTAGGTCAAGGATAAATCAATAGTGGAGGAAGGAAGCAGCTGTATCGTTTGATTGCTTGTGGCGCCATCTAAATGAATGGCAAATGTATGAAAACTTATAAATACTGTTTTAAGTTATTATTAATAAGAATCAGCTATTTCCTTTTCTCTCAAATTTATTTGATTTCTATGGAAACCATTACTAAATATTACATTAATCACTATTTTAAATGGCTAAACAATTTTTATAAAATGTGTTTTCATATTAAAACCTCCAAACATAATTAGTCACAAATCGTTTTGAAATGGCTTCTGTAATAAAATGTCTAGAGTGTGTTCGAAATTAACCTAAAGCTTTTATATAAGTTTAGGTCATAGATAAAAATAAAATTTGTCTATGGTTTAGGCATAGGTATAACGTCACATAACCTTTTAATTACTCCATTTTATAAACGCAAAAGATTTGGGTATAAGTCAGTTACTTCTTTTTAGTTTCCGTTCTTGATGTGGCTAACATGCATTTCATATTTTTGCATGGACGTTTTTTGAAATGTTAGTTATTGTTTAAATATATACTGTTCTGATTACATGGTTTTAAGGTAAAACCCTGAAAAGGTCTTTTTCTGAAGCCAACAATAATTGACTATTATTATAGTCGTCCCTATTTTTATCCATCCAGCTAATCTCACAAACTTAATTGCGTTATTCGATATGCTTATCATCACTATTTTCCTATTTGAATCTTTCACAACAGTGTGTACAGGCTGTAATTTTTTTTTTTTAATTTTATTTGAAATTGAAATATTCAATGCCCATTGCAAAAAAAATTAGATTAGAAATATCTTAACTGAGAGCTCATCTGCGCATGACGAGTAAACTTTGACGTGCTCATCGAGGTGGTTAAAGTAGAGTGCACTCGGAGTGTTACACCAAACATTTACGTATTTACCCAGTTCAAAATAATACCTCTTTTCGAACGGCCTCCAAAATGTCTAATAGAGCATCTGCGGCATATGACCTTATGGGCGTAGTTAACTTACCTGGAGGTAAATCAGAGAGGAAGGCCATAACCTAAAACGCATTTAGTCACAATAGTTTAGTGATTGCTTGTAATATTCTATTGTGAACGTATTCCTGTGTTTGTTGTGCCAGAAAATTTGATTTTGATCATGTACAATGATTATTATCACAGGTTAATTGATTATATTGTTTATGATTGTCAAGGACTGATGGAATTTAATAAAAACTGACACTGTCTCCTGCCACGTTATTTTCACAATCCACCATAGAACAAAAACTTGGCATTTTAAATCAAAATATAAGGAGACAAAAATTTACAGTTATTAAATAAGTACAATTGTATTTTTATATTATAATAATCTAAAGAGAGGTTATGATTTATTTTATAATCTCCAAGCAACGACCTTGAAAAACATTACGTCACGTGCAGATGTTCTATTACAAACATTTTATTTTCTGATTGGTTGTATTATCACATGCACACACCAAGTCTTCTGATTAGTGCTAGATGGCACAGTCTAATTTGGGTTTCCAGATATGAGCGAAAAAAATTACAAAATATATTTAGTAAGAAAAACTATAATTTCAACACATTTTTTTTAAAGCGCCATCTATTGTTGAAACGTAACGTGTTCTATCTATTCGTAATTATCTACAAGTGTAATATCGTTTACTATCACGAAATTTGAGTTGCCATGTCGATACACTGCAGTGCAATGCATCTTCTTGGGTCAACGCATGGTTGCTAGAGATTTATCTTCTGTGACATATTACTCATACAACACACAAAGTCGTTCGTGGTAAGGATGATATTAAGAAGCGGAAGAACTATTACAGAACCAATTTTTTCATAGGTTGCTTTCCAATGAGGGTTAACGCGCTTGAATTCACCATGAGAGGTGCTAGTGTAGGGAAAGGTCAATGTCAATAAACGTTAATGTTTACTATGACTTTTTAACGCAAGTTTTTAGTAATTTTTATAAAAATTAGCTGAAAAACATTTAACACAATGATGACAGAAGGGGAAAGTAGTAATTTACTTGCTCAGTAGGGAAATTATTATACTTATCAGATATGCCATGTCATTAAAGTTAGGTTATATCAAGAATGAGTATGATGAAAACAACGAATGTACATGATTATTACTCACGACTTTCTGTAGTAGACTCCTTTGGTAACGCATAATCGTCAGGATTAAAATGTTTTTCACAAACACATGAATGTTTCGAAGGAGTAAAGTTATCTCTATCAACCACTGTTTTAGGCCACCGGAACTACACAACACTGAGGCACAATTAACAAGGTTTTTTATTTGGTGGTGTACGAAATAATTATAATGAAACACTATAAACTTTTCCCGCGCCTTACAATAACTTTTGATATGACAACACTCGTCAGTGGCGCCAACTGGTGAGCATGAAAACGTTAGTCCTCATTATGCACCGTACACTTTAGTTACACATGTCCTGCATTCCAGTTATCGCGTGCACGTGTTCTACAACTGCATTGATGTCCTCGAACTGTATATACCTATGATATCTACCGGATACTTGGAGTACATAAAAACATAACACCACATTTTCGTGTTGTTTCACTTGTAAACAAAACAAAATGTAGATACTTTAGGGCGTGTACCGTAATTTGACTAATGCTACCGATAACCGTGGTTACGGTTGTTTCCGGTAACTGAAATGTGCAGTTGAATTACGGGACAAATTGTGTAATGTCGTACTATATAACAACAAAAATTTGAAAATATGAAGATATGTACCTCCATTTCCGCTTGCAGAGTCACGATCAACAAAAATACCTATAAAATTACTCCAACTTCAACTAAAAGGGTCTTCAAACTTGCTCGAATAAAAACACGTTTAATACCTAACCTCAAATACGTAATTTACCGCAAACAACCGAACTTTTTGAGCGTTTGCTCTGGTTGATACCAATCGTTACCATTTTCAGGAAACCGCGTACCGTAATTCCTTTACTTTTCAGACGCGTTGATTTATGGTACGGCGAACCTGGGTCTTGGTTATGATATTGGAATTACGGTACACGCCCTTAATAACTAAAGTCTATTTTCACACACAATCATAAAGTATGTACTTAGTTTATTATAATTAAATTGGATCATGTAGTTTGAATTAAAATATTAGAATACCGTTTTTAATATACACGTTACACTTATTGTAACAAAAACAGTATAAAAATGTTTTAATTAAAACTAATAGAAAGGAACGTCTTCATAATTTTTGTCTTGAAGTAGAATTATTAACCTAATAAAACAAAAGAACTAAATCACACAATACCAGGAGAAAAATTTGTACTCCATTTTTGCGTACCATCAGAGACAACCCGAGACGTGCAAGTGGATAGAAAATTTTGTCCGATTTTAACATTTATTCGCTATCTTTATTTAATATAAGAATAGTCAAATATAGCTATCCTAGTCCGATAAAATGGAAGGTGAAAGCAGAGGGTAGCACTTGCACTGCTGTCATTTCTGTTCTATCCCGCGCTTTTTCTGTGATATTTATCTGTCAACTTGAACTGACAAAAGAAGTGTTTGTTATTTTGTCGTGATTTTAATTATTTCTCGTTGTATTTTGTGATATTTGTGTGTTAAAGACTATTCTCTTCTTAAAGACTACAATTTCATATAACTGGTAAGTTATAAAATTATAAATAATTTTATCCGCTATATCTAACCTATATCTGCCTATATATTAATCAGAAAGGGTAAACAGTATTAGAAAATGTGCTAACTGTATCCTTTACTTATTTCATTCCTCATAATAAACTTTGAAATTGGTTGTAGGTTATTTTTTGTTTGAGATGGCTACAGAGTCACGAATTAGATTGTGTTATGTGTGTGGTTCGTCGGAGGACGATGTGGCAAAACTTCATTATTTTCCTTCAAGGTTGGAAAGGTAAATTAAGGCCTGCACTAAATTAACAACACTTCTAACAGCACAATTTTTTATATTTTACAGGTCAAAAATTTGGCAAGAGAATATGGGTATACATTACACTCAAGAAACTCTTCAAAATTATAGGATATGCTCCCGTCATTTTACTGTTGAGAGTTATGTCGACCTAAGTAGTCATATGTTGACCCGCAATGCAGTCCCCATACTTTTTCCATGTCGTCAGTTGGCAACATACCAAGTGCAAGCAGGTAATATGTGTTTTACAAAATGTTGGTGGTGAGGGGTCCTTAGATATCAATCCATAGTTGTTACTAATTAGCTTGGTAGAATTATCGCAGACCTTTTACTATTATTTAATTTATTCAAAATAAAGAAATATAGATTTGAACCAATATACATGGTCGCTAATATCTATCTCATTTTACTTCAGATCTAGCCTCAAGCGAGGCCTCAACTTCAAAGAATATACCTTATGAGTTGGCGGAGGAATTTCCTAGCATAGTGAAGGCAGCTAGTGAATTTTTAGAGGAGATTTCCAGCACTTCTGTATCAAATCAGAATGTCACTGTTCGAAAACGACCGGGGAATTATTAGAATTGGGATTCCGTGGTGGTGTAAGAGGCACAATGAGGCACAGAAGCAAAATAAAAAAGATGCTCGTGAGGCAAAATGAATAAAAGAATCATAAAAAAATAGTGCTCGTGAGACAAAGAGAAAACTGAAGATTCTTTCGCATAATTAGAACCTTAATTTTTATAGAGCCACGTTGCGTGCCAAACAATACATGATTTTTTTATCTAGCACTTAATAACATTTTAAGGTACTCTCTGCAAGTCAAAAATATTTTAAATTTAATTATAATCATTAAATAATATTCTTTTTCTGCAACCTTCTAGAAATTTAACTGTGACCAATTTTTTGAGTGGAAAATACATATTTACAGGTCTAGCCCGGCAAAGTGACATAAGGATTTGTAAAGTCTTTACCGATTCCTTATGTCATTTTCTGTTGACAAAAAGTATCCGATAACTATTAAAAATGATTATTCCAGTCTTCATTGAAAGTAAGTGTCTGGTGTCTGTGAGTTGATTTTATATTTTATTAAAGTTAAAAAGTTTTTTGAGGCTAGCAGGAATCATTGCAGAAAAAATATTGTACACCCAGAAAGTGACTTTACTGGGCTCGCCAGGGCGTTTGCAATGGAAATTGCCAGCTCGCTCTGTTAAGAATCACTTTCTGGTCTTGTTGCATAAATAACTATCATGCTTTCTTGATATTTTCTGTAATATATTGACAAAATGTCCTAAATTTGCTTTTTTTGTATTTCTCTGATTTTAATAAATTTTGTACAAAATATTATTACCTACCTACTTGTGTTTTGAGTGTTATGTTAATTATCCAATACAAAAACATATTTCTTTTAAATCTTATGTTAAGTGGTTCAACAAGGTTACAATTAACCTTTTGATTAGTTTAACATAAAAATTAATTAACATCTAGTTTTGTATTCTAACTTTAAAATAGCTTTGTTTCTGCAGCAGTTGGTGATCGTTTGTGGATCATCAGAGATAGTCACTCGGTTAGTTTTTAACTTCCAGCGAATAGAAGTATTTAAAAACAATTAATCGACTACTTCTGGTCCACAAACGATCACCAACTGCTACAGAAATAAAGCTTATAAATAATATCAATAAAATAATAAAAAGGGGGGTTTTGAATTTTCGCGGGCGTTTGCTTCTTGCGCCATCTACTTTCACCTTCCATTACAATCGACCAATTCAATACTGCGGATTAAATTTTAGCACGTACTTGCGCGTCTCGGGTTGTCTCTGGTACCATATACGTAAAGTACATGTACGGGACACATGCACGGTGCCTTTTCCAAATGGAAAAGGGCCATAGAGAGAATGTTGGCATAAAACAGAGTTAATTTCATAGAAGTAACATAAGGGTACGTAGTATTTAACATTCAATCGAAAATCGAAATGGTTATGAATGAGTTAGCAATACCTAAAATAAGGGTATGGTGAACATTAAAAAATGAACATTTTTGTGCACCTTCATGTTGGAAAACTTCTAACGCTTGAAACCGGGGCGATGTGCCCCGCTTAACATTTTGTAGGTGGATTTTGGCCTACAGAAGAACAATATCGAAAATTCCATTTACAAATGAACCCCAAATTGACGCGACAGAATCAACAACACTAATAGGCAAATTTGGGCAACAAAAAGTATACATACCCATGTGTGGTGTGGAATTTACAATAACCACAGGTCTCACATTATTGAAGGAAGGTTAATTAGTGAAGTTAAAATTTTTTTAAGAGACATTTTGCCAGATTTATTACAAGGCATCATATCTTATGATTCTAAAAGTACGTTCTCACAACGACTTCTTGCTTCCTGCATCTCGCATCGTCTGCTTCTGATTTGGCATTGGACGCAAAAAAAGTTGAAAATATTCAACTTCTTGGAGCGAGTCACCAATCAAAAGCAAGACGCAGGAAGTAAAAAGTCATTGTGAGAACGTAGTTTAATTTTCCTGTGGTAAAACAGCAATTTCTTATGCATCAATATGGTTGGAAATATATGCTTTATAATCCTTTATTTTTTCTTGACTGCTGATAAAATTTGCCACTGACAGCAGTTACATAGGTATGGCAATTGGTAAACATTATAGTAGATGCTGTGAGTAGATGATGACCGTGGTAAGGCATGTGGACGAGAGGGAGCCTCGTTAATTCTGTGGTCTCTCCTCGCTTCATCTCTCTGCCCACTACTATAATGTCTGTTGCGACCACCATTTTCATGTTCACAGAATAACTTCGCGCCAAACCCATTTCTGGCAATGTCCAGGACAAACACAAAATTTTCCGTTTCATGTAAGGTGTACCACTTAATAACTATGATCATTAACCACTCAGTAAACATCGGAGGATTTGGTATTACTCCAGAGTCGGCCTTTACCTTCATATTTTTTTCATAGAAACTAAGTAAACAAAATGATATATTAACTATAATACAATATATAAATATCTGATTATGTTGCTACCTGCACGCCACATGGCAACTTTTTTATTTTACTTTTGCGGCAGATGAGTTACGTGCGCAGGTACTTGTTTATTTATTGCGATATTGCGAAAGTGTAATATATTCAGTTTTATTCAGTTGTAATTTGAGATCCGAGCGCGGTCGGTGTTAATATACTGAAATGTCACTTTTGTGTGTATTTAAACTTTTTAATTTTCAACTATAGTGGCACAAGGAGGCATTCTCGGTAGTGATGATTTGTATAGTTTTTTCTTTTTAGTGACGCATACAGGAGCACTCTTTTTTATTTACCAACAATTTATAGTTGGCGCAAAGTCTTTAGTAAATTACAGATAAACCCTAGGAAATTCCTAAACCGACTTGCTATTTTACCGGGAATACCAAATCATCCGATCATATTTTTAACTACAACATTGCTTCCCTAAAATCATGGATCTTTAATTATTAATTTTTAATAACTTTTTGACATACTTTCTATGTCAAATTCTATTTAATTTGTATGTATATGTATTTATTAGTGTGTTTATTTGACTCCGTGTTCTAGATGTAACGTATTTGCCTCGACACCTCGTGGTCCCGTGTTTGATTCCCGGTCGAGTAACTGGGATTTTTCGGAAAGAGATATTAATCCATCAGATATTGGATGTGTGTCCAATGTCTCTTAATGTGTAACCCTCTCCCGCACAAAGTCATTCCAGACCTTCAGAAATAAAGGGGGGTTGTAATTACATGTGGTATTATTATTATTATTACTATTTATGTATATAAGAATACCTTAGAAATTTTTCTGTTGTAATATTTTTTGCCTATTCTGTAATTGGGCTCTATAAGACCTGTTGAATAGTGTATTAAAAAATAAAATAAATAATTATAAAATAAAGAATATTATTTTTAAGTAGGTAATATATTTATATAAATAGAATAAAATAATAATTACAATTATATAAACCAGAAACTTTTGCAAGTAATAATTACAATAACCATATTTACAAATAAAAAAAGATCATAAAAAAAGATCTATCACATGCATGCTACTTTGTAATTATAAATATTTATGTAGAAGATGTTCACAATTCATGTATACACGCACACAAACAATTTTTGTTTCTATGATGAACAGAACATAACGTGGTTCAACAAATGGCGAATGAAACCAAATCCCCTAAAATCTCAATACATCGTGTTTAACTCTAATATATCCCCAAACACTCCAACAATAACTGTTGACAATAGCACAGCAATTTATTGTCAACCGACAGTAAAATCCAAAGTCACAATAGACAATAAGCTTAATTTTAACAAACATGTCAAACTAAGTAAGAAGTGCATCGCAAGAATAAAAATTCTTCCGCAGCCTAACATATAAAAATCAAGGAATCAACAAAAAAACTGCTGCCCATATTTATAGTACAATCTGCCGTCCATTATTAGAATATAGCCACCCACTATATCTTAATACAAGAAGAACAGTCATAAAATGCCTAGAAATAGTAGAAACATCAACATTGCGTTCCATTACCAAAACCAGACACCCCAGAAATCCTCTCCATAACCCTCCCAACAACCTTCTCTATGAGATTATGCAAATAACACCAATCAACCAAAAATTACAATCCCTAACCACAAAATTTGCTAAGGAAATAAATGACATTGAAATAATACAACCCCTTTGCAAAACCAGATAAGAATTACCTAGCAGAAAATTTCCAGAGTTAACCCTATGGGAACACATCACCGCATTGATTAATATACAATGAAACAAATCTATATTAGTTTTTTTTTACAGATATTTATACTGTAATGAAATGGTATGTGAATTATTTTAAACAGTTGTAACAGGCTGAAGGACCTCGGTCGATGGCCTTTTGGTGAAACCAATAAAATATTTTTATTATTATTATTATTATTAACTATTATATTATCAAATTAATTTCTCCAAAACTAACTCACTTGTGATTGTGATTGAATAAATTATAGTTTTATCAAAAGTTAACAAAATACCACAAGAAATACATAAATCGGAGTAGGACAAACTCGACTGTTTCCACTTATTTATTTTTTCAAATATCTTGCGACTTTTCATTGAGATTTTTCATACACTATCCCCAAATAATGAAACCTATTTGTTGTAAAAAAAAAATACATTTATAAATTACCTCATTTAAGACACAGTGATGTCAAAAAATATTTTTTTTTATTTTTCTATTTTTATTTTTAGAATTTTTTTTAGTAAGTGTGAAAATAGACACGTTTCTATCTACACCCCAAATTTTGTTCGAATATCTTAATAATTCATAAAAGATACATAATTAAACAATGTGTCCAGAGAGAAACGGTTTTAGATATAATACGAAACTTGGTAGTTTAAAAAATAAAATATTAAAACTTTTACAAGATACCAACATATCTCCAGACATAATATCTAACTTCTATAAAAATTTTTAGCCCCTTAGTTTTTTTTGTAATTCGCATTCAATGTGAGGGCTCAATACATTTAAATCACATAGTAATGGGGGCTTGCTTAGTAATATTGTAATTAATATTAGCTAGTGTGAATTAATGTTTTATCTATTAGATGCATATATAAGACTTTATTTTAATTATTTTATACATATCAACATGCAAATAATCATTCATACAAAATTTATTCGCGAATATAGGCATTAATGTTCAAGAAAACCCCATAGGTCCAAGAGGAGGAGATTCATATTAATGCTAATTTTTTTTTATTATTTTCTTTTACTACATTCCGATTATATACAAGCAACGAAGAGATATTCTCAGTGATAATTTACATGGTGTACTTCAGCTTCAAAAACCCTGGATAAATTACCCATAGTTAAGTTATAATTTTTTTCAAAGAAAACAATCATTTTTATTTTCAGATTGTATATGTGGTGGTGCAGCTGTAAATAAAAATCACTTGCATAAGATTTTGTTGCATGGGTAAAAATTGTGTTTGTATGTCTCTGCAAACAAAAACCTAATCAAATAAATTGAAAAAAAATATGTCTATTGAGGAAGAAATCGGTGAAGGCAGAATAATATTTTTGCGAAATTTGTTTTATTTTATAAGATTATGTATTTTAAATCGATATTACTCCAAGCAGTGTTTAGTTATTATTTAATTATAAAACTACTGTTGTGAAATAACTAATACATGACAGATCACAGATCTATGGCAATGTCGAGAGCGGGGAACACTGCCATGCAGGAGGGTGATCGAAGTTTGCAGTTCTAAGCGCCTGGAGATTTTGTAGCTAGCTATGTTGGTTTTTAAATTATAACTTGGTTAATATTTCAAAATACCAATTTTTAAAGGTACCTCCGTTGTCAGAAAGTATCGGTTTTCAGTTTTTAAAGAATACTTTTCTTTATTATTTCAGGCCTAGTTTCCGAGTAATAGAGTGAAGAATGTAAAAACATGGCAACATTAATTTTTACCGTGCATCGAAAGGAGATACAGACTCTTAAAGTCTGGTGTCCAATAAGACGCAATGTTTTTTTTTTTTAATTTTATTATTTATTTACAGCCAAACGGCTACAGAGAATATTATAAAATTTTTAAGAAAAATTTTTGGACAACTTTTTTTGGAAATTTACCTATATATTGTTACGTGTTTGCTATCCACACAAACACCTCTACTCGTAGATTCGTTGATTGAAAGTCCAGGTAACACTTATTCACTACTTTATTTACTAATTAACAATTAATAACAATAGATTAATTAATGTCTTAACTATAATCACAACTGAACACTTATAAGTCTCTTTCTTATTTCTTCTTTACTCGTTCACGTTCAACTTCAGATTAAATCTCGGCCCACCGTGCGTCTTATTTATACATCCATTGACCCAGTCTAGAGCACTCCAGAATATTCCCGGCCGTTCGTGTACAATTCCAGCCTAATCTAACCAGTCTGCACAGTCCAGTGGCGTAACACTGCCCCCTCCTTAAGCCTGAACGTCCCGATCAGGCAATTCATTATTCCCTGCATACTTGGCTAGTCTCTCAATATGCACCACCTTCATCTTGGATTTTGGACTTTGCTGAATTCTATATACAACGTCGTTTAGTCTGGTGACAACAGTGTAAGGACCTTCCCAGGGCGGGTGAAGCTTCGGGGACCTGCCTTTCTTTCGTTGTGGGTTATATAGCCAAACCAAATCTCCAGCCTGGAACCCTCCTGAATTTGCCTTAAGATCGTAACGAGCCTTCATGCGATCACTTGCTATGGCAATTCGGTCTCGTACCAGCTCATGGATATTCCTTAGCCGTTCACCTACTTCATCGGCGTAGTCATTTATGGAAAGTCGCTCCTCATCTGGTGTGCCAAACACCAAGTCACATGGAAGTCTAATCTCACGTCCAAACATCACGCGAGCCGGCGTCTGTTTTGTTGTTTCATGAATGGAGGCCCTGTAGGCCATAAGGAAAAGAGGTAAGTAACGGTCCCAATCTCTCTGATGTTTCTCAACCACTTTGGATAGGTGCTCCTCCATGGTTTTATTATATCTCTCCACCATTCCGTCTGATTGTGGATGTAGGGCTGTTGTTCTTGTCTTATGAATTCCCAGTAAGCGACACATCTTCTGAAATACCCCTGATTCAAAGTTTCTTCCTTGATCCGAATGCAATTCTAGGGGCACGCCAAATCGACATACTAGATTATCTACCAGAGCTTGAGCGACAGTGGCTGCTTCTTGGTTGGGTATGGCATAAGCTTCAGGCCACTTACTGAAATAATCCATGGCAACTAAGATGTATTTGTTCCCATCATCTGTCACGGGGAATGGACCAGCTACATCGATCGCAATTCGCTCAAAAGGAACCCCTACGTTATATTGTTTCATTTGGCCCTTACTTCTTGTCCGTGGCCCCTTACTTGCCGCACAAACTTCACATTTGCAGCACCAAGCTTCCACATCTTGGCGGCTGTTCACCCAGTAGAATCGTTCGCGTACTTTAGTGAGAGTTTTGTTGATGCCAAAATGTCCGCCAGATGTTCCATTATGCACTTCCTGGAGTACTTTTGATATGCGACACCTGGGAATTACCAATCTCAAAGAAATTTTCTTCCCGTCTGGACTTTCCCAAGCTCTTTTCAACAGTCCATCCTCTACTTTAAGGGAATCCCATTGTGCCCACAAAGCCTTCAGTCCCACCGCCTTGTCTGAAATGTCCTTCCAGCCTGGTCGGGCTCCTCTTTCTTTCCATTCCAGAATAGGACCAGTTTCTTGATCTTTTAACTGCTCTTCTCTTAATGTCTCTCTTGTCCAATCGTCAGGAACATCAATTTTAACGGTGTTTACAATTATTATCCCTTGTTGTTTTTCTACCCGGTGGCAGTGCTTGCAGTCTTCCCGACAGGGTCTTCTGGAGAGAGCGTCTGCATTTCTATGGGATTTTCCAGGACGATGTTCGATTTTAAAATCGTATTGCTGCAGTTTTTCTATCCAACGAGCTAGTTGGCCTTCTGGAGTTTTCAATTGTAATAACCACTTTAATGCAGCATGGTCGGTCCTAACTTTAAAATGTTGTCCATATAGGTATTTGTGAAAATGGTCTATGGACTTGACAATGGCCAATAGTTCCTTCCGTGTCACACAATAGTTACGTTCTGGCTTCGACAACGTCTTGCTGAAGTATTCAATTACTTTTTTCCTGTCCATTTTGAATTTGGGAAAGAACACATCCAAGTCCAGAATTACTGGCATCTGTGTCTAATACGTAGAGACCTTTCCGTTCTGGGTATGAAAGAATCGGACTCGAACACAGTACTGATTTTAGTGTTCTGAATGATGTTTCGCACTCTTGTGTCCATTGGTACTGAACCTTCTCTTCTGTAAGCCGGTGTAGTGGCTTCGCAATATCAGCAAATCGTTCCACAAATCGTCTGTAATAAGTGCATAGACCAAGGAAGCTTCGTACTTCGTGAACATTTGAAGGCCTCGGCCAATCTCGTACTGAGGAAATCTTGTCTGGGTCTGTTCTTATCCCCTCCGACGACACGACATGTCCTAGGAATTTTACCTCTTTCTGGAACATAAGGCACTTTTTGGGATTCAATTTCAGGTGTGCATTTTTAATTCTTCCAAACACTTCTTGAAGGTTCTTCAAATGCTCCTTAAAATCCCGTCCCATAACCATCACATCATCAAGATAAACTAGACATGTCTTCCAAGTTAGTCCTCGTAGTACCAGTTCCATTAGTCTTTCAAAAGTCGCTGGCGCATTGCACAGGCCGAAAGGCATCACAGTGAATTGATAAAGGCCACTTCCTGTCGAAAAGGCTGTCTTGTCTTTGTCATCTGGATGAAGTCCCACTTGCCAATATCCACTTCGAAGATCTAGAGTGGAAAACCACTGTGAACCTGCCAGCGTACTTAGTGTGTCATCAATTCGGGGTAACGGATAGCTGTCTTTTCTAGTGACGTCATTCAGCTTTCTGTAGTCGACACAGAATCTTAAAGTTCCATCTTTCTTAGCAACCAAAACTACTGACGATGACCAAGGACTGGTTGATTCCTCAATAACTCCGTCTTTAAGCATCTTCTGTACCATTGCAGAAGCCTCTTCTTGTTTTGCTAATGGGAGCCTCCTAGGTGGTTGACGAATAGGAGCTGATTCACCAGTATTTATGCGATGTTGCACTATGTTGGTCTTTGTAAGAGCTTCTGTGTCCTTTGCAAATACTGTACTTTCCTTCTTCAAAAATTTTAAAGCTTCTCTATGTTCATCTGGAGTTAAATGTTCTAACTGGGCATTTAACATTCTTACAACTTCTTGGTCCATATCTGTTGACGAAGCTCGAATGATTTGTTCTTCACATCTCGCAATCCATGTGACTGGTTCGTAGGTGCCAATTGCTTCGCCTTCTTTGAACGTCACTGAGTGTGAATTTAGGTTAACCATTCTAATCGGTATCTTATCTGTAGTCTGTGTTAAAGTCCTTGCCAGGATCACATTGTCTGTCATTTTAATTGAGTCATCCTTCTCAACGAGGCCAAAGCGGTATCCTACAGAATTTTCCTCCAGGACTGCCTCAATTACTTTCTCTGTTCTTGCAGGAATTTTTATGGTCCTCGAAGTTAGTAGTCTAATATTATGGAATTTTTCATCTGCCGTTGAAAGAATAATTTCTTCATTTCCAATCCTGAGAACTCGTTCTCCAACGTCAAGCACAAATCCATATTTTTCCATAACGTCTAATCCTAAAATGAAGTCATCTGTAATGTCAGCTACGATAACCTGATGTTTAAAACATAAGCGGCCAATCTGCAGCTCCATGTCGACTTCCCCATGAACCGCCGCCCTATCTCCCGTAGCTGTTCGGATGACTAATCCATTCTGTTCTTTATTTACTTTGAAACCCATTATGAATCCTGCCCGTACTATTGATGACGTAGCTCCTGTGTCGATTGTGAACACACATTTCTTCTTATTTACATAACCCTCCAACAACAGACTACTTTGAACTCTCCGAAGTTGGGAAACTTTTATTTCTCGGGGGTCACAACATTTCTTGGCCAGCGCAGCCCCCAAATTGCCAGCCATCTTCAGTTTTCCTGTGGCTCCTCAACCACAGCAGCATTTACCCTTTCTGGGCTGCGTTGACGACAGTTTCTCTTGATATGGCCCACTTTGCCACACCTATAACAACGGATGCCTCCATTCGGTCTCCCACTACTTTGTTGTTGGTCTTGTCTCTGCTGGGAGTTCGATTTTGTCAATAGTTGGGTCATCATCTTGTGTAGATCAGATATCAGGTTTTGTGTTGTGTTGTCTGGCTTGTCTTCCTCCACACTCACAGCTCGTACTCTCTGATTTGATTGTGTGGTATCCTTATAGGCAGCCTCAATCTCCAGTGCATGTACTAAAGCCTCACTACTAAACTTATGCCTGGCCAACTTAAGAATTCGCCTAACTTCCTGGTCTCTTACTCCATCAATAAATGTACCAACTGCTAACTGTTGTTGAAATTCCATTGGTGCTTCAGGATAGGCTAGATGGGCTAATCTTTCTACCGCAGCCTCGAACTCCTGGAGGCTTTCTCCACCTCGTTGTCTGCGTGATTTGAGCTGAGCCTGATATACTTGGGCGAGATGTTGGTCGCCATATCTTAGTTCTAACGCTGCCTCCAAAATATTAAAGTTTTGTTGCTGTGCGGCAGGAATTGTTTGGAGCAGGTCTAATGCTTGGCCCCTTAGTGCTAATACCAATGCTGTTGCCTTTTCCTCATCGTTCCAGTTATTTGAACGCGCAGCTGCCTCAAATTGTCTCTTATAAGTTGACCATGAACTTTGACCGTCGAATGAAGGTGGTTGTAACCTAGCACCAGATGACAGTACTAATTGGCCACCCTTCTCTCTTAATTGTTGTTTGAGTCGGGCTACTTCTCCTCTCACTTCGGTTATTTCCCCTTCAACTTGGCTGACTTTTTTCTTTAACTTCACTGACCTCTCCTTTAAATTCATTAACTTGTCCTTCGACTTCACAGACTTTCCCTGCGACTTCAGTGACTTTTTCGATAACATCTCCTTTAAATTTTTCAGTGAGGGAGAAAATAGCTGCCTGCTGTTCCTCTAGGCTTCTTTTTATATCTTCGTTTTCCTCCAATCGTCTTATTTCCAAGCCCTCCATCATTTTTCCTAAGTCTTCTTTTTCTTCCTGGCGTTTTCTCTCTTGAGCCTCCATAATTTTTCTCTGTTCGTCTTTCTCTTCTTGTCGTATTCTTCCTTGTTCTTCTTTTTCTTCCTGACGTCTTCTCTCTTGTTCTTCTTTTTCTTCTTGCCGTCTTCTCTCTTGTTCTTCTTTTTCTTCTTGTCGTCTTATTTCCAGGCCTTCGATCATTTTTGTCAAGACTTCTTTTTCTTCCTGACGTTTTCTCTCTTGATCTTCTTTTTCTTCCTGTCGCTTTCTTTCTTGATCTTCCATAATTTTCCTTTGTTCTTCTTTTTCTTCCTGTCGTCTTCTCTCTTGATCTTCCATAATCTTTCTTAATTCTTCCTGGCGTTCTCTTTTCTGTTCTTCCATTTGTTGCACCAATGCTGCAAGTAAGTCTTGTGTTTGTTTCTCCGCCATGCTTCTTGTTGTTGGCATTAACTCACGACACGTAAATCAGTTCAAAATAAAGTTTATTACACTATAAAGTCCGTGAAATATTGATATCACGTCTATTTTAATAATGGAATGTTCCAGAAAAATCTCGAAACAGCACTAGAAAGTCTTATTTAGAGTCTATACCTCTTTTGTGTTGACAAAATTCACTTATCTCCACTAATTGTCCAATGGAATGTTCGAGAATTTTCACGAAATATCACTAATAAGTCTTGTTTTGAGTCTACAACACGTTCCCGTCGACACAATTCACGTATCTCCTGTAGTTTCCAAATAGAATGTTCTAGAATTTTCCCGAAATTGCACTAGTAGTCCTTTTTCTCAGTCTACAACACGTTATTACTAGCGGCACTCACGTATTTGCAGCTATTTCTAAATCGAATGTTCTAGAAACTTCTCGAAAATTCACTTTAAAGTCACTATTCAGTCCAGAAATAGTCCTCCAAACACTGTCCAGTAGCTTAATTCTCCGTGTTATCACTAATTTCTGAGAAGAACACTGTAGAACCTTTTCGAATATTCCAGAAATTTCTCTTCCAATCCACTTCCGACACCAAATTGTTACGTGTTTGCTATCCACACAAACACCTCTACTCGTAGATTCGTTGATTGAAAGTCCAGGTAACACTTATTCACTACTTTATTTACTAATTAACAATTAATAACAATAGATTAATTAATGTCTTAACTATAATCACAACTGAACACTTATAAGTCTCTTTCTTATTTCTTCTTTACTCGTTCACGTTCAACTTCAGATTAAATCTCGGCCCACCGTGCGTCTTATTTATACATCCATTGACCCAGTCTAGAGCACTCCAGAATATTCCCGGCCGTTCGTGTACAATTCCAGCCTAATCTAACCAGTCTGCACAGTCCAGTGGCGTAACAATATGTTATTGATTTAGCCCTTTTAATATTTAAACCTCTACAGGAGGAACATTTTGAGCTCGTGAGCTCCCTGCTATTATAATAAAATGATGTATTTTTACATAAATCTTGAATTTTAAAAATTTATTTATGTTTCTTAAAGGGAGTGCCAAACTGCCATTAGTCGATAGATATATTTTCCAAGAGACGGCCCTAAATATGAAACAAATATTTTTATAAACGAATAAAATGTCAAACAGTGCTACTACTATGACCTATGAATGAGATTTATATGTTTAAGCAAATTACACTTAAGTTTCGTCACATAAGGGCATTGTCCACACTTCATCATGTTTATTTCCTCAATTTTTTTGTGCTGCAACATATGAGTGGACAACCTATGTCTATGTAACGACTTATAAGAACAATGGTCACAATGATGCATTCTGACCTCTTTAGGATCTCTGTGTATCAGCAAATGTGTTTGAAGATAACTCTTATGCTTTGTCTTGTAAAGATATACAGGGCAATCATAAGTTTTTATTTCATCAAGCTTTTTGTGAACCAAGCTATGTCTTGCTAGGCCTGACTTATATTTGGTAACAAAAGAACACTGTTCACATTTATACCAACATGTTTCTTCTTCCTTCTGGTGAACTATCATATCGAGGGCATCATATCAGAGGGGCGTAAATGCCATGTAAATGCTATGGTTATACGCCCCTTTGTTATGAAGCCCTCGATATGTCTCTGAGAATGTCCTTTCTATTAGATTTATATGAGCATACAGCACAGTTATAAGACGGTAACACGATTGTCGACTTATGACACACCTGGTGAACCCTAAGATTACTTATTCTTTTAGATTGATATGGACACTTGTCACACTGGAACATTCGTATTTCTTCAAGTTTCTTGTGCAGTATCATGTGATAACAGAGATCACAACGTCTTATTGTTTGATAGGGGCAATGGGAACACTTGTACATTTCTATCTAAAATCAGTCAGAAAAATTAAACCTTGGAAATAAAATTTGTTATAAAACTAAATGACTGGAATTTTAATAAAGGTCTTATTTGTTTCTCAAAATTAACTATTTTTAATATAACCAGTTTTAGAGTTAATTAAGGCCCATTCTCAAATAATAAGTAGGGCTTGGCAATTAAGAAATTTATTAAGCGAAAATCTTAAAAATAATCAATTAATTCCAATTAATCGGAAAATTTTCCCAGCCCTAATTATTACACAAAGAATAACTCTCAAATCAACGTTCAATGATCAAAATGACATAGAGAACAATATAACATAATGCATGATCACAGGCTGACATCGCAGAATTTACTCTACTAGTATTGTAGCACTGAAGACTTGGAGAGCACCGTTTCCAACACTTTACGATTTAGTAGATATAAAATAGAGCAATCTGATTTCTGATACCAAATCTGGACACGTCTTATATTGATCGATAATGTAATAACTGTACCAATTATCAATTGATTACCAATTTTTCAATACTCGATTATCTGATGACAGATTATAATTGATTAATCGATTATTGTTAGAACAATAATGAAATGATCAATTATCGATTAATCATTATTTTCCCCACCCCTAATAGGCTTGCTCCGCCACCGAACGCAAATATGGATAGGTTAGGTTTGTTGTGAGTGGGTCTCAATAGACCCTCCACTGCGGCCATCAGCAGGCCTATTGTGGCTCACTCCTAATTATATTTCACCCAATAAGTTCAGTCTCTTAATGAAACTGATAACTTTATTGGGTGAGAATGTGTCCACATCCTCTGGCAACAGTTGCCTTTTGCCAAATATTGAGAATCGGATGCTCTCCACAGCGGGACAGATGCATAAGATGTGGTCTGCCTTCTCATCATCCTCCAGGCATAGACGACAGTGCCCGGTATATAGGCCTGTTAGAGTTTTCAGGTTGACTCTGTTTAACTCTAATAGTTTCTTAGCTCTTGATTTCAAAGTGTATTTTATAAAAGCCTTCGAATGAACTAGTCCTGGTAACTCTTGCCAATACTGGAGAGTTTGCCTTTCAGCCCAGGTTGAGATAGCCATCTTGGCAGTACTTGAGGATATGCCAAGTATTGGTTCTGGTCCGATGAATCGTGATCCCGCTCCTTCTCTGGCTAAGGATTCCGCTATTTCGTTACCTTCCCAGAGTGGCCGGGTATCCAGACCAGAGTCACTTTGTTGTTCTTGCTCAAATGATTTAGAGCTTTCTGACAGTTCCATACCGTTTTGGAGTTACACTGGTAGGAGCCAAGAGCTTTTATAGCTGCTTGGCTATCTGAGAAAATTTGTATTGATCTGCGTGTAAGATGCATATATTCCAGCCTTCGTACACACAGTTGAATGGCATGAACCTCAGCCTGAAAAACAGTGCACGAGTACCTAGGCTTGAGAATATCCTCACCCTTGGTCTGTAGCTATGTACTCCGGCTCCTATTCCCTCGGGAGTTTTGGAGCCGTCTGTAAACCAGCAACTGTCTCCCTTCAGTAGGTCGGCTTTATTCCGATCCCACTCATCTCTTTCTGGAGAAAGGATGTTGAAGGTCAGCTCGTAGTTGATCATGGTAGGCATAGTATCCGAGGGCATTCCCAGGATGCTGTGATTCTCTATGTCATCCAGCAACCTGTTCCGCTCCATGATACTAGTCTACGGCATATTAATGGCCGCTTGTTGCAGTCTGTAGGTTGCCCACCTGGCCTCTCTCCCCAGATATATATGAAGAGGGGGTATATCCAGGAGGATTTCCATTGCAGCTGACGGTGTGGTGCTAATTGCTCCCGTTACGGTCATGCATGCTAATCTCTGTAGTCCAGAAAGTTTGGATTTGGCCGTCCGTTGTAATCCTTTCGGCCACCAAACAATGGATCCATATGTTATCATAGTAGTTGATTTATACCGCCCGACTCCTCCGACCTTGATCACATACGTATACGGGCATATGTTTCAAGGTCTTTGCACCGCGGATTGAATGTCTATGACACACGTGTACGCGCGCTTTTGCCAAGGTCGTTGTTTTCTATTCCTCCGACCTCGATCGTACACGTATTAAGGTCGCAGCGTCTCATGCTACCACTCTTAACATGTGGATTTGAAGGATAAGAAAAAATATGTGTGTATTCGTGAATGGTGGGGTTTCGTGACGTAACTATGTATTTGTAATAAATGGAGACGAAGTTGCGATGTAAAATCATATATGTTTCGAATCGTCTACAGTTAATAGGTTTTGTGAGCATAGTGTTGTGATCTGAATATTTCTAAGTGAGCATTATTATATATTTTGTTGCAATTCTTTCACTTTATACAAAACTGTTTAATTAGACATGGCTGCAATTTCTGATATTGATTTATTAGCAATTAATGAACTTATCAATCAAGATACTTATCAGATTGTGGAACAGAGACCGATTTCTTCATTAATTATAAATAAGGCTTACCTAATAAAAAACATATCTCAGGTCACTACGCGGTTTGGAAAATCGCTCTTGGTAAATTTGTTTGATGAGAGTACAATTACACCGTTTAAATCATTTTTGCCAAAAAGAGTTGCAGAGGTTCTAAAGCCGGATATTATTGATAAAATAAATTCAGTAAAAGACAGATACACTTTGACTTATTTAGGTGAGCGCACTCCCATTTATCCAGGTGCAAAATCGAGTTCTTTATTAAAATTCTCTATTTTTGAATAATTTTTGTTATTTCGTAACAAAGAAAATAAATAAATTTATCATCATTTAGGATTATTTTAAAGTAGTAACTAGTTAGTAATTAGAATAGAGTGAAAGAAAGTTTATCATAAAACATAATGCTATTAGATCACTCATTAGCTCATATCAGCCAAATAAGTCAAAATTTACTTTAACAATTCTACGGTAATAGCATCCATGTAAGTCATTTAATAATATTTTATTTAAAATCAAAATTTTTACATCTAATTATTTAATTTCCAGACAAGTAGCAAATATGTGGATGTGTTATTCAGCTGAAGGATGGGTAAAAGCAGAAAATATTGGTACATCTATTCAAAGGTTGTGTTCTCAGTTAAGCGATCTAAGTATGGAATCGCTACATGCCGCAAATTATGATCTAAACTATTGTTTCGATAATGATGAAGTTCAACGTCTTATGGATGATTCTGAAAAATACAACTTGGGTGCAAACACATGTAAAAAATATATTAGAGGCATTTTAAATTTAGATGAATTTTGTGAAGAAATGGTTCAATTGGATTTGAAACGTTATCTGTATGAAATAGACAATTATTTGCCAAAGGAAATTATTGAAAAATACCATCTAGAAGAACAATCTGAAGATGATGAAAACACAGTCAATTAATTTGCATATATTCATATTTTCACTGAAATGTATTATTAGAATGTGTTTATAATAAAACATTGTGTATATTCTTATTTTCACTGAAATGTATCATTAGAATGTGTTTATAATAAAACATTGTGTATATTCTTATTTTCACTGCAAATGTATTATTAGAAAATATTTATAATAAAAGAAATGAAATATGTGTGTATGTTTTTTTTATTTTCTCTAGTTGCAGGTTAAAATCAAATAAATAAAACACTTGTTTATAGATTACATATATTTTTTTTTATTACATATTTGCTCAAATTACAAAATAATTATTACAATTAAGCATTAAATAAACATATTAATACAATAATTTTATATTTAAATATACAATACATTTATTAAGAAATTGATCATTTAGTAGAGCATTGTGATCATAGGAGATGTTTTACTTGGAGCCAACAAAACCATTTTGAACAGAACCATCTAAGGCGCTGTAACTTAAGTATGCATCATGCAGTATAAGGGCATATACTCGAGTTTGTTCTGGAAACTTTGTTTTCCTGGTTTCAAATTCTATTTTTATGTCAACAGTTGATGATTTCATGGCATCCGGTTGGTGTGAGCAATCAAGGACAAACAGCGGATTTTTTCTGAATTCTCCAAGATCCATCATCGGTTCACCCATATCTTTGTCATAATAACTACGCTGGAAGCTTTCGTAGGCATAATAAGCGGCAGAATCCAGTTTCTTATCGAAATCTAAATTCCAACGTTCATATGGGAACACTTCAGAGTTTAAATATAGACGAATATTGTTAATATCTGCATGTATAAACTGTGTGATATTCTTTGTTCTGTCATTGGAATAATTATTGTTTTGAAAACCTATAATGATATAGCGTGGCCTCTCGAGACTGCTAGTGGTTTTAACAGCCCATATATCTGAGGCTGTATCACGCAAACTAGGTAACTCATAAAGATCCCACATGCGGTATGCCATTTTAACTTTAGCATTGTAAGCACTCTTATTAATTCGATTCAATAGTTTAAGCTTTTGACGATCTTCAGGTACAATATGTCTTATCTTCCATTCAATCTTGTTAATTTCCAATTCAGCATCCACCTCCCCCTATGTATGAGTCTTTAAATGTGCGAGCTATTATTAAAATTAGCTCCTGCTTTGTATTCAAAATACCTTTAGTGTAATCTTCAGCAAAACCCATAAGGTATTTAAGGGGGAGTTTACCACTAAACACGTGACTGACAGTGTCTAAAATATCTTGCTTTTTTTGAGTTAGACCCCAACCTGAAGTTACTAGCAAGCGTGCGTGTGTTTGACCATATGAAACCATACTTTTCATCGTGGTAGTAATACCTGGTTTTCGAACTACAGCCACTTGTTCACCACCCATCTCTAGACGTATTTCTTCAAATAGAAATGCTAGTGCATTATTGGATAGATAACATTGTTTAGTAGCATCGCTAGGTGTAAATTTTCCTTCTATGTATATGTAACTTCCTGCGATGTCAAGTATCAGATCTTGAAAATTAATTGGAATTCGTATTTCATCCGAATTTCTGTAATATGGCGAGCCATAAGGTTTATATGTATGTTCGTGTAGACTAATTAGTGAATGGTCAAATACTGGCTCGTCAAACACTTCAAGTTTATCGCTAGTTGCAATAACCACCATCGTTATTTTTAATTTTTTCTCAATTTCAATCCAATAGATTTGAGAAAGTTACGATCTCCGGCTGACAATCTATGTCTTAACTGTTTAAGGTGTGCACGTTGAATGAATCTACTTCCACATGCGTTCTTCTTTTTATCGATATTATTATCGAGTATATTATATTGGTGGTTTACCTGTCGCTGTCGATTATTATATCTGAAACCCATTTGAGTGGTTGTGATGTTAAAACTTCTTCAATTCTAACTTTACAATAATTTTTTCTCCTCGAAAATCGATTAAATCACCGTTGTCATCCAATATGCTTAGAGTAATGTTATCGATAAACTGACGTCCTTCAGGTCTAACAGGTAAATATATGATATTAGCAGGCTCCCTGGTAAGTTTGTAACCTGGTTCTACATCAATGTCAAACTCAAAGATTGTGTGTGATTCATCGGTATTCAAATATGCTCCAGAAATAATGTTGCAATCTATACGTATCATTCTTACTTTCATAATATCAACTGGAAGTGTTGATTCGTAAACTCTATTTGGATATAAACGTATTGCTTCAAATCCTAGTAGGCTACTGTGAGGTACTTCGTTGCTCTACCCAAGAGCAGAAGTGTCACTTTGACGCCCAACACTACGGCGGTGCACACTGTACGGAGATCTCGGGCGCCAGTTTCTGTTTAGAGTGCAGAAACACCACTTTACTCTATCGGCGGGACGATAGAGGCCGGGCAACTGCAGTGAAGATACGGCTAAGCCAGGGGTCGGGAAAAAGGGAACTTACATACAACAGTTAAGGAACAGACTCTCATTCAATATATGTACATTTATTCTACACACTAATTATTATTTACACTTTATACACACCTTAATAACTACAACTTATACTACAACGGTCTTACCTACAAACGGTCTTATTCTACAAGCGGTCTTATACTACTACGGTCTTAACTACGGACAAGCGTGGCAGTAAGCGGGCGGTCAAGCGGTGCGATACGGTAAGCGGTGAAACGGTGAGCAGCGATGTCTTAACGACGGGCGAGCGGGGTAGTAAGCGAGCGGTCAAGCGGAGCGGTACGGTAAAGCGGTGAAACGGTAACCAGCAATAACTTAATCGGTCACGAGCAGACGGCGGACGGATACCAGGAGGGGAAGCAAGCGCCAATACAAGCAAAATATGCCTATCTAACGCGGTTACTTATTATCGCTTGGCTGATGGATGGTTCTGGTCTTATCATATGCAAACGAGTATCTCCAAAGCGCCCTGCCAAAGAAAACGGACTCAGGCGCCCTGGAGGGCACGCGGTTGAATGCGGTCACGGTAAGGGGGGGGAAAGGAGTAACAAGCCTAACAGCGGCAAATTGATGATGACGACGGGATGGTCAAACTCCAAGACTACCCTGCAGAATTTTTACGTGCTCAGGTAGCCCGGGGGACCCGCGGTTACGGACGATACCTCCAAGTCACCCTGCAGAATTTTTACGTGCTCAGGTGGCCTGGCAGGCACGCGGTTACGGAAGTACCTCTAAGTCACCCTGCAGAATTTTTACGTGCTCAGGTGGCCTAGAGAACACGCGATGGCAACTGACAGTACCTCCAAGTCACCCTGCAGAATTTTTACGTGCTCAGGTGGCCTGGAGGGCACGCGGTATAACGCGGTTCAAGTTGGGGGGGGAAGGAGGAACAAGCCGAACGGTTGCAAATCTCAGACGACGACGGTATGGTCAAAGCTACCAAGCTACCCTGCAGAATTTTTACGTGCTCAGGTAGCCCGGCGGACCCGCGATTACGGACGATACCTCCAAGTCACCCTGCAGAATTTTTACGTGCTCAGGTGGCCTGGCAGGCACGCGGTTACGGAAATCCCTCTAAATCACCCTGCCAAAAAAACGGACGCAGGTGGCCTAGAGGACACGCGGTATCAAATGCTAGTATCTCCAAGTCACCCTGCAGAATTTTTACGTGCTCAGGTGGCCTGGAGAACACGCGGAATAACGCGGTGGAACGCGGTTCTAATTCCAACCTTCGGCCGCTCTCCCTTTCTAAGGAAGGATATGAGGCGGATACGTTTAGCGCTCGCGGTCCACTAACTCTAAAAAATAAAGCCCGGAAAGTACTCACCAGCCAAGTAATACCGATTATTTACCAAACCTTTATCAAACCTTGCTACCTACTTCCGGATCCTGTGCTGGCTTCCTCTCTGGAGCGGTCGGGGTCGGCACGTCTGGACGGTACGGGCGGCAGCAACGGACTGGTCTCGGATACTCTGTAAAATCCTCAAGCTACTAAACTCTGCCGAAAAGCAGAAGTAGGATGAGCGCGGTAGTCATGCGCGAAATATTGCAACTACGTCACCGTTTATCGACTTAGAAAAATTCGCAATTACCTTTGGATACCTATGTACCTCTATACTCACAAGTTTACTTACTATCCAAGTCGGCGTGGTGCTTCGGTTGGAGCTCAGACGGGAACTAATTTAATGATAAAATCCTCATGCTACCAAACACTGCTAAAACGCAGAAGTAGGATGAGATACGGTAGTCATGCGCGGTTTATTACAGCTACGTCACCCGTTTGTGGACTTAGAATAATTCCGCATTAAATTTAATTACCTATCTCTTTATACTCACGAATTTACTTACTATCCAAGTCGGCGTGGTGCTTCGAGTAGCGGTCAAACGGAGACTAACTTGATTGTGAAAATCCTCATGCTACCAGATACTGCTAACGCAGGAGTAGGATGAGATACGGTAGTCATGCGCGGTATATTACAACTACGTCACCCGTTCATCGACTTAGAATAATTTCGCATGAAATTTAGATACCAATATATCCTTATACTCACGAGTTTACTTACTGTGCTGGCCGGCGTGGTTCCTTGTTTGGGAGCTGTACGGAAACTAATTTAATTATTTTCAGTCTCAGGCTCCTTCATGATAGCGCGGGCAGAAGAGTGCCGGGGCACGATGCGCGCCTCGTGTGTCGCGATTCGCGGACTGCCAGCTATTCGACCTATTTGGAATGTTCACAAAACATATCCATACTTCCTATCTATAATTAGTAATTAAACTGTTATTATTTACAAGCGCAGTAATATAATGGACAAAATATTCTTCAAAACCTAGCTACCTAACTTAACTTAAAAATCACTTCGTTACACCCCCCTCTTACTTCGGATAAAAAAAAAATAACATTTTTTTTTCTCTTTCTCCTTTCCGGCGACCCTGAAATGCGGGACTTACTAACTTAAACGGAACCCTGTCATGATTAAGGCGCATACCCCCCCGCAGGCCACTTTAAACTTTATTTGTGGGTATGTACACCTTTTACAATATCAAAACTAAACAAACTATTCCGGCTTCCAGGGTCGATTCTAACTACGAAAATTAATACATGATTCTTTCCACGCAGCTGGGCTTCCTTGCCAAACAGGTGGGATTCCTTATTCCTGGGGGTCGGAGGTATCCTTCTCCATAGACTACCTAAAAAAGAAAAACATCCTGGTCAAAAAAAACAAAACAACAAGTTTATTCATCGAGGCGGTTTCCTCGGAATTACGGTAGCAGCTCGCATTGAATTCCTTTGGATACGGTGACGGTTTCCGGAGGAGACTGGTGGTAGTGGCACTGTACTCCTCGGGATACGGTGCGGCGGCGGTGGGTTTCTGGAACGGTGACGGTACGGACGGAACGGTGACGGTACGGACGGATCAATGACGGTACGGACGGAACGGCGACGGTACGGACGGATCGGCTACGGTACGGACGGGGCGGCGGTGAGTAACGAACAGATGTACGGGCGGAACATCCGCAGTGTCGAGACATAACTCCCACTAATCCGCACTTCGAACAAAACAGGCAGGGAGGCCTGGTACAGTCCCATCGGGAGTGACCAGTGTATCCACATCTCCAACACAAGTTTCGTTGCTGCACGGAGATGTACTGCGGTGTCCGGCGGCGGGCCTGGATTTCGGCGCGTTGTTGGTCCAGGTAGTATGTCTCCTCCACCTGACGGTCGGTGGGACATACTGGTTTTGTCGGCACGGTTCCTTCTAAGCCTGCGGTTTCGGTGTAGCTAACGGATATCCCTTCAAGGAGCGGAAGGCTCGGGGCTACCGGGAGAACTCCGGTCTCGGGAGCACTCTGCGCGGTAAAAGCTCGTGCCAAGTTGACCCGGACCAATGGGAAGGTCTCTTTCAACTTTTCTAGACGGTCGGTGCGGTCTTCTACGGGCGGCGGTTCTTCGACGGGTGTGTCTTCTGGGATCTCAGTCTCATCTTGATATACGGGGTTCGGTAGGGTTAACTCACGGCCAATATTAAAGAATGCCGGAGTGAATCCGGTAGAGTCATGTCTTGAACTCGGTTTAATTGATTCAGGTTGCACTAGGCGGATCTGGTGGTGTACCAGGTGTGTCCTCCCCTGTACATCCTGAAAACTCGGTAGGTCGGTTTCTAAGAAACTTGCTAGCTGTTCCTCCTCTGGCTGTGACAAAGTCAACGAGATGCCTCCCAGGGGGCTACTGGGCGCAGCCAGCGGTTCGGAGATTAGGCGGTCATTCAGCAGCACGGTTCCGGCGGACGGGTTTATTTGGAAACTGTACTGGCTAAGAATATCCATGCCCAGTACCAGATCGGAAGACAAGTTCCTGAGGTGGAATAGACATTCAGAAAAACTGTCTTCACCTATCAGGAAGTCTATTCGGTATGCCCTGGTGACGGTGGCTAATCTACCGTCTGCTAACCGAGCAGCAGGTACGATAACGTCATCAGCGGCTGTATGTAGCTGGTCGCAGACTTCCTTGATACGGTCTCCTAAATACGAGTGAACAGCTCCGGTGTCCACTAAGGCGGAGAAAGTTCTTCCAAACATTTGAACTTTCACATGCGGTCGGTTATCAGGGCGAGCGGCGGCGGTGTCTACGGAGGCGGTCAAGTCACGGGATCGTACCTGCCTCGTGTCGGTACGGTCCCCATTTAGTTTCCCGTTCTCGGACATTGGCAGTCACGGGTCATGATACCCTGACGACCACAACGGGAACAGAACAACCTGGGCGGGGAACGACACTCACTGCGGAAATGTCCGGTCCTCCCACAGCGCCAGCAGATGTTCCGGTCATAGGTAACGGCGGTGGTAGACTGTCGGTTCTCGGATGGTTCAGGACTGCGGTAAGTCCTAGGGGCAGTTTGAAGCGCGGTTGGCATGTCCTGCTGTCGGGCGATATTTGGCGGATCCTCCCGAGGGGTTGCGGGCAACCGCGTATTCCTAGGCATGGGAACGGGTCTCTCAACAACGGGACGAGACTCGGCCTGTCTAGGCGGGACGGAATATTGTTCCGAGGAACGATTTTCGAACCTTCGGACGGTATTTCGGCGTGGAAGCGGTTCTTTCCCGTCATATACCTGTCTCACCTCCTGTCGCAGTAATTCAAACTCTTTGATTTTTGCGGAGAGCGATGAGACATCGGTAAAATCATTTCGGCGGATATACTGTCGGTAATCGGGTAGTAGGTTACGGTACAGCCATCGCAGCTCTTGTTCCGGATTCAATTCTCCATGCCGCCGAACAAGCGTTTGCAAGTCGGTGAGGTAATTCGTAGCAGGTTCATCCGGTTTCTGAAGGCGGCGGCTTATGTCTGCCTCCAAGTCCTCTAGATAGTTCACGGGGAAATAGAACGTTCTAAAGTCCCTAGTGAACTTCGCCCACGTATCCCAGTGGGATTTATTGTTCCGGTACCACAGCAGGGCTGGACCTTGGAGCAGTTCCGGGAGTACCGGCAGCAGCTGTTCCTGGCGGATGTTGGTGTATGAGCAGATCTCATCCAACCTTTCCAGGAATGCGGCTGGGTCGCCTTTTCCATTAAAATGGGTGTTCCATTTATGGACTTGCCACGGATCTAGGGCCGGGCTTTCCGGGGCGAGTCGGTACGGTAGTGCGGCGGTAGCTCTTGCTACGGGGGGCGGCTGTAGGGTAAACGGTGCGGGTATTGACGGAAAGACAGCCGGCGGCAACGGCGAGGTACATCCTTCCCGGATAAAGCGGATTAATCGTCGCTTCTTCTCTTCCACCGTGCCGGTTAAGTCCAGGCGGAATTTCCCTAATTCCGCGTCAATCTGGTCCTTCTTAAGTTTGTATATCCAGCTGAGGCGGAGATCTCCCAGCTCGATATTTCCGGTGTCCTCGTTGGAATCCATCTCTTCCTGCTTTTCTTCTTCGGTGGCCATTTTGTTGACGGAACGGTAACGGTCGGTTAACGGTGCTTCTTGGGGCGGAACGGTAACGGTCGGTTAACGTTTCTTCTTGGGCGGAACGGTAACGGTTGCAGATACTGACGGTTATGATCTGCTGACTTTCCTAGCGGTTTTCTCGGTCTGCGGTGCACCAGACAACTCCCCGATAGCCCTAACTCCTAAACGGCAGGACGTATCGAGCTGCAAATAACGGCGTTCGATTCGGCGCCCTTGGTTTGCTCGAAAAGGAGGGGTCACTCGGCGGGTTTCTGGTAAGATCTGTTTCCGGTCAGAACTTCGGGTGAAATCGGGTGGACCGGTCCGGGTCCTCAATATATGGTGTATTGCGGTACCAATAGTCACCCTATATCGGTTTTACCGACTTTCGACTTTTAGTGTCGATTCGGTAGGCTTTTCTTCTTCCACGGTGGTCGGATCGGACTGAAACCAGCGGCAATCGATTCCGTACCCTCGATTTACTAGAAAACGATAGGTCACACGGCAAATCGATTTTGCCACCGGAGTCGTCAAGAGTTCCGGGCAAACTCCGGAAAAAACGGTAAAACTGAGTTCAGGCGGTGTCGTTCGATGACGACAACTCGGCAATTCTGAACTCGCGAGTTTTTAACCTTTGGGTGCGCTAGGGCGCACGTTTTTTCGACGGGGTTAGTCGGATCGGGCTGCAAGCGCTTGCAATCGCTTCCTTGGGTCCGGTTTAGTGCAAAACGATACCCCACATGCCTATATGGCGTTTGGGTACTCGGGGATGACTTCGGAAATGTTCGGGTCGAGTTCGGGTTTTGAGGTTCGGTTTCCAACCTCCTCTAGTGCCAACTCCCCTGAAACACTTTTCCGTGTCCCGGTATCTTTTCGCGTTCCAAAGTTACTAATAACTCCTTAGCGCATGCGCAAAACGGTTCGGGACTAGTTGGAATCGATTCCTCGTACTCGGTTTAGTCGAAAATGACACCTCATATGTCTATCTACGACCTTTTCCGCAAAAACGGTTGCTTTCGGGGACTGCCGAATTTCAGTAAGTTGCGATTTTCGGGTCCCTGCTCGGGCGCCAATTTGTGACGTACTTCCGGTGCTCTACCCAAGAGCAGAAGTGTCACTTTGACGCCCAACACTACGGCGGTGCACACTGTACGGAGATCTCGGGCGCCAGTTTCTGTTTAGAGTGCAGAAACACCACTTTACTCTATCGGCGGGACGATAGAGGCCGGGCAACTGCAGTGAAGATACGGCTAAGCCAGGGGTCGGGAAAAAGGGAACTTACATACAACAGTTAAGGAACAGACTCTCATTCAATATATGTACATTTATTCTACACCCTAATTATTATTTACACTTTATACACACCTTAATAACTACAACTTATACTACAACGGTCTTACCTACAAACGGTCTTATTCTACAAGCGGTCTTATACTACTACGGTCTTAACTACGGACAAGCGTGGCAGTAAGCGGGCGGTCAAGCGGTGCGATACGGTAAGCGGTGAAACGGTGAGCAGCGATGTCTTAACGACGGGCGAGCGGGGTAGTAAGCGAGCGGTCAAGCGGAGCGGTACGGTAAAGCGGTGAAACGGTAACCAGCAATAACTTAATCGGTCACGAGCAGACGGCGGACGGATACCAGGAGGGGAAGCAAGCGCCAATACAAGCAAAATATGCCTATCTAACGCGGTTACTTATTATCGCTTGGCTGATGGATGGTTCTGGTCTTATCATATGCAAACGAGTATCTCCAAAGCGCCCTGCCAAAGAAAACGGACTCAGGCGCCCTGGAGGGCACGCGGTTGAATGCGGTCACGGTAAGGGGGGGGAAAGGAGTAACAAGCCTAACAGCGGCAAATTGATGATGACGACGGGATGGTCAAACTCCAAGACTACCCTGCAGAATTTTTACGTGCTCAGGTAGCCCGGGGGACCCGCGGTTACGGACGATACCTCCAAGTCACCCTGCAGAATTTTTACGTGCTCAGGTGGCCTGGCAGGCACGCGGTTACGGAAGTACCTCTAAGTCACCCTGCAGAATTTTTACGTGCTCAGGTGGCCTAGAGAACACGCGATGGCAACTGACAGTACCTCCAAGTCACCCTGCAGAATTTTTACGTGCTCAGGTGGCCTGGAGGGCACGCGGTATAACGCGGTTCAAGTTGGGGGGGGGAAGGAGGAACAAGCCGAACGGTTGCAAATCTCAGACGACGACGGTATGGTCAAAGCTACCAAGCTACCCTGCAGAATTTTTACGTGCTCAGGTAGCCCGGCGGACCCGCGATTACGGACGATACCTCCAAGTCACCCTGCAGAATTTTTACGTGCTCAGGTGGCCTGGCAGGCACGCGGTTACGGAAATCCCTCTAAATCACCCTGCCAAAAAAACGGACGCAGGTGGCCTAGAGGACACGCGGTATCAAATGCTAGTATCTCCAAGTCACCCTGCAGAATTTTTACGTGCTCAGGTGGCCTGGAGAACACGCGGAATAACGCGGTGGAACGCGGTTCTAATTCCAACCTTCGGCCGCTCTCCCTTTCTAAGGAAGGATATGAGGCGGATACGTTTAGCGCTCGCGGTCCACTAACTCTAAAAAATAAAGCCCGGAAAGTACTCACCAGCCAAGTAATACCGATTATTTACCAAACCTTTATCAAACCTTGCTACCTACTTCCGGATCCTGTGCTGGCTTCCTCTCTGGAGCGGTCGGGGTCGGCACGTCTGGACGGTACGGGCGGCAGCAACGGACTGGTCTCGGATACTCTGTAAAATCCTCAAGCTACTAAACTCTGCCGAAAAGCAGAAGTAGGATGAGCGCGGTAGTCATGCGCGAAATATTGCAACTACGTCACCGTTTATCGACTTAGAAAAATTCGCAATTACCTTTGGATACCTATGTACCTCTATACTCACAAGTTTACTTACTATCCAAGTCGGCGTGGTGCTTCGGTTGGAGCTCAGACGGGAACTAATTTAATGATAAAATCCTCATGCTACCAAACACTGCTAAAACGCAGAAGTAGGATGAGATACGGTAGTCATGCGCGGTTTATTACAGCTACGTCACCCGTTTGTGGACTTAGAATAATTCCGCATTAAATTTAATTACCTATCTCTTTATACTCACGAATTTACTTACTATCCAAGTCGGCGTGGTGCTTCGAGTAGCGGTCAAACGGAGACTAACTTGATTGTGAAAATCCTCATGCTACCAGATACTGCTAACGCAGGAGTAGGATGAGATACGGTAGTCATGCGCGGTATATTACAACTACGTCACCCGTTCATCGACTTAGAATAATTTCGCATGAAATTTAGATACCAATATATCCTTATACTCACGAGTTTACTTACTGTGCTGGCCGGCGTGGTTCCTTGTTTGGGAGCTGTACGGAAACTAATTTAATTATTTTCAGTCTCAGGCTCCTTCATGATAGCGCGGGCAGAAGAGTGCCGGGGCACGATGCGCGCCTCGTGTGTCGCGATTCGCGGACTGCCAGCTATTCGACCTATTTGGAATGTTCACAAAACATATCCATACTTCCTATCTATAATTAGTAATTAAACTGTTATTATTTACAAGCGCAGTAATATAATGGACAAAATATTCTTCAAAACCTAGCTACCTAACTTAACTTAAAAATCACTTCGTTACACTACCAATCGAGTTTGGTTGCGTAAAGTCTATTTCATACTTTGACCAAATCTGACATTTTAATGTGTTGTTGTTTGCCCGTATCGAGAGTGTTTTTTCGAAATCTTTTTCATCAACATTCATAGCTTTCAATATTGCTCGATAGATTTCATTAATTTCATAAGCTCCTAGAGGTATGTGAATATTTGTTGTGGATGCAGCCTTCGCATTAATTTTATAGCAAAAATTGTTATTACTTTCATCCACATTAAATATAGAATTGTAAGAGTAGAACCCTATTAAACCTAACCCATAACGACTGGCTGTATCTAGTTGAATGGGTGGATAAAAGTCTGTACTAAGCACGCTTGAGCGGCTCGTTACTGTGAAGGTGTGCGACATGACTGATTTATTTAGAGCGTGTTCTGTTGCTTTATTGTGTGTTGCAACAGCGGTGTTGTAATCTTCTCTTCTTTGCTGGTGATGGTGACATGTTTATCTCATTATTGTTTGAGACGTTTATGTCATTTAATTTACAGTAGCAGCAAAATATTCTTCGAGGTGGTGGACCGTCATTTTCATCAACAATAGTGGTTTGACCATCATCAGAGAAATGATCTTGACAATACTGATATTTTAATATGTCAATATCATTTTGAAGGTGTGTTGGTAACTTATCCCATACTAACGCAATTTCGTTTGATGCGCATGCAATCATAACTTCCTTCGGCATATCTGCAAGTTGATATTTGCTCATTTTCCTCAGACTGCGAAGTCTAGAAAATGCAATTAGTGAATGTCCCATTCTTTTAATGTTTTCTCTGTCAATCGCTGGTGTGATAGATGTTTGCTCCATAGTGTCACTTTTTCGTTCTTGAAGATAGAAACTTTAAGCACAAATGTCCACACCACACTGTATTAAATTTTTGCTGACGTTTGTAATTATAGCAGATTTTATCAATTTTCTTTGAACCGGTGTGGAAATATCGAACTAATTCTATGGGTGGGGGCAAATCACCAAAACTATCAAAATATGTGACTAAACCACCACGTTTCTTATATGCCACCCAATGCGTCCCAGGACCGTCCACATGATCTAAATTGATGATTGCGGCTTCATTATAATGCGGGCCTGAATTTGGAAGAATATTTCGCATAAATACACCTCGAAAATAAGGTATCTTCATCCTCTTAGCATAATATCTGAGATCAATGTCGGTTAGAGCTCTCTGGGGCAGGGTGTCTAATAGTTTTTTGAATTTTGCGGTTTTAGGTAAAGCCCCAACCCTTTACGATATGGTTTCAAATGCAACCCTTTACCGCTTTTTCCCATGGCGATCGCCTCCATATGTCTGTTGTGGCGATTTGCTTCAGCTATCCCTTGTCGGCTCGTTTTCACAAGATTCACTGCTTTAGCAATACCCGATGCGCCTCCAGCTAAAGCACCCAATGCAGATAAGCCAGCAAAAATAGGTATTAAAGGTAGAATTCCTCCAACTTTCGGTATCGGAATTATGCGAGGTGTTCGAATTTTTCGTTTTCCACCTGCTGCTTTTATGTGATGTCGCGCAGCTTGAAGCGCAATGTGCATAGCTTTCTTTGTATCTTTTACAACATTTCTTTTACCGCCAGCTTTCCGTAATACATCGCGCACCTTGCGAACTATTCCCCCACCGAAAGCTATTTTTCTAACCTCCTTCTTGCCGTTCTTCTTCTTCTTCTTCTTCTTCTTTTTTTAGAATATTCTTTCTCTTTGAAATATTAGGTAATGTTGACTTACATCCCATACCAAGATGTCGTTTTCCTTTCATTATGTTCGTAACTAACCAAGCGGCTGCTTTTTCTCCAATCGTGGCGTCTTTGGATTTAACTCGTTTCCAAGCTGCCTGTTCAAGTTGATAGTCTGCTTTGTGTCTGGCTGCTATATCTTTCTGTGTGTATGCAATATCGTGTTCCTTGCACGCTATATCAAGCTGATTTTTTCCGATATCACCATGTTTAAGTCTCCTTTCTAACTTGGTACCGGGCCCGCAATACTGATAACCTCCCGGTAAATGCAATTCAAATGGAAGCTTGTCAATCAGGGAATTAATTATACCCCCACCAATCTTTTTGTCGCGTTGATGTCTTTGATGTGTGTGTTGTGTGGTGATCAACATTTAAATAAGCCTTGTAAAACACACATCTATTTATATAGTCTTCAACCGCGATACAATGCGCATTGTCAAGCAGAAAGAAAAATTTATTGTAGATAATTTAGATGAGAAAGTGGGATTTGGGTATGGCGATGTAAATAAACGTCATGGACCGCTACTACCATCAACTGTACGATCTATTATAATCGGTCCATCAAATTGCGGAAAGACAAATGTAATGATTTCTCTACTTACCCACCCTCTTGGACTACGTTTTTTGAATGTATATCTATATTCAAAATCACTAAATCAACCCAAGTATGAGTACTTACAGAACGTATTAACACCGATTAAGGGATTAGGGTTTTATACCTTTAGTAATAATGCACAAATAGTTGAACCATCCGAAGCCCAGCCTGAGTCAATATTTATATTTGATGATGTAATATGTGAGAAGCAGGATGTTATAAGATCATATTTTAGTATGGGGCGTCATAGAAATGTGGATTGTTTTTATCTCGCTCAAACATATTCACGCACACCGAAGCAACTCATAAGGGACAATAGTAATTTCATAGTTATGTTTAAACAGGACGACATGAATTCGCACCACGTATTTTCCGATCACGTGTCACCCGATGTAACATTTAAACAATTTCAAGAAATGTGTGTAGAGTGTTGGAAAGATAAATATGGATTTCTGGTAATAGATAAGGATAGAGAAATACGTGAGGGTCGATATAGAAAAGGTTTTGATAGCTTTATATATCCTTGATGTATTTTAATTAAAACTTCAATCGGTCTATAGACATCATCATAGACACTTCGATAACAGAGTTATATAATAATTAAAAATGAATACCATCAAAGAGGGTAAAACCAACATTGATGCTGTGAATGAAATATGTCTGAAACGTAAGCTGATAGAAGCGACAGATGCGGTACGCAAGAAATTCAACTCAATTAAAAGTAGACATGCGGAGAACCAAATATCACTTGAGAAGATGTATGAACCTATAACAAAACCTTTAAAAGTTATATCCTCAGCGACAGATGTAAAATCACAAATTCAACCGCTACAAACGAAAACCTCGATTCAAAGGAGACATTCAAGAGAATCATCTGACATGGATACTTCTTTTAAAACCACACCTGATAGAAGCAAGAATGATGGTGAATATGATACACTACAAACGTCAATAATGGAAACACCACCACCATCAATATTCGCCACCCCAAGTTCGGAAATTTCATTTACAGGTGAAGTACATGACATAGTCAGTAGGCACATAGGAAATTTAAAGTCGGGTGATTTTCATTATGATACCATATACGGTGTACGAGTAGATCCAAATAATGACGTCCTATTGATGGGTAATGCAGAAGTACGATTTTCTAATGGAAATATTGCGCTGTCGCGTGGTAAAAAAAAACTTGGAGTGTATCCAGGCAGTGCAGAGTTATATGATATAATGTTTCTGAGATATCCGCCGATTTTAAATAGCGGTGTGAATGTTAATCGCAATGAAGAGTTGAAGATTTATGGTAAAATATTAACAAAGACTAACGCGGCATTCAAGAATTATAAGCCTGATAATGGGTTGAACACATCTAAATGGAAGAAATTCCACAAAATTATAAAACCTTTGGTAACCTCTACAATGGTGACTAGATCGAAAAGTGGTTTAGGATTACATCATAAAATACCTACCCACAAGATGTACACTGATAAAGATGTGGACTATGTATATTGGAATAAACCGAAAGAATTGGTGGACCGTCTGCGTTTGTTATGGGCCTCAAAAATGGCTGGTAACAATAATGTTAACAACGAAATATTAAGTTTAATCAATGAGATGAGAGAAGAAAAAATTGTGTATTAAAACTTATATTCCAAAGAGAAAAACGTATATTCATACTGATATAATTTCTTATATATTATATCACCCAGTATGTATAATAGGTGCAAATGTGTCTAAAACGAGTTAGATGTATTCAGAAATGGCTACTGTAAACACCATCGACAAGTTTGGTCGTAGAAAAAGCGGTAGTAAATCAATGCTTTTACGCGGGCCACCAGGTATCGGATTCAAGCTCACCAGTGATAAGCATTTTGATATTCAGAATAAACGTTTAAAGAATATTGGCTACCCGATAGACGAGAGAGACGCAGTGACATGCGATTATGTACATCAGTATATTGGTAAAAGCATACAAGAAGCGTCTAAAATAATTCTAGACACATTTCACAAATCTATGGTTGAGTACAATAAAAAAAATGAAGAGTTCAACACAACGTATGCGAATCAATTGATTGATGACATTCGACGTTATATTGAAAAAGAAATTTCTATCATCAAAAACATACTTAAAGAAAATCAAGATACTTTAACTGCTAGAGTAGCTAAAATAGATCAGACAGTCGCAGAATTTCATTCAGAGAACACGTCATCCGGCAGATTAGCGTTTCCTCCTGAATGGGATGACGCAGTATATATGTAGAGAAAAGAATACCTATATGCACGATGGCGTTTAATAATTGCAAACAACAAGTTGTTAACGAATTGCACAAATCTTGTAGGCGAAATTTCCCTAGAAGAAGAACTATAATTAAAGGGTTTGGTGATTTATGGCAGATTGACTTGGCTGAAATGCAGCAGTTCGCAAGGAATAATGCTGGTCACAGATATATTCTTTTCGTAATCGACTGTTATTCGAAATACATTTGGACTCGGCCTATTGTAAACAAAACAGGAGCTGTGGTTGCTAAAGCTATGAAAAGTGTTATAAAAGAAGCAAAATATTCACCTAAAAATATACAGAGTGATCACGGAACTGAGTTCTACAACAGAAATTTTACTGCGATAATGAAGGAAAACAATATCAACCACTTCTCCACGTTTAGCACTAAAAAAGCTGCGATTGTGGAACGTGTAATACGTACATTAAAAAATTGGTTGTATCAAGAATTCTCACTGAGAGGTAAATATAGATGGATTGATATTCTACAGAAAATAACAGAACGTTATAATAAAAAAATCCACAGAATAACTAAAATGAGACCAATTGATATTACACCAAATACATCTTTAAATGTATATAATCATGCTAAAATTGCTTTAAAACCTAAATTTCACATTGGTGATGTTGTGAGAATAAGCAAATTTAAAAGCGTGTTTTCTAAAGGTTTTACACCCAACTTTTCAACAGAGTTGTTTAAAATCGTAAAAATAAACATAACAAACCCCAGGACATATTTACTTCAAGATATGATGGGTAAGCCGATCAAAGGGTGTTTTTATGAAATGGAACTGCAAAAAACTAAATATCCAGATGTTTATTTGGTGGAGAGTATTTTAAGGAAGAGAGGAAATAAAATGTACGTGAAATGGCTAGGACTTCCCAAAGAATATAATTCCTGGATTAATAAAACAGATATTTTATAAATATTGCATATTACTACTATGTTTTAAGTAGAATTGTAAAAAAAATGTGTATTGTTAAATCGAATGGTGCTTCTATTTGTGTGTCAGAAATAAACACAAAATTATTTATTTCTTCTTAGAACATAGCTCATTTAGATGTAATCAATATCTTATTCATAGCTTTCACGTTATTTTAATTTGTAGACTACAATAATGTTTATTTGTAATATATTATATTTTAGATAAAATATTTACATTAATAATTAATGTCGGTATTTGTAGGTTTAGAAAGAAAATAAATAATATTCACACGTATTGTTTAATAAATATCGAAAAGCAATAGGACCTAGTAAAAGGGTGTAAAACTTCTAATTTTTAAACTTTAACGGTAAAGCTTTCATTGCAATCGACCGTTAGTAAAGGATGTTTACCTAATAAAAGTTGCTTTTACACCTCTTTTATTACCCTTTGTGAACAAATCTCACATCTCTAATGGAATATTTTTATTACACCTTTATTAATAAATTTAGGTTACACTTATTTATAGTAATATTTTATTCCACACTTTTTATATTATTTTTTTAATTTTAGACTATAAGAATTATTTTTATACTTTATTATATTTTAGATAAAATGTTTACAATTAAGAAAGTAAATAAATAATTATGAAGAAGTATTTGTATCATTTATATAATAAAACACATCAAAAAAAAATAAGAAGCATACAATTAAGAAAAAATTTTTTATTACTTAAAAATACACATATATATATATATATATAGATAATAATAATAAAAAAAGAAACACAAAAAAGAAAATACAAAAATTATAACTAGACATTAATACTAATATAAAACTTATAAAAGAAACACAAAACAAAAAACGAAACACAAAAAGAAAATACAAAAATTATAACTAGACATTAATACTAATATAAAACTTATAAAAGAAACACAAAAAATAAAAATTATAAACTAGATGCTAATAATATAAAATAAATACAAAAAATACAACACACAACATAACTAATAACTAATAAATACAAAATAAATACAAAAAATACACAACACAACACAAAAATAACTAATAAATAAAAAAAATTAATGTTTATCATTAAGAGTCTTTGGAGTTGGAGTACACACGAAGCACGCATCGACGATGCCAACAACAACAAGATTGTCTTGACATACCCCACATGTTATTATGGGTACATCAAACCAATGTGTTGTTTGATGGATGCTGCCGTGTTTGTGTACGGCGCGATCCCCAATTAATCTTGAATAGGGAACGTAGCAACGCGTACACAAATACACGCTGTCACCGTCGATGGTTTCGACGAACACAAACGCCGCGGTCGCACAAACTATTTCCGTGGATCCTGTTTCAACCTCGGTGATGCGGCGGGCCATCTCCATATGGTCCACGGTTTCTGCGTCCACGGCGTCAGTCACGACCCCCTCGTCAACGTCGTCGTCGTCCTCCACTCCAAGCTCAGGTTGCACATCATCTATAAATAAATAAATAAATAAATAAATAATATATAAATACACATTTATTGCATGCATTTTTTAGACAAAAAAAAAATTACAAACAAAGGTGAAAGATTCTGCAGAGTGTATTCTCACTTACACATAAAACATTTTAGAATATTATATATAGAAAAAATAATATTATATAATATTGTATAGAACAAATAATTAATGTAAGTAATAATTATATCATAATATTACCTGGAACATCATCTGCAAACACATCTCCGTCAATCACGTTTTCTTCAAAAACATTACCACCACCCTCCACATCGTCATCATCAAGTAAAAATCTAGGATTGTTAATATCTTCCCACGCCAAATCCCTTAAACGTTCCATGTTTCCAGCCATTTTTCTGTATTCGCACTGTAAATGAAACTGATGTAATTCTAGCAATATGCACACATATTTATAGTGATGAAGGAGGTCCAGAGCAGTCTCCCACCATTCTCTTGAAGGCCGTCCTGTTATACGTTGAAGGACAATGTCTTACATATGTATAAAAGCAGTATATGAATACACATAAACAAATATATTTCACAAGTTGTTCACAGTGTTCATTACAATGGTTTTTCCAAAAGAGTGGGATAGTAAACCAAAAATTTTATCTTATCCATATCGAATTAATAATCTAAAAAGATGTTATTGTAGTTATGCACTTCATATAAATCCACGCACTGGTTTGTGTGTTAATTGTGATAGGGAAAATCCTATCATTTTCGAAGATATGACAGCGATACCTTCTAGTATAGTAGGTTTAAAATGTAAAAAGTGCCCGCGTGTGTTGAAACATACAAATATTGGAATTTGTAGAGATGTTTGCGATATTTGTATGAAAGATAGATTTTTGAAACAAAAATGTTTAGTTTGTAAGATATATTTCAATGATGTTTGGAATAACTTGTGCCGGAGGTGCAGGTTTGGTAGCATTTTATGTTATAAAATTGGTTATTTCTTTCCTAATAAGAAAAAACACATGGAATTTTGTTGGTGTCTAACACATGAGGAACAAATCAAACGAGCGTCAACTATGGTAAATGGAACATCTGGGCCAAACTCATCGCAATCTGATAGTGAATAGTGTTTTTTATTGATATCGCATATTTTAATGTACTATTGTTTCAATAAAATATTAATATTAACAAATTTTGTTATTCTTAATTGAAATTTTAATGTAACTTTTTTTAATTAAATTCTATATAAAACCAAAATGTCTAATGTATGAAATTTCTATTAGTTTCACATTTTATTTACATAATATATAAGTAAAAATGTTTATAAATAAACTTTATTAATACAAATACTATTTAACATATTTGTTAATATGTCATATATTTTTTTGTATAGTAATGATGGAAATCTCATGTTTTTTAACATATGTTTGTGTACTATTGTTTTCAATAAAAATATTGGTATTAACACGTTTTAATTCTGTATTGTTTTCATTAAAACATTAATATTAACAAAACAAAAATTTAATATTCTTAATTGAAATTTTGATTTAACTTTTTTTTAATTAAATTCTATTTAAAATCAACGTTTATTGTGAGTGAAATTCTATTAGTTTAAAATTTATTTACATAATATATATAAGTAAATTGATTATAAATAAAGTGTATTAATACAAATACAATTTAACATGTGTGTTAATTATGATATGTATATATATATTTGTAGAGATGTTTACATTAAATGTAATTATATATTTACACATGTTTTTCATTCTTAATTTAAAATTATCTTTTTTTAAAATCACATTTAAAATCAAACAAATAATTTGAATTAATTTTTTTATTAAAATTTTTTTACATAATATATATGTACACATATATATATAATTTATTCTGTGGAATCAACGTCATCTTCGCATTCATTTTCGCATTCATTTTCGCCCTCATTTTCACCCTGTGACGTCCAATGGCTTTGGTCTGGGGTTGCTTCCACCGACGCACCATCATCAAAGTGCTCGTCCACGTCATCTAATTGCACTGTAGACACAGACCATGCCGAAGGAGATGGCGCCCGATCTGTGGAACTGTCTGGTTCATCTTCATCGAAATTAATCATTTCGGGCGACCAGCTCCTACAGAAATCATCCCCGACGCTGTCTGCAGGCCCATCATCCATCTCTATATTATCCTCATCAAAATAATACAGTGGTGATTCTTCGTTTGTGGTACTATCCGCTTCCATAATTATCTTCTTGTGAAATGCCTGTTAATATTGTGGTTGATTATTTATAAGAAGTCACAATATTTTTGACCTTGTAATCTAAGACGTTTGGTTAGCTACGATTGCATATTACAAATTTACCCACTAGTTGGCGTCGGGGTAGTAAGTGGGGGTAGCTGTGAAAGCTAGAGAGTTTAAAAAGCGCATAACAGTCACTTCTTGTGAAGCTTCCCAGTGTGTCAGTCGTGTTTTATCTATCTTCAAACTTTTAAAATTTTCAAACCGAATTAAAACTTTAAATTTTTTTTTCATAATGAGTGACAAATTATTCGCTTTGTTGGAATTATCTGGAGAAGTGCGAGACGCTCTAGCATCACCTATTGCGGATCGGGTTGTGGAACTTCCACTTCTTAAGTGGGATTCTACTACTGATAGAAATGTGGGTGATGTGGAAACGTTAAGTGTGAATCCCGCGACCGATGACGATATGGCAATATTATGTATTAACGAAGCGAATGATGATTTTTGGAATAAAATAGATTTCGATTTGTTAATACATAATAGTGAACAACAAAGTGGCGGCGTAACTTTTGGAGTTGCGGCGTCGAGTTCCAAGGTTGACGTCGTGGAACCCGAGGCCAATGTTTCACTAGGTACGCCGCAAATACAGTTAGAAACCGCTGCCGAACAAGTGGTGAGTGTGGCTCAAACCCATGAGATGCAATTACCGTCTCGGGAAGTTATTTACGAGACCGTTACACCTGTAAGTTCGCCGACAAAAAGCACCGTTAAACCCAATAATAACCCCTGTGAAACGGAGGAAAAACAACATCCTTGAGGGGTTATTGCAAAAGGGTGAAAACGGTGCTTTTGTGAAAACAATAAAAGGATGTACAAAAAGGAAACGCTCCGCCCCTGCTGCCGAAAATAAAAAACCACGTGCGGCAAAAAACAAAAAGTCGCGCGTGGTGAATATATCAGCTACACCGTCGAGTAGTGGGGTTAAAAAACCCATACGCTCAACTACTAGCTCGACGGTGGTCAAATCTTTTTCGCAAATCGCGACAGGGGCGGGACCGTCAAATAATTTACCGGAACGGCGAATTTCATCCTGTGTGAGTGAACTTCAATTATCTCAAGATCATCAAAAGGATATATTGAGCGATGTTCTTTTGATGATTAACGGATTTGAGATGAGGAAAGCTCGTCTTATGAATGATGTTCAAAAAAGTGACGAACGGCGTCGCGAATTAACACAAATTTGCGAATCTAACGTCACTAAAAGACGGCGATTAGTGGATTTACTCGAACAACATGACAACGTTGCTCGAGTAGATGAACAAAACCTGGAAGATTTTAATTCGTCCGATACTAATAACCGTCTTGAATTGGACAAAATTACTAAGAGGATTGAGTCCATTCGCCGGTTGCTCGGGTGATAATTCCAACATCGCGACCTATTAATATTTTTTTTTTACACACTGGTTTGCTGATGTATGTATATACTATTTTTTCTTTTTTTTGTAATTAATATATTGAATGTAATCTTTTTTTTTTTTGGTATTGTTCTTTCTGTTGCAGTTTTGCACATATTCAATTTTTTTATATATAATTTGCATATACATGTTTAATTGTTCCTTTTTTTTTGCAAAATTTTGCATGTTATACTTTTTCCTAAATTGTAGAATATATGTTTAATTGTTCCGTTACATTTTATGTATTGTTTCAACCAAATTTTTCACACAGATTGTGTGTTTTTGTAAATTGTACAATATGCGTTTAATTGCATATTTTCTACATTGTTTTTATTGCAGTTTTGCACAAACTTGTGTTTTTTTTTTGTAGAATATACGATTTATTATATCTTCATCTGTTTATATTGGAATTTTTTGTATACATTGTAAAAATTTTAATCATATTTGTATATTATTGCAATTTTGCATAAATTGTGTGTTTTTGTAGAATATGTATTTTATTATTATGTTTTGATTGTAAATGGATTTTGAATAAGTTGTAAAATCTTGCAAGCAAAATATTTTATTGTAATATATGATTAAAAAAAAATGAGTGTGTTATTATTTTAAAATGAATAAGGTGTACTTAAATAAAGTAAAACAGTAAAAAATGAATAAGATTTTCTTAAATAAAGTAAATCAGTGACATTAAAAGTGTAAACACATAAAATTACATGATAATATAAAAGAATTGAAAAAGGGTAAAGTATATGTTTCATTTTATTTAAAGAATGATGAGCATATTTTTAATAGTTTTACAATTGGTTCTATTCAGATATTTTCAAGTACAATTTTAAAAGTGTAAACACATAGAGTTAAAAGCTAATAAAAGAATTGAGAACAAATAAAGGTAAGTAAACGTTTTATTTTACATTACATTTAAAGAATTTTGACCCTATTTTAAAACCTTTACAATTACTTTTATTAAGATATTTTCAAGTAACAAAAAAATATATAGATTTATTCTTCAGGTATAAGTTGAAGGGCAAATAACTTTCTAGTTTACGGATATTACACTGTAAAAGCTTAGATGGGTTTTTTTGTTGATGGGGTTGTAAATTTATACTTTACGTTCAATGTTTTCTATTTGAAGGGTAATAAGTTTTGATTTAAAGATTTAAATAAAACAATCATGATTAACTGAAAAAATAAAATAGAACATAGTGTCTAGATAAAAAACGATTGTAATTATTTAACTTGTGACTTATGAGAGTTGATAAAAGATAATTTGTTTTAAAAATTTATTATTAATCACTTCCTACACAATTTATTAATTGTAGATGAAACGAAAAAATACTTTTGAACAAAAAACAATCACATAAATCCAAAAATTTTTTACAAGTAAGTACGCTTTTACAAGTGCACTTTTAACAAGACAAAAAAATTTTCATATCATTGTTTAGTGTAAGGCTACTAGATTGTAAATTAATAATATTAAGTTTGACTTAGATTGAAGAAGGTATTTTGTATGCAGAATATTTCACTGTCGTACATTTTTCTATTTTAACTTAGATTGTACTATGTAAGCATAGTGCACAATTTGAATGTCCAAGAAGTAGATTACTACACAATATGAGGTATTGTAAAAGATAAATGATTCATACAGTACACTGCTGAAGATTTTTCTTAAATTCTTCTACTCTGACATAGATGGCAGCACATTCTTTTTCACCCACCAATTAGTCTAGAATTTATTATCCTCAAAATATTTTACTTATTGATTTACCATAAAACGTTTAGCGCGTATTATGTGTAAGTAAAATATTTTATAATTAAAATAAGTAACAATGTAAATATATTCACGTATCCGCTTGACACGTTCTACCGGAAGTATGTTATATTGATATTTCGGATAACACAAAATTTAAGAGAGCGAGTGGTATCGACATGCGTTGAAGCGTCAATCTTTGACGTGGAAATTGCCGTGTCGATTCCACCGCGCTCCTGGAAATAGCAAGGGATGGCGGTGTTTGCTATTCCCAGCTTTTTTTTCATTTTTGACCTCATTTGACCTTTTGACCGATATTTCACCAAGGGTTTTTTTTTATTTAAAACAATTATTTCCCCTTTTTATATATTTTTCATTTCCATTTCTAATTAAAAATACCATTTCCAATACATATTTCTGTTATGAAGTAGTTTTTATCTAGGATACGTACATGACGCGCCCTCTCTGTTCCTATATCAATATTAGGGTGTGTCTATACCTTAGATTAGGAAAGATTCCTAATCTAAGGTCTATACAGAGAAACTGATATCTACAGGTATACAACCAACAAAACAACAACTATATGCTTATTAATATATATTCAAACGTTTTCTTTTCTTATTTTATTTACATATTTTCTTTATACACAAAACAAACATCTTGTTTATTAATATTATATTTTATATAGATCCACATACTTTAAAATAACATACAATTTTTACAAATATTTTATACACATACACATATTTTAAAATAACATACAATTTTACAAAGGTTGATTTTCCAATGAATTTATTTCCTTAAGTAAAAGATCCAACATATCAACACATTGCTCACCATTTACAAAAGGCATTACTTGATTTTCAACGGATTCTTCCTGGTAATATATTATATCGGTATGACCCCAAGGTAGAGTTTTTGTAGTGTTAGGAATTACAAATCGTTTACTATCATTATATGAAAGTGCCACTCGATTCTTTATTTCAGTAAAAATGTCGTGCAAGTCACTCTTGAAAGTATACATTTTTCTAAGTATTATACCGCCTTGTTCAACTATTTTTTTATAGTCATCTATTGTTAGTTGTTTTTTAATTACCGATTTTTTAACTCCCTTAGCTTTTTTCAATTGACTGCATAAAGACTCCACACAATAAGCTTTTGCGCCAGTACCATAAAAGCTTAATATTAAATCATTAGCAAATTCATCTTTAAATCGACCGATTACACTTTCACCTTTTTTAATATTAAATCTATTTCCTTCTTTGAAATTACTAGTGTCAAATTTATCTGGAAATTGTAAAATAATATCGTAAAAATTGTCTGTAAAAATTTTCATAATTAACGAGTCAGTATCAGTGTACAATAAAGAAGCTTTTGGACCATACATATTTTTTATAAAATCATAATAAAAACCGTATAACACTGTCTTGGACAATTCCAATATGCAAAACCCGAGATAGATTGGTTTATTATAGACTACCTTCAATCTACCCATATGAATAGCTAAAAAGTCTTCAGAAAATATGGAACAAGTTTTAAAGTTCGGTCGAGCAATTAGAGAATTGGCGCCTTCTCTTCGTTTTATGCTATGCCAATGCGTAACCAGCTTTATGTCCCTTCTGCAATCAACATTTTCTAGACTTTTCCCGTAGATGGCGTTATTCATCAGTTTATATTGATCTTTTTCAAATTTATTATCACTTTTATTTCTCAACTCTGTATTTAGATCGATGTATTTTTTTAACCAAGGCGATTGATTGAACTTTAGAACCCGGTGTGTTTTCACAACCATCAAACCATGCCTAATGGCTTGTTTCAAATTTCTGTAGTGTATAACATATCTTTTTTTATCGTGTAAGTTAGGTATTAATTTTTTTAATTTTAATTTACATGGAGGTGGAACAATATTTTCTACTAAAAACGGTAAATCAGCGTGGAGATCATGTAATGATTCGGGATAATGGATATCAACCTCAAGAACATATCCGCATGAACTATCATCTGAAACACTCATAACATCTAAATTCATTATTTCACTCTCCGAAAGCCACATAAACCCACCTGTTGGAAGCGGTTGGCACATACTGTAACCATACATATTCGTACAATCTAAATATGTGATAAAAGAAGATGCTTCGTTGGAGTCATAGTTTGGGAGGAATTTGTTATTTGCTATGTGTTTTCGCTCTACACAGCAACTAAGCCCGCCTCTCAAATTACGTTTAAAGAAATTAATAATATCTATATCTATCATGAGTTCTAGGCATATATTTGTTAGTTTTAGCATAGCATCCCACCCCAACCCTGGAGCCGTATAGTACTGAGCGGGATCCAATTTATATTTTTTCAGAGATATTGCTCGAAAATTTTCAAATACATCACACAGCAGCAACACATCTGTTTTTAAATATAAATCTGAATATTCGCCCAAACTACTACAGTTAAATGTGTTCCAAACTTTCTCAGCCCTTTCGTAATCCGCGTCCGTTATATTTTCATCATTCAGTATATCGTAAAATTCTTCTTTGGATGGTAAAACGGGGGTGTTTAATTTTTCTAAACTGCTAACAAAACTGTATGGGAATACACCCTTTCGCCGCATTAAATTAAACTGTTCATCATTTGGAAAAAATTTTCTGGTTTGATGAAATTCACTAACCGGTAAAGTGTCCCCCAAATTTTGAAGCGAAGTAGACAAAAATTGAAAACTATCGATAAAACGCAATTTTATATATTTTTTACTTGTCTCACCCTTACTATTGATATAATCATGCATATATAAATGTTTAGTAAAAGATATATATTTTTCTTTGTTTTGCGCGAGTACATCGATTCTATCCCCATGTGTGGCGATCTCGCGCATTAATATATGATTATCGTACATGGATCCATTGTGAAATATAACGGGAATGAAATTTGGTAATTTATAATTTAAATTACATACTGAGTGAGCGGCGCCAAACCTGACTTTTCCGGTTATGTGACAGTGATCCCGCACTTTTACATCACCCTCCGTAAAAGACTTCTCACATATACCACAAACAACTGCGTTTGCAAAATTTTCTTGTTCTTCATTTGTGAGAGGATGCATTGGAACTATTTCCTTTAAATAAGTATTGTACAACTCTCTCACATCAGCCTCAATACGCGAAACAAAAACCGTTACAGCGTCTGAACCGCGATAAATTTGAAACCTCGAAATTGTATCGTCAAATGATGACTTAATTAAATAGCAAAAAGAATACGCCTCATGTAAATGTGTTCTATTTGTATAAGACTGTGAGGGCGCGGGTTCGCATGTATCCAAGGGTTTTAGAACAGTCTCAAAATCCGCATATACTACGAATGGCACTTTCATTTGTCTCTCAAAGTTTTCAAATTTTAATACATTTTCAGGGCATTCCTTGCCAAATTTATCGATTCGCGATTGAGTTGAAGGTATTGTTGTATATAAATGGTTGCAATCATGTCTCTGATGTTGCATTAACACTCGCTCACTATTAAAATTTAACAAACAACCATCACAAAAATATTTTCTATGCTTATATGCGGAAATCTGACTTGAAACTAATCTAGATAAATCTTTTATCCAGCAGTAGTGAGTGTTAACACATTCATTGTTACATCGATGTGTGTCACCACAATCTTCAGAAATTAATAATAAATTTACGTGAATGTGCAGTTTTTTCTTAGAGTAGTGTAGAGGTCCAACAACTTCATACGTCATTCTATTATTTTTAAATTTAGTCTCTAATCCATACACATTAACGGAAATATTATTCATTTCCTCAAATTTATAAATATCACACAGTTTCATTGGAAAATTCAAACCTTTTAAATTTAATACACGCGAGTAGTGGGGATATGATGTTGTTTCTGTTTCACACGTCATCGCTGGGTAGAGTGCTGCCGTTATAGACCAAGCAAAACAGTATTCATCCTTATTTTCAACATTAACCACAGCATTCTTGCGTGCAACGAATCTTGGTAACTTTATATATGACGATCCGCGCATGGGACTAAACTTGTTAATATTAACTTCAAGGTACATAATTCGCTCGATAGCCCACCCTAAAAAAGAGAAATAAATAAATAATACACTTTTACTTGAAGACTATAAGATATTTTACCTGAATCGCGTTCTTGAAATTCAGTTGTTTGCGTTTTCATCATTTCTACAAATACATCATATACAGCACTCAAGTCAGTTGATTGATCAACAATTATATTAGGTGTATTAAATGATTTGATATCAGAAACATCCTGTGTTTGTATAATGTATCTACCAAACGCCTCCATATTCACTTTCACAGATTTATGAATGTTTACCATCTCATTAAGCACGTTTAGAACTTTGTGCTTGATTTCACCAAAAAACATTACATAATCAGTATGATTATTTTCACTTTGTACACGATAACTTATAATTCTACATTTCAAAGCACTGCGAACAACTTGTACACCGTCATTTAGTGGAGCACATGAATTTGTTCTATGTTGTAACGTTCTTCTGTGAATATGCATCTGATTTGCAGCGATCGTTACATTACAACACCAACATGTATTTAATGCAGCTGCGGATGTGTGAGGCTGAATCGTTTGTACATCTGCAGAGGTTGATGGTTTTGAATTAATTTGCGCGTCGCTATGTTTACATTTTTTTGTTGGTGGCCCATCATCTTTAAACTTTTTACAAGAACGCATCTGATGGCGTCGCATATTATCACGACGTGTAAAACTAATACCACAAGCACTACATGTATACATTGTGACTGCACTCTAACAGAATTAGTTCAAGAATGAATTTCCATCCAACTCCCCTCCTTCATATATAGGAACACTGTAAAAACAACCTTCAAAACCACACGAGTGGTAGCATGAGACGCTGCAACCTTAATACGTGTACGATCGAGGTCGGAGGAATAGAAAACAACGACCTTGGCAAAAGCGCGCGTACCCGTGCGTCATAGACATTCAATCCGCGGTGCAAAGACCTTGAAACATATGCCCGTATACGTATGTGATCAAGGTCGGAGGAGTCGGGCGGGAATAAACCCCCCCCTTTCCTTTGGTTGCCGCCCCCGGATATACCCCCACTAAATTGGTGGGGCCCCCCCCCCCCCCGGCCTCCCCCCCCACCCCGGGGCGGCGGCCCGGGGGGGGCTGGGGTGTTTGTTTTTTTTTTGGGGGGGGGGGTGTCACTAATTATCCAGAGTGATTCCTAGATATTTCACCTCCTCCGCAAATGGAATAGTTTCACTGTTGTGTAGTGATACAACGACTGGTGTAGATTCTAAAGAGGACTTTAATAATATAACATAGATAAAACATAAACGTGTTTCTAACGACATTAGATAGGTTAAACTTCCTAATTGTCTGCCCCAGAAAAACTATTGCCAACTGCCTCAAAAGTAACATGAAAAATTCCTGCTTACAGCTGACAGTTCTGCATTTATAAATATCAGGGATAGCTTCAGGACATAACACCCTCCCCTTAAACCTCATAGTCTTGTAGATACTGAGGTTTTTTTTACTCTTACTGATCGTGGCGTCGAAGGTGCCATCTCTGACTCTATGGTTGTGGCAACCGCTGTAGGCGTATTCTCCCTAGTCAAGGGTTCTCTGTTGATTTCGCCTAGCTCTGTTCTTACTAATATAGGCGTAGAAATATCAGTTTCTACTCGGTTTCTCAGTTGATCTGAGTGTCTTCTGAGAGTCCATGTGAAGTAATGGACCTGTTTTCTCTTGAGCCGGAATCCATATAGGTCCCGGTGCATAATTTCTTGCAAACACAGGATCTTCTTCCGAAAAACTTCTTACTTTCCTCAAGTCTGAAGTCTTCTCTTGTTTCTCGGTCATATCTCTAATTAGGTCAGGTTGTATAAAATCTAAAGCTGTTCGAAGCTTCCTTCTCATTAAAACTTCTGCCGGAGACAAACCTGTTGTCATGTGAGGTGTCACATGCTGTGCTACAGGAATCTTGCTAATTTAACCTCCCAATATCCATCAACTAACTTTTTGAGCTTCTCTTTAGTTGACTGGACCATTCTCTTGGCTTGTCCATTTGAAGATGGATGATACGGTGCAATGCGTGCATGCCTGATGTTATTTCTTTTTAAAAAAATAGCAAATTCCTGGGATGTAAATGATGTTGCATTATCAGACACAATAACGTCTAGAAGGCCATGCGTTGCAAATAATTCTCTAAGTACCTTGATTGATGCCTCCGATGAGGTTGACGGGACTCTCCGCACTTCCAACCATTTGGAGTGCGCATCGACCACGATCAAAAAGTATTGACCTTGAACTGGACCGGCATGATCAATGTGTAATCTTGTCCATGCTGCTCTTGCCCATTCCCATGGATGTGTTGGATTTGCTGGTGGAGCATGATGATTCATCTGGCATGTCGAACAACTTGCAACTAAATTTTCGATTTGCTGGTCCATATTTGGCCACCACACATAGGATCTAGCCAGAGCTTTCATCTTTGCGACCCCAGGGTGTACTTCATGCAAGATTTTCAGGATTTGATCCCTCTCCCCCGGCGGAATAATTACTCGGTTACCCCATAATAAACAGTTTTTATATGCTGAAAGCTGTGTGCGTCTGGTACAATATGGTTTAAACTCTTCTGATGGGTTATTTTTCGGCCAACCTGTCAATGTCCATCGGAGCACCTTTGCTAATACTGGGTTTTTGCTAGTCTCGGCAGCAACATCTTTGGCCGTAAGTACTTGCTCTGGTATATTTTCTAACATGAACACTTCTTCAACTGGTGGCAACTGTTCATCTTCTATTGGTATTGGTAATCGACTTAATGCATCGGCATTCGAAACACTCTTTCCTGGTTTGTACACCAGCTCATATTGGTAAGCTGATATCGTTAATGTCCATCGGGTCATTCTGGGTGACATTATTTGAGGAGTTGCCTTAATTTTTCTCCAAATCCCCAATAATGGAAGATGATCGGTCCTGATCGTTACTTTTCTCCCATATATGTAATTGTGCCACTTTTTTAATCCAACTATAATAGAAAGTGCCTCTTTGTCAAGCTGCGCAAAGTTTCTCTCGCTGGTAGTCATTGTCCGGCTGTGGAAAGCTATCGGAGTTTCCGTACCTTCAGGATCACATTGGCTCAAAACACACCCCACTCCATATTGACTGGCGTCACACGTTAAAATCAATGGCAATTTACCATCATAGTGTGCTTGTAATGCGTCTGAAGACAATAATTTCTCTACCTCTGTAAATGCTTTTTCTTCACATCTGGTCCGCTGCCAGGGCACATTATTGTGTAATAATCGATGCAGCGGTTCAGCTACAGTAGCTTTGTCTTTGAGGAAAATATGGTAAAAGTTGAGTAACCCCAGAAATGCCTGGAGTTCTGCTTTATTTTTGGAGCTGGTGCCTTGCATATGGCCTTTACCTTATCATCATTAGGTTGTATTCCATTACTTGTTATTGTATACCCCAAAAATCAAGCTTTTCGGTATAAAATATGCATTTCTCTTTGCAAACTTTTAAGCCATCTTCTTGTAAACGCTTCAAAAACTTCCCGCATGCGCAGGACAAGTTCGTTCATATTTGCTCCTATGATGAGTATGTCATCATAATATGGTAAAATACCTTCAATTCCTGATAATCTATAGTCCGTTGAAAAATCTGAGGTGCCACGCTGACTCCAAATTGTAATCTTTTGACTTTAAAAGCACCTTTATGCGTAATGGATAATTTGCGCCTCCGCAGCAGCATCGTCAACTTGTAACTGTAAATATGCTTGTCTCAAGTCCAACTTTGCAAACACTTTTCCACCAGCTAAAGTTGCTAAAATGTCCGCGATGGAAGGCACTGGATAGCAGTCTGTCTTTAATGCTCGATTCAATGTTATGCGAAAGTCCCCACAAATTCGAACTGACAATTTGTCTGGTTTCATGACTGCAACGATCGGAGTTACCCACTTAGGGTGTACCACTGGCTCCAACACTCCCTCTTTGATTAACTTGTCAATCTCTGCTTCTACTAATGGTTTCATTGCGAATGGCAAACGTCTGGCTTTGCAAACTATAGGTTTCACTGTAGGGTCTAACTCGAATGAAACTGGTGGTCCTTGAAGAGTACCTAACCCATCAGAGAAAATGTCCTTGAATTCTTCCACAACTCTATATACGTTTGAGTCTGAAGAAACTTGGCTTATTCCTTGCAAACTTATATCTAATGGCTCAAACCAATTACGGCCTAGTAAATTGGCTCCATCTAGTCCGGTGACAATTAACGGTAAACGAACACAATTACTACCATTGAACTGTACATTTACGTGCACCATTCCCTTAGTTTTGATACTATTTTTCTGGTAATCTCTTAGCACTACAGCTGCTGGTTCTAAAATTGGTCTATTATTCACATCTCGCCATAACTTTTCAAATGTCTGCATTCCTATCACTGAATAGGCTGGGTGCGTGTTAGATTTGAGTAGTTTTTTTCTGGCAGAATGTTTTTTCGTTATACAGGCTTTTCTATGTGCCCGATCTTCTTACAAAAGTTGCACACCACCGATTTAAATTTACAAATATCTGGTGCATGAGGGCCTTCACACCGGAAACACTTTTTCTTGTTTCTGTTATTCTTTCCTGGAAAACTTTGACTGCTGTTATTTACTTTATGTACCTGTGCTGAAGTTGACTGGGTGTCTGTACATTCTCTGAGCATACTGGTATGTTTCACAGCAGTTTCATAAGCAATGGCTTGCTTCTGTGCTTTATCAAATGTTAACTCAGGTTCGGCCAATAGTCTACGTTGTACAGTCTTTTCTATGACACCACAAACCAATCTGTCTTCTTCTAATACAGACCCAAAGTTGCATGTTTCTGCTAAATGCCTCAGCTCAGCAATATATGCTGTTATGCCTTCATTTGGAAGCTGGTCTCTTCTGTAAAATTTAAATCGACATACTATCACTGAAGTTTTCGGTGCAAAATGACTTGTGAGTACTTTGGTAATGTCCTTGTAGGTTTTTTTATCTATAGTTTCGGGAGAGATCAGGGATCTTATGAGTTCATATGTATCAGGTCCTACAAGACTGATAAAAACGGCTTTCTTTTTCTTTTCGTCAGTTATGTCGTTTGCTTCCAAAAAAAAAATTCAAATCTCTGGTTATAAGTTTCCCCAATTTTCTGGTTCCTTGAAGTTGAACACTTCCATATGCCCCAGAGCTGACATGTTTTCTGGACTGACTTTTTAACTGTTTCCTCCCCTTCAGTTTGAGCACTAATTGCTGGTACATAAATACTGGTTCCTGGACTGCGCCAATGTTGTGTAGTGATACAACGACTGGTGTAGGTTCTAAAGAGGACTTTAATAATATAACATAGATAAAACATAAACGTGTTTCTAACGACATTAGATTGGTTAAACTTCCTAATTGTCTGCCCCAGAAAAACTATTGCCAACTGCCTCAAAAGTAACATGAAAAATTCCTGCTTACAGCTGACAGTTCTGCATTTATAAATATCAGGGATAGCTTCCGGACATAACATTCGCCCATTAAAGTATGAGGTCTTAAATCCTCCAGCTTCCTTTTCCGGGTGAATGGTACTATTACTGTTTTTTTAGGGTTTACAGACATCTGTTCCCTGTCACACCAGTTACTCACTGCATCCAGTGTCTCTTGAAGGGTATTTGATCTTACTCCTTTCAGAGTTTCCTCTGACTAGTATGACTAGATCATCTGCATATGCTAGAACCTCAACCTCCCACAGTGTGAGAATAGCCAGTAGGTCGTCCACAAGAAGTGACCACAAACGGGGTGAGAGAACCCCACCCCTGCGGGCGTCCTCTCGTGGCTCTACGTATCTCTGCGCTAAAGTATTGGCAATAAATAAGTTGTGTTCGATTTTGACTATTATTAAGGGTTGATAACCCTTCTAAACCTATATATAAATATATATATATATATATATATATATATATATATATATATATATATATATATATATATATATATATGTATATGTATATGTATATGTATATATATATATATATATATATATATATATATATATATATATATATATATATATATATATATATATATATATATATATATATATATATGTTAAAATGGTGGACAAAACTCAAAAAAAGACACTAAAGGAAAACCACTGACAGGGAGCCAGTCGCACCTTTGTGGCTTCCACTTGGATGGCTCTGTATGAGAGCGTCGTCCAAGCATCGCACACGCGGGCAACTATAGCAACCTGCGTGGGATTCCGGACCCAGGAGAATAAATAAGAGCAGAGAAGGAATTTGAAGCGGGTTTAATTACATTACAGTAAAAAACAATATGAATTAACGGGTACGCCCGCATAAAGAAAAAAATTGCAAGGTGAAAAATGCAAAAATTTGCAAATGGCAGAAAGATGCAAACCGTGGACACGTGTTTCTGACTAATTGGTCTTCATCAGCACGGTGTAGCTGAGTTAAAATGGTGGACAAAACTCAAAAAAGACACTAAAGGAAAACCACTGACAGGGAGCCAGTCGCACCTTTGTGGCTTCCACTTGGATGGCTCTGTATGAGAGCGTTGTCCAAGCATCGCACACGAGGGCAACTATAGCAATCTGCGTTGGATTCCGGACCCAGGAGAATAAATAAGAACAGAGAAGGAATTTGACGCGGGTTTTTTTACTGTAATGAAATTAAATTCTAATATAACAAGAATTTATAAGACATATATAGTTTAAAACCTACCCACACAAGATTACAGATAATAAAATTTATTGAACATTTACAGATCATTTAAATTTGCAGTGTGCCTTTTTATTTGTAAAATATTACATGCAAATATATCAAGCGAATTTTCAATGTTATTATAGTTATGTATCATTTGATAAAGTGGCTCAGATATCATCATATTTGTACGGGCTGAAGGTAAGTAAAAAATGTCATGATTTCTGGAATTAAATGATGGTACCATAAAATAAACTTTAGATTGCAATTCTTCCGATTTTACTGTATTGTGTAAAATTTTATGTAAAAATATAATTGAGCAAGTTGCTCTTCTAGCTATTAGACTGTCTAGATTAAGACGTTGTAGCAATATCTCATTGGCTGTACAGCCACATATATGTGTTGTCGCTAAGATAGCCGACTTCATAAATCGTCGCTATACCCTCTCAAGACTAACAGTGTGAATATCGTATACTGGATTCCATATAACGGAAACATATTCTTAGAGTGGAAAAAAGTTATATATGTCTAAATGTATAGATGTTGAAAAATCTTTTCAATTACGTAATACGAATCCCAAACTTTTGTGTGCATTCAAGGTTTAGTGTGATAAGAATGCCATTAAAAATGGGTAAATTTTTTGGTATAAATTAAAAAATTTCGATAACAAGTCCATCAAACTTTTAGTGAGCGGTTATAGTTTACTTCAAACTTATTTTCAACATAAAAACGTCGGCTTCTTTGACAGCTGTAAAGAGATCAAAGAATCCGAAATTTTTTTATGTTGCCATTGAGTTTGAAGTAAACAGTACCTACTCAATTTTTTTAATTTTTTCTGCTCGGCCATATTTAAGATATTCACAGTAAAAGTGAGCATTCTATACACTTGAAACTTATAAGTACACACCTTTCGATGTAACTGCCATATGAAATACCAAGAAAGTAGTGATAATGGCTCGTAACTGATAGGTTAGTACCTATAAAGTGGAGTAAGTTTTGTTATAGCTCTAAGAGCCAGTGGCCGGGCAGACTGTAAGTATTTTACCAAAGATGAAACTTTTCTCAGTGACTCTCCTATACCTACCATACATGACATGGGGAGTCAATAAGCCCAGCGAGGGTAGCTATGATGTCACTCTTGTAAGACAGGTATAAAAATCAGACCAAGTTCAAAAGTATTTTACCAAAGCTGCCGTTTGGATATAGTAAAGAATATAACGACTGCTATTGAAAAATGCAATGGCAGACGATTTGGCTGGTTGTAATCTCATGGCAGACGTTTTTGAAAAATTTGAAAAAAAAAATTTAAAAGTATTTTAACAAATCTGATTTTTAGATGTTATTTGTAATAGTATTAAAAGCTTATTTTTAAGATGGCAGACGTTTTGTAGATATATATTTAATTGATGGCTTTTTCATTTTACATTCTAAGAAAGAAGTACCAAAAACGTTTGGTAATATTTCCAAAAAATTTTTGCAAATGATAACGAAATATCCAGCGCAAAGAATTGATGTCATATTTGATCAATATTGGCACCCTTCAATTAAAGACAATGAAAGATCTCTGCGACATGAAGCTGCTCAAATTCAGTACACAGACTTAAGACTTTTATGGAAATACCAAACATTATAGGATTTTAAGATAATAATCATAGAGGTACTACTTGACAAACATATCGCGGCAGTGAGATAAAGATGTGCAAAAGCCAGGGTTGTTTAGAATGGCGACCGTCATTCGCATAACGTTTGTATTAGTGTTTACACTGGTACACTATTGCAAAAAAGTAACTTTCATAAAATTGTTGTATTTTGTAGATGCGTTTTGTGAATTATGATGCAATAAATTTTAACGCCTCGCGCATATTTATGCCTTTGTAATGTTTGTCAAGTAGTACAAGCCATAATACGAACATTAAATCAAATTAACTCGACATTGCTGTTCTAAATTATTATTTGTAAAATGACACAACGAATCCGGGTAGAAAATTGTTGTCATAATTCACTATATTTATCCTTGGTCACTGTAAAACTCATTTTTCTAGGAACACTTATTCCCAATCTAGGTTTTTTTCTCTTTTTATAACCCATGTACTCACTTTTGATTAATTCACAAAATAGTATATATTATACACAATACACAATTATCAACAATGATATAATCGCGAATTAACAATAAATCACCATACACTCAAATCGAACCCTGAATAAAGCTTTGAGCTAATAGTAGCACATGACTTTGACCAATAGCGAGACATCATCTGGGTGGTAAGGTCTACCTCCTGGTACAGTCTTTTTATCATAATTTACTGACTCAGTGGTTACGACCTTTCAAGACGGAACGCTTAATTTTCCTGTGGTAAAGCAGCAATTTTTTACGCACTAATATGGTTAATATATGCTTCGCAGTGTCTCTTATTTTTTCTTTACTACTAATACAATTTGCTGCTGTCAGCACATACATAGATGGTGATGGAAATTGGCAAACGTTATAGTAGATGCTGTATGCTGTGAGTAGATGACGGCCCAGGTAAGACGTGGTCGAGAGCCAACATATCATCTCTCTCGCTTTAACCGACGAGACCCTAGATGAACGCATTAACTCTGTAGTTTCTGTTCGCTTCATCCCTCTGCCCTCTACTATAACGTTTGCAGCGACCACCCTTTTTAGTGTTCACAGAATAGCTTATTCGCGTCAAACCCATTTTTTGGCGATGTCCAGGACAAACAAAAAAAAAATTCATTTCATGTTAGGTGTATAGTGTTTACAATATGAATTGGAACAGCATAAAAACGCCAACGGGAATTTAGTCATATCCACGAGCGTCGACCAAAATGGAATTCTTTAAAATAAATCGAATATTTTTTACTATTTTATATGAGTTTATATGTATGTACAATACCTATTATAACCTTTTTATTTATTTACTTACTTGTTTATTCATTTATATTAGTTGAATAAGCTTTACAGTGCCTCAAACCATCTCGATCGGATTATATACGCAATAATACGGTGACATCCGCTCTTGCAAAGATCATCAACTACATATTCGTTTTTAAAATTATGTTCCTTTATACGTTTTTATAATTCTTCTTTATCGGAACCTTTTCAGGGATGTCCATATTTTTATTCTCCTTATTTCAGTTCTGTCTACCAAAGAGTGAACACGTAAATAGTAGGGCTCCGTAAGCCCTTATAAAAGAGGAGTAATATAAAGTTCGAAGTGTCTAGTGCCTGCTAATAAAGCTAATAAAGTGGAGTAATATCAATTGCAATTGTGTTAGTACCCACCGACTGACAGTGCGTCATAATAGAGCATTGCTGGGAAAACCAGCGATAAAGATGTCTCGTTGTGGTTCTTGTACAAGCCAGCTTACCATAAAACGGCCAGGTATCCCGTGTAGTGGACCCTATAATAAACAATATCACCTTGCTTGTGTAAATGCTCCTTCGGAATTACCATCATTTTTAAAAGATACTCCTGGTCTTACGTGGAAATGCACTAGCTGTAATGTATTTCATGACTTGTTTGATGAGAATAAACTTATCACCATTTTCCAAGATAAAGTTAATTCTTTTTTCTCGGAACTCAGCGAATCATTCCAGAACATCAAAACGGAATTCGTAAAAAAAGCTGAGGATAAACTATCTGAAGTAAAAACACACACGCAACCCCACCTGACGTCCACGAAAAAACTTTCTATACTCCGCAGCTCTATGTAACAATTCTCACTCAGCAGTGGTAGTAAAACCTAAAATCTCCCAAGAAAATAAACAAACCAAAGCTGATATTTTACAAAATATCAACATATCTAGCCCGGACATAAGTATCAACAGAATAAAACATATTAAGGATGGTGGTTTATAGCCAAGTTGTAAAACTGCGGAAGAAGTATCGAAATTTAAAAAAGATAGCAGAACAAAAGCTATCTTCAGATTATGAAATCAGAGAGGTCAAAGGATTGCATCCCCACGTTCGAGTGGTTGGATTAACGGAAAAGCTTGATGTCAACACTCTTCAGGACCTAATTATGAAACAAAATAATGAAATATTTGAGTCGAATTCTGAGCTTAACATTATTAAAATCTGGCCTACTAGAAATAACAACAAACTATATCAGGCAACTTTGCAGTTGGATATTTCAACATATAATAAGGTAACTAGAAAAAGGCTGCGCCTTTTTCTCTAGCTCCTGCGGAGACCGGATAGTAGAAAAAATTATAAGATTAAAAATATTTTTGTTCGTGCAGTTGACATCGAGATTAAAAAAATTTTTCGTAGTGCAGTTGGGGCGCCACCGTAGTAGCCGACATTTATCGGGCCTTCGGCCCTCACGGAAATGGCCTGCGGCCATTTCTTCCCAGTTCAGTGGCAAATTACCGGATTAATATTTATCGGGCCTTTCGGCTCACGGAAAGGCTTGGCCATTTTCTTCCCAGTTCAGTGGCAAATTACCGGATTAATTTAATTTTTGTGGGTGCAGTTGACACCGAGATTAAAATAATTTTTCGTAGTGCAGTTGGTGCGAGCACCCGAAATGACTCTATCCCAAGCAGGGTGCGGACGTTCTTGACCACGTCACGTCAATAGCTGACGCAAAGTCCAATAATTTCTCGACTTTAAACGCTCATATCTTCGTTATTTATGGAAATTAAGGAACGAAAATGTCGCGGCGCACTGTAGAATTTCAGATATTTTCGATTTCGACAACCGCGAACCATCAAAAGTGTCTGCGAAAAAAAGCCTTTAGAGCCCCCAATTTCGTCGATTTTAGACAGTGAGGGTCCGATGAAAGGGAAGTGTCACACATTAAAAGATAGTATGATTAATAATGGGTACGTACTGGTGGGTTTAGATCTGTGTAAAGTGTTTGACGGTATAGAAATTTTGCGATGTTTCAACTGTAATGGGTTCAACCACTCAAAAAAATGTATGTAAAAATGAATTATCTTGCCCTAAATGTAACCTAAATCATTCTTTGGAATCTTGTAATGCTGTTAATCTTAAGTGTATTAATTGTGTCAAGTTGAGAGAAACCAAGAATGCTGACATCTGTGTAGATCACGCCGCTTGGGAGCACGAAAACTGCCAATCCTAAGAACGCAATTTTAAAACTAAAAACTGATCTAGGATATCAATAGCAACTAGACTGCCCATCAACATCTCTTACGCCTACACCGGATATGTGCACGCCACATTCAGTCATAAGTAATCACGGTTATCCCCCCTTTAGCAATAGTCTGTCAATTTACTATCAGAATATCGCGGCCTAAAAACCAAACTTAATACTCTCTATGACGCTCTTCTTGCAAGTACTTATGATATACTCGCTTTCACTAAAACCTGGCTGGACTATTCAGATCAGACCGTGATAAGGTAGCGACGTGTCGTAGCGACGGTGGCGGTGTAATGTTGGCTGTCAGCTCAGCACTTACGGTAGTTAATTTAAATCTAAAACACAGTACTTTCCACGATTTAACATATGTAGATATAGTAGGCGTAAAAATAATAGTAAATCATCACCATTTCTATGTTTTCACATTGTATATTCCCCCAAAAATGTCATCTGACTACTACAATTCTGTTGTTGATGCTTTCTGCAGTCTTAATTTTATACATAACTCATATTTTAATTTTAAGCGATTTCAACTTACCAACTTACGCTTCTCAACACCTTACTGCTTCGCCCGCTTCTCAGATTATTTTAAACTTTCAAAACTTCTTGGACTTAAAACAATTTAATACCATAAAAAAATATAAACAATAGACTACTGGACCTCGTCCTGTCGAACAGGGATTGTACAGTAATAAAACCCCCTGATATTCTTCTTGGAGAGGACTTGCATCGCCCTGTACTAAGCATTTTTTATAGGATTAGCAATAGTTGCGAAAATCATGAAAAGAAATTTCTATCTATACGTACAATTTTAGGAAAGCTAACTTTCAGATTCTCTATGAGATGCAATCCGAGGCTGATTGGAACATATTAAATAATATTTCTGATGTTCACTCGGCATGTGCGCAATTTTATGGTATAATAGAACCCATATTAGCCACCTGTGTCCCCAAAAAACGTATTCCCAAACTTAGTTATCCTCCTTGGTACAATAACGAGATCATAATGAATATAAAAAAAAAAGCACAAAGCATGGAGGCAATACAAATCTGTTCCCAGTGAAGAAAATCGTCAAAACTTTTGCATATTGCGACGTAGAATAAAATCTGATATAGAGAACGCTCACACAAACTACAGTATAGGCTTGCAATTAAATGTTGCACGGAATCCCTCTGACTTCTGGCGCTATGTCAATTTCAAAAGAAAGGGTTCTAATCTGCCTAAAAATATTAAATATAATGATGAAATCTTATCCGATCCTCAACTGATTAGCAATTCATTTGCTGATTTTTTTCAACAGTCATATTCTACTCCAGATCAGTGTAATCCTGCTGACAATCATAATTCATTACATAACACTTGTCTAAATAATCGTCAGGTCACTGAAGAGGAAGTATTATTGTCACTTAAAAAATTAAAGCCAAAACTAACTAGTGGCCCAGACAACATTCCGTCATTTGTCGTACGTGATTGTGCTTCAGTATTCGCCAAACCTCTTTCAATACTTTTCAATCTATCTCTCCGAACATCAACATTCCCTCAATACTGGAAGCAGTCCAAAATCATACCTGTCTTTAAAAAAGGAGATCGAACTCTTATAACTAATTATCGCCCTATTGTAATTTTAAACAACTTTGCTAAAGTTCTTGAAATGTTATTATATGATAATATATTTCGTTTGACGGAATATTTATATGAAGCAATTGATGATGGTAGTCAAGTCGACATAATCTACACAGACTTTTCTAAAGCCTTCGATAAGCTAGATCATAATTTACTCCTGCAAAAACTACACACTTTTGGATTTTCAAATCAGCTTGTTGAGTACTTCTCATCCTACCTCGAGAACAGATCACAATATGTACAATACTGTGGACACAAATCCGTCGAGGTACTACCAACGTCAGGTGTCCCGCAGGGGTCGAATTTAGGACCACTTTTATTTAATATTTTCATTAATGACATTGTCTCTGATATTACCGTAAATTGTCTACTGTATGCTGATGACCTAAAACCGTTCTGTAGAGTTTCGAGCTCTGAGGAGTGCGAGATGTTGCAGGAATACTTGAACGTAATTTATAATTGGTCTATAGGAAACAAATTACCCCTTAATCCTTCAAAATGTAACGTTTTAACTATAACAACAAAAACAAATATTATACCATACCAATATACGCTAGAACACAATATACTTTCTAGACCGGAGACTTTCACTGACTTAGGAGTAATATTTGATAAAAAACTAACATTTACGAATCATATTAATCATGTAATTAATAGATCGTACAAATCTTTGGGTTTTCTCATCAGAAACACTCTTCATTTCAACAATGCTACTAGCCTCAAGCTACTCTATAATTCTATTGTTAGATGAACCTTAGAGTATGCCTCAATAGTATGGTCGCCGCACTATAAAGTACATATAGACAACTTAGAGAACATACAGCGAAGATTTCTGAAATACTCCACTTATAAAATTGAAGGGTCATATCCGCCTATTGGTTATCCCTAGTCGGAACTTGTCAAGGTTCTCACTGAGATCGTTAGAAGATCGACGCAAAGTCTCTTACTTGGTTTTTCTTTACAAATTGATACACAATGTGATAAACAGCTCCCATATTCTTAACATGCTCCCGTTTCATGCCCACCGAGTAGCTTCGCGTCAAACACAATTATTTATTTTAGCAAATCCAAGAACAAACTCAAAAAAATTCTCTCCATTACAAGTCATGTGTAACATATACAATAACATACATGATCGCGTCGACATATTCAACTGCAACGTTGCCTCAATAAAATCATGCATGTACAACCCCTGATTCGGAACTTCTTCCGGAAGAATTTCAAGACATACAATGTTTTGTATTATTTATTCGTATAATATGTGTAATTAACTATTTATACTATACTTATACTTACTACTTTTGTAGATTCTTTTTTTGTTGTTTTGCTTTCTTTTATCCATATTATCTTTGTATTCCCTTTTGTCTTCTGTATGATGTTTAAGTACCTTAGCTAAGTCCCTATTGTATTTCTTTTTTTTTGTTGTAACCTAATATTCCTATTCTGTAATTGGGTCTGAGGACCTGTTGGATAGTGTACCAAATAAAATAAAATAAAAATAAATAAAATAAATTTTAAAATGTCCTCCATTTTGGTACTATTATTAGGTATTTTATGTAATAAACGCGAATGATACGAAGCATTGACCATAACAATGACCGAATTTGGAGGAATGTTAGGTAGAAGCTGTTCAGCGAACCATTTTTCGAACAAATCGGCAGCCATGTCTTCATGATAATCAGCAGAGGATTGTTATGTTTTTGGCCAACAAGAGCAATGCCTTGGGTACAAAACCGTATTTGCTTCCAGCATGAAGAATTATAACGCGCTTTCCTCTCTAAAATTAAATCGGTGGTTTTGTTCTATGGCGTGTTTGGCTAGTGCTGTCGTGTTTTGGTTTTGAGTTTTTATGCTATATTTGTGCTTGTTGTGCTTGTTCTTATTAACCTCCGAACTAGTTTTAATTAACGGCGCCACCGGTTCAATATTTTCTTCAGATAATTCATTTTCATGCATTTCAAAGGGCGTCCAAAAAGCCATGTTAATAATAATAATTAATACAAATATTGAAATATTACTAAAACCGCTTAATAAGATCACTAAAATGCTATAAATACCTCACAGAAAATAATTCTATTTATCCAAAATTATTACATGAACTGCACTGTACGGTCAATATAAACAACTAGTCCAGTAGTCTATTCAAATCACAACTTAATTCGATGAAATGTAGTGATAACAATGGTGAATAATTATTGTAGGTGAATATGTTAGAGGCATATTTTCAAGGCGATGAAAATACTAGATAAGGAAAACGGATTTACGTGGAACGCTATCTTGACAAAACCCCACCTGAAAATACATTTGTAGCAACTGTTCAACAATTCCGAGATTTTAGAAGTTTTATGCCTCCAAACTACAATCCTGGGCGACTAGTTACAAATAGGATTCTAAATGTCGAACCAGAACTTCTGGAGGCGGTTGAAGAAAATCCTGGTACAAGTACAAGATTGGCCCATGAATTTGACATATCGTATCACAGTCAATAGTTGTTTTACTGTGTTTGTGCGGAGATTGCTAGTACCAATTCGTCAATTGTTATATGTTATTGTTTATTAATTTTAAATTGTAGTTCAAGTGTTTAGTGCAGTGCAGTGATACCAATGAATATTTCGTCCGTGGGAAGACATTGTAAGTGTAATATTTTTATTAGTGATTAGTGCAATTCTCGGAAACTAATATTATTTAATGGTTATTAGTGTGTTTTTAATTTTTGATTATTATTAGTGATATATTTTTGCTGTGTACCAGGGTATTATGGTTTTAGATGTAGAAGAGATTTTTTTTTCAATTGGGTATGTACAGAAAGCCAATTTTTTATTATTTATTTCAATATTAGAATTACTTATGGTTTAATTTATTTATTTATAAAGTAGTATAAGGTTTTGTTATCAGAATTTATTTTTGATTTTGCTAACATTTTACTAAAATGGGCAAAAAATAATTCTATTGTAGATGAGATAGCAATTAATAATTTAAAACTTAGACTTCGGAACAGAAGTGTATCGACCTTGTGGCCAGCTGATCTTCTGTATCCACATATTAAGTAAACAAATCTGCTTTCCCGTCCGTTAAAGTAGATGCTTCTTAAAATGATTATTTTCAATTTTGTTTCATTTTTAGAATTTAATTCAAACGGCACATTACCAGTTGTGTACTAATTTAAAATAGAATTGTGACGACCTGACAGGGGCAAAACTGCCTTCAGTGACGTCATTTCTGTGAACGGCGTTTAGAGAGATATCCAGTGACCATCAAAAGTCAGTTGCTCGAGGACGAAAAAATTATCAGAAATTCAAAATTTTTTTTTGCTCAAACAATTTTTTTGACAGTGTCAATCGGTTGTACTCGACGAAATATATTGAGGGTTAAAATATAACTACGCATTTAAAACTCACCCTGTATACTGTTCTTTTTTATCTTTTCTGTTTAGTACATATATTTTTTTAGATTGTATTTATTTAGCTTTGCTAATAAAGATTACTGCTACTTTATCAATTATATGTTAGTTTTTCCACTAAAAAGTAACACCTTATTGTGGAGCATGCAGCAACCACTCAAAATACAAATGATGAGTGTGGAATAGAGTGATGAATGTAAAAAACACGGCAAAATTAATTAATTTTTAGCATCAAACAGAGATATAGGCTCTTAGACTCTGGTTTCCAATAAGGCGCAATGTTTTTTTAAAAATAGTTTATCATTTACAGACAAACGGCTACAGAGAATTCTATAAAATTTTTACCAAAGAAAGATCTAACCCTATCTGACGCACTACATAATTCAAAACTTTTGAATAACGCCCTTTTGCACAGGACAATATTTTGACAACTTTTTTTAGAAGTTTACCTATATATATTATCAATTTAGCCAGGTGTCAGCTTTTGGTGTTTAAACCCTCTACAGGATGAATATTTGAGCCTCTGAGCTCCCTACTATTATAATAAAATGATATATTTTATAACTAAATATCGAATTTTAAAAATTTATTTATGTTTCCTAAAGTGAGTGTCAAATTGCCATTAGCCCATAGATATATTTTCCAAATGACGGCCGTAAATGTGTGTGTAAGTGGGTAATAATAATTATAGAAATGTTGTTTACAAGCATAAAACGTATGTATTAAACATTTTTTATAAATAAATAAAATGTGCTACCACTATGATCTATGCATGCGATTTATATGTTTAAGCAAATTACCCTTAAGTTTCGACATATAAGGGCAGTGTCCGCACTTCTTCATGTTTATTTCCTCAATTTTTTTTGTGCTGCAATATATGAGTGGTCAAACTAGATCTGTGTAACGACTTATAAGAACAATGGTCACAATGATGCATTCTCTTCTCTCTCTCTTTAGCATCTTCGTGTCTCAGCAAATGTGTTTTAAGTTGACTCTTATGCTTTGCCTTGAAAAGACATACAGGGCAATCATAAGTTTTTATTTCATCAGGCTTTTTGTGAACCAAGCTATGACTTGTTAGGCCTGACATGTATTTGGTAATAAAAGAACACTGTTCACATTTATACCAATATGTTTCTTTTTCTTCTGGTGAACTATCATATGTTTCTTGAGAATCTCCTTTCTATTAGATTTATATGGGCATATAGCACAGTTGTAAGAAGATAACTCGGTTGTCGACTCATGACGGGCCTGGTGAACCCTAAGATTACTTTTTCTTTTAGCCTGATATGGACACTTGTCACACTGGAACATTCGTAGCTCTTCAAGTTTCTTGTGTAGTATCATGTGAGTAGGCAGATCACGACGTCTCCTTGTTTGATAGGGGCAATGAGGACACTTATGCATTTCTATCTAAAATCATTCAGATAGAAAAATTAAACTTCGGAAATAAAATTTGTTATAAAACTAAATGACTGGAGTTTTAATAAAGGTCTATTTGTTTCTCAAAATTAACTATTTTTAATGTAACCAGTATTAGAGTTAAGGTCAATTCTCAAATAATAAGTAGAGCTTGGCGATTATGAAATGTATTAATTCCAATTAGTCGATTATTTTTCCCAGCTCTAATTATTATTTATTATATTAACACAAAGAATAACATTCAACGCAAGGTCCTATGACCAAAATGACATACACAGAACACAATGCATGATCACAGGCTGTCCAGAATATACTCTATTGGTACTGTGGTACTGGAGACTTGGAGAACACTGTTGCCAACACTTTACGATTTAGTAGTAAATGCAGATATAAAATAGAGCAATCTGATTTCTGATATCATATCTGGACATGTCATATTGATCAAAAACGTAATAACAATAACTGTGCCTATTATCAATTGATTACCAATTTTTCAATACTCAATTATCTGATGACCGATTATAATTGATTAATCGATTATTGTCAGAACAATAATCAAATGATTTAAAAAAAGCAAAATGAAAATATTGAAAATAAATTAAAACATTTGAAATAAATGTTCTTAAAAAAGAAATAAGGAAAGCAAAAAAGGGATCTTGGAGGAAATTCTGTGAGAGTATAACTGACCTACCTCACAGTACTAGAATCCACAAGATTCTTTCCAGAGAGCCGACAAGGGAATTCGGTTCGTTAAGGCGACCGGATGGCTCATATACGGACTCTGGAAAGGAAACCTTACAGCTCCTAGCACAAAACCACTTCCCAGGATGCTTGAATGCGGATGACCAACAGCCGTCACCATCAGAAGGCCGATTAAAACGAAATGATAAAAATGATTGGCTGACGGCTAAAAAAGGTGATCACAATACCGGCAATTGAGTGGGTCATCGGATCATTCCAACCAATCAAATCGCCAGGAGAGGATGGAGTTTTTCCAGCTCTACTACAAAATGGACTGGAAATATTGCTCCCACTCCTCATTAAACTATTCAGAGCTAGTCTGGTATGGAACTATATCCCATCCAGTTGGTCGGCGGTTAAGGTAGTATATATACCAAAAATGGGTAGGAAAGAACCAAGCCCTAAATCGCTTAGACCAATTAGCCTGACATCTTTTCTGTTGAAAGGCCTGGAGAAGGTGCTGGACGGATATATCAGGGGGAACATCCTGAATCAACACCCCCTCAATATCCATCAGTACGCCTATCAGACAGGAAAATCAATAGAATTAGCACTCAATAACCTAGTCGAGAAGATCACCCAATCCCTTTAAATGAAGGAAATTGCGGTGGGAGCCTTTCTCGACATTGAGGGAGCATTTAATAATGCACTGCCAAACTCCTTATATGCAGCAGTGGCTGCCAGAGGAATTGAGCCTACTATAGGCGACTGGATTCGTGCTATGCTATAAAACAGAACCATAACAACATCTCTACAGCGAGAAACAGTTAGGTTTAGGGCCACGAGAGGGTGCCCGCAGGGTGGGGGTTCTCTCCCCTTTTGTGGTCACTTCTTGTGGACGACCTACTGGCTATTCTCACACTGTGGGAGGTTGAGGTTCCATTACATCCATTACTCCTATACGATACATGTTAGAAACGCTACAGTTTATGTCGGTAAAATAAATATATTACAATACATTGATATTTATTTTTAAAATAAGAGAGTGTCTGTTGCCTGACTACTTACAAGAGTGTATCACTTATACATTCGAAAGACATAATCACAACACAAGATAACAAACGGAAATTTATATACATTTTAGACAAAAAAATGTTACACAAAATTATCTATTTTTTAAATGTTTAATAATGTTTAATGCTCTCCCTACCAATGTAAAACAAATAAAGAAACTGAATACGTTTAGAAGTGAATCTAATAGATGTGTTAAGATTAGTTATTAAGTCTCATGTAAATCAATTTAATTGTATCTAAGATGTATTGGTTGTATAATAGCAAATTGCTAAATAAACTCTAATAATAATGATTGATTATCGATTAATCATTATTTTTCCCAGCCCTAATAAGATTTTACTTTTGTATTAAGATGAGCCTGACAGACATACGAATGCGATGCGTCATGAGCCACGCACAGACTTAAACAATTAGACTGATTATGTCCACATGCAAACACATGGTGCCAGCCAGTATGTAGAACACAATATTTATACAGTCAAAGCAATATTACATAGTACGATACAATATCATGCAGTACAAACTAAAAATGCAGTATTGTACATATTTTTCAGGAGAGTCCTATCCCTCGCAACATCTCTATTAATGACTTTTGGTATTTATATTATAAATATTAATGCTTATTAACAAATATTACTTACCTCTTCAGGTTTCAAATGAACAAGCATGTGAGCCGTTAGATTTCTTTGGATATTTGTAATAAAGTCACACAAGCTGCATTTGATAACATTTTTTGAATGTATGGATTTATGAATATTGAAATTATGCTTCCTATCTGACTGGTAAGAGCATTCATCACAGTAATACAGTGTAGCATTTTTATGTCCCAACTTGATCTTTTTTGTACATACGGAACTATTTTTTACAACCCTTTTTCTTTTATTATTTTTTTTTCTCTTAATTTCATTCTCGATTAATAACTGAACAGGTTTATTTTCAGTGATTAGGTTCTTCATACTTTCATATTTAGTATCAATTGCTACACTGACTACATTTTTTTCTATTTCTATTTGTGTACCTAAAGTTTCATTGTTGCTTGAATTGTGCGATAAACAATGGATTTTTAAATCAGAATCGTGTTTGGCCTGAAAGGCACATTTTGTACGATATTTGTTAATTCTAAAAAAAAAAACACATACTTACAAATATGATTATTAATTGGGGCATTGGCTGTGATCAGATACAGTATGCGCCCAGAAGAATTCAAGTAAGTTTGGTAGACTGAGATCTGAGGCAAACGTAAACAATATTTTGTTCGGTTTATAAAATGCAGACAAATTTATGATACCCGACCGTGTATGTAATTTTACCTGATACACTGCCGTTTAATAAAAAGGTCGTGTTTGTTTATACAACTTTAAAGATTAATGACTAGCAGTGATATGAAACATAATATGACATGTACAAGGATTTCAAATTTTTGTAAAAAAGAACAATTGGGCATCACATTACAGAGATATAGCTTTCAACTTTGGTTTTTCTTATGAAACACCCTGTATATTATTGTATCTTTTGATTCGTTGTTTTTTCCTGATTTCATCGATATAAACATGTAAGCTATTATCTTTTATTGTTTACGAGATATTGTCACGACCCTATTGGGTTCGTCTTAAGGGACTTACTTGGCTGTGAGAGGTTTTGAAGTTATAAAGAATGAATAATATGGTTTTCATGGTTTTTTATTAAAACAATAAAAATATAACAATTATCAGCAATGAAGAAAAGGGCAATCATAAAAACAACAATAATAAAATAAAAATAAAAGGGTCTTACCACAATACCGCCATATCAGGAGAGGTGTGTCCTATGAGAAGTCTTTTAGTGGACTCCCCTTGTCTATTAATTGGAGCTTATTTATAGTATTGATAAATACCTCATCAGCAGTTTCCGTATAAGTAGAACTCTCATCATGTGTGTTTTAACGCGGTAAACAATTAGTAATTGAAATATGAAACCTTATATCCTGCATTGATATTTATTGCAATGAATTTTAATAAATGTAAAAATTATAATTTAGATTATTTGATTTAAATGTTAATTTAATTTTATGAATTATATAGGGAATTTACCAATGAGTATTGTCCTTGTTTATTTAAGGGAATTAAAATATTCACTTCTTGACACATCTCCCCCACCTGGCAAAGCTGGACCCCAGCTTTAAGTAAATACACGTAATAAAACATAAAAAGTTTACACGTACCCAAACGTATATGATTAATATTATTATTATTTAGAGAATTTCTGTTTATTCTGTTTCTACGTGTAGGTACGTTATCAATTACACTATATTTTATAAACAAATAAAATGTCACACACATCAGTTTTCAGCACACTCATTGTCATAGCACTTTGAGTCCGGATCTGTCTTCTTGTCTTTGTGCCGCACTTCACACCGTACCTCACCATTTACACCGCTGTGGTGGTACCGTAGTTATTTTTGTTTTGCGTTTGTTAACCATTGGTAGTCCTGCCATTTATTGCTTAGTTTGCAGCATTATTTTGGTTTGGCGTCCTTGTTGAAGGTTAACCAAAATACCAGGAAAAAAAGGTGCGTTTTGTGCCCCATTGCCATTGTTTTGTACCTGGACCTGGGTTGAGCATTTCCCTGTTCTGCTGAGTATAAGTGAGTGATTCTGTTGTGATCGGGAAAGCCGGTCTTCGCTACTTAATGCAATAGTGTGACACGTGGGTCCAAGTGCTTCATATTTACCAGGCTCTTCCAAGTTTGTGGTCCATCATCGGGAATTATATCAGTGAGTAGAATTTATTTTGTTTGTACTATAACTACGTGTATAGCTGTCAGCTAGTACTTGAACTGTAGGTATGTTTACAAAAACCAGGGTAACTTTCACAAGCAATGAATGTTGTGCTGTATATATGTATAGCATCTTTTTTATCCATGTTGATTTATAATTCTGTTTGGCTAGGACATGTGAAAAATGTGGCAAGAAAGAAATCCGCAAGAAGTGCAGATTGAAATTATAAGCCAAGATGTTTTGTCCTTGTGTCGTTGTAGCCATGCAGAAAATGGAGTTCGTTCTGATGGGTTTCCAGTTTGAACAATAATATGTGAGCCTGTAGTCCTGGTATGGAACTTTCTTGGAAAATTTTTTCTTGGTCACCACTGTTGCCTATGTAGGTGCTACCTATTGCCGGAGATTCGGTGTGAGAATGCCATGGTGCCATCGTCAGTGCTCTGTGTGCCTCAGTGTGATTATGGTATATGGAATAAATTAAGAATGTAAGTTATCTATACCTTACTATCAAAAACTAGGTTATTTACTATTTATTTTTGATTCCCCCTATTTTTTCTAACTACCTATTTTACATTATAGGTGCCTATGATTGTTTCTTAGCCCTTTGTTGGTTTTACACTATTATCTCAGTACTTAAATATAAAATTAATTACAAAAATGTTTTGTTTGCTCGACAGATTTCCTAGTATCTAGTACTTTATTGACTAATTTATATGAAGCAGGTTATATCCCCTATTTATTTTCATTTTTTCTTTGACTTCTCTCACAGAGTTGATATACAAATATAAAAACAAAATTTTCTTACGTAGGTACTTACTGAAATTCATGGGTTTGTATTTTTACTTGTAGTTTCTAACTTTTATCTTTCTACCCTCATACAATTTTATAATTCCCCTCTCGATACTCGTTAAAAAAATATATATTATTACTTCCTTCCTATTATTATCTCCTTTATATCTGATAATGAGTACCCCTTATGTTCTTTTTTTTTCTAACTGTACCCTTTAACTTTCTAACCTTTAGGTATATTACTCTTGTACGTACATTTATTACCTTCTTTACTCTATAAAAATATTCTTACGCTTTTGCAATTGCATTCTCTATTTTCCTATCAACAGATTATTTTACAAAAAAAAAAAATTTCTAAGACTAATTATTGTGACGATATTTATTTAATACTTTCTAAAAATATTAACTTAAATAACCCACATAATAGTTTCTTAGAGTGTCTTTGTTTGCGGTTGACTTCATTAAGGATATTTTTCCTTTAAACATAGAGGTACCTTTAAATTAAAATTTTATTGCTAGCTATTTTATTCCCTACTCTTCCTCAATGTCCTGGATATTATATATCACACAGTTGAGGCGATTGCCTGACGAAAGGCTTGATGTACCTTCTTCGACTTCTATTATACAACGTTTATTACCCTGTGAATTTTTTACCTGTCTTACTGCGGGTTTGGGGATTTCATAACTTACTGTATCTGGCAGGGCTTTCCAAAATGCCCCTGCTGTTACTTCCAACTTCCCTTGGTTGGCATTACTTGTTACCACTAGGGAGATAATAGTGAACCTATACTAAACATAAATAATATCACTGTTATTTAGGGTATATATGTTATTTGCTACCTCTGTGTCCTAAAAAGATATGCTTCCCGTACCTTGCACATATACATACCCTCAGCTATGCATACCTTTTCTTAGTTTTATTCTCTTATGTATTAGCTTAAAATTAAATTATAATTACTTACGGCTGTCATGGCGGTATTGTGGTGAGATTATGTTTTTATATAAAGTTATGCGTTATTTTAATGTTGATAAGGTCTGTATGCATATATGAAAGTTCGTAAAATGCGCGGAAAGTATATTATGTCGGTGTTTCATAAAAAAAAACTTATTATATTTTAAGATTTGTTTGTAAATATATATTGCTTAACCTAGAACCTGTACTCTACCTTATTTAAATTACATAAATAAAGCTCTCTCTTGGCTTGTCACTCCTTCTTTCCGGGTTTGTAACGTGGCATTTAAATAAATTCAGGGACCAATGTAATAATAAAAGAAAATTATAATTTTTTCACTCGTCAAACAACAAATATGTTTAAGTATAGGGTGGGGTAACAGGACCTAGGACGATTACTAATTTCTCTGTCTAGCCAGATAGACGGGCATTAAACATTAGAATTAGGGGTGGACAATTGGATCTTGCCTAGCCAGATAAACGGGCATTAAGCAGGAGTGGAAAATGGGTCTAGGTTCTTAATACCTGTGCCAGCCAGATAGACGGGCCTTGGTCAGAATATTAATTCGAGTACTTATATCATTTTTCTCGCCTGATAGACGGGCATAAGAAAAAGTATATTGGGCTCTGCAAAGGAGATAAACAATAAAGTTAGTGTTTCAGGGAAATTGTGGGTAGGGTTATTAATACCTGTACCAGCCAGATAGACGGGCCTTGGTCAGAATATTAATTTGAATGATCATTATACCTTTTTCTCGTCAGATAGACGGGCATAAGAAAAAAAATATAGGGTTCTGAAAAGGAGAAAAATAAAATTAGTTTCCCTATTTAACCAAATTCAACTATTTTGTTCCATATCACTAACATAAAAATTTATTTTAGGCTAATTACGAAGAATTCAGCCACGAGAACGAACCAGGCGCCTCCACCATATATGTCACGACCCTATTGGGTTCGTCTTAAGGGACTTACTTGGCTGTGTGAGGTTTTGAAGTTATAAAGAATGAATAATATGGTTTTCATGGTTTTTTATTAAAACAATAAAAATATAACAATTATCAGCAATGAAGAAAAGGGCAATCATAAAAACAACAATAATAAAATAAAAATAAAAGGGTCTTACCACAATACCGCCATATCAGGAGAGGTGTCCTATGAGAAGTCTTTTAGTGGACTCCCCTTGTCTATTAATTGGAGCTTATTTATAGTATTGATAAATACCTCATCAGCAGTTTCCGTATAAGTAGAACTCTCATCATGTGTGTTTTAACGCGGTAAACAATTACTAATTGAAATATGAAACCTTATATCCTGCATTGATATTTATTGCAATGAATTTTAATAAATGTAAAAATTATAATTTAGATTATTTGATTTAAATGTTAATTTAATTTTATGAATTATATAGGGAATTTACCAATGAGTATTGTCCTTGTTTATTTAAGGCAATTAAAATATTCACTTCTTGACAATATTAAAATTAAATAACTTAAATTACATCATGGATAATATAATGTCATTTACAATTAATCTGTAATTATATTTTACAGAAATTGTCAAACTGCCTTCCTTGCTTTTTCACATATAACCTATATCTTTTTTTTCAAATTATTTAAACAATTCTCGATCATTTCAGGATGTTGGTTTATGTTCTCAATTGCTTCCTGAATTCGATGCTGAATGTCTGAACTAGTTGAAGGGCGATTTTTATAAAAATTATCGTTTAACTAACCCCACAAAAACGTATCCGGAGGTGTTAGGTCAGGATTATGTGGTGGCCACCGTGTGGTACCATATTTTCCAAACCATTCAAGGTACCGATGTTTTAAATATTCACTAACTTCTCTTATATTATGTGGTCTTGGTGGAACAAAAATTTGGATAAAATGAGAAAAGAAGTTCGACGCCTCTTTAATCGAGCTAAAGCTTCGGGCGACTGGGACCAATATAGATCCGCTCTAACGGACTATAACAAAGAAATAAGGAAAGCAAAAAGGGGATCTTGGAGGAAATTCTGTGAGAGTATAACTGACGTACCTCACAGTACTAGAATCCACAAGATTCTTTCCAGAGAGCCGCCAAGGGAATTCGGTTCGTTAAGGTGGCCGGATGGCTCATATACGGACTCTGGAAAGGAAACCTTACAGCTCCTAGCACAAAACCACTTCCCAGGGTGCTTGAATGCGGATGACCAACAGCCGTCACCATCAGAAGGCCGATTAAAACGACCTGATAAAAATGATTGGCTGACGGCTAAAAAGGTGATCACAATACCGGCAATTGAGTGGGCCATCGGAACATTCCAACCATTCAAATCGCCAGGAGGATGGAGTTTTTCCAGCTCTACTACAAAATGGACTGGAAATATTGCTCCCACTCCTCATTAAACTATTCAGAGCTAGTCTGGTATGGAACTATATCCCATCCAGTTGGTCGGCGGTTAAGGTAGTATATATATCAAAAATGGGTAGGAAAGAACCAAGCCCTAAATCGCTTAGACCAATTAGCCTGACATCTTTTCTGTTGAAAGGCCTGGAGAAGGTGCTGGACGGATATATCAGGGGTAACATCCTGAATCATCACCCTCTCAATATCCATCAGTACGCCTATCAGACAGGAAAATCAACAGAACTAGCACTCAATAACCTAGTCGAGAAGATCACCCAATCCCTTCAAATGAAGGAAATTGCGGTGGGAGCCTTCCTCGACATTGAGGGAGCATTTAATAATGCACTGCCCGACTCCTTATATGCAGCAGTGGCTGCCAGAGGAATTGAGCCTACTATAGGCGACTGGATTCGTGCTATGCTATCAAACAGAACCATAACAACGTCTCTACAGGGAGAAACAGTTAGGTTTAGAGCCACGAGAGGGTGCCCGCAGGGTGGGGTTCTCTCCCCCTTTTGTGGTCACTTCTTGTGGACGAGCTACTGGCTATTATCACACTGTGGGAGGTTGAGGTTCTAGCATATGCAGATGATCTAGTCATACTAGTCAGAGGAAACTCTGAAGGAGTAATATCAAATACCCTTCAAGAGACTCTGGATGCAGTGAGTAACTGGTGCGACAGGGAACAGATGTCTGTAAACCCTTAAAAAACAGTAATAGTACCATTCACCCGGAAAAGGAAACTGGAGGACTTAAGACCTCCCACTTTAATGGGTGAAACTATTCCATTTGCGGAGGTGAAATATCTAGGAATCGCTCTGGATAAATCACTTAATTGGAACTCCCATCTGGAAAAGGTAATCCACAAAGCAAAGCTGTCCCTATGGACATGCTGTCGTACTTGTGGCAAATCCTGGGGCATGGGTCCCCAACAAATTTACTGGATCTATATCACGGTCATCAGACCAATGATAACATACGGATCCATTGTTTGGTGGCCGAAAGGATTACAACGGACGGCCAAATCCAAACTCTCTGGACTGCAGAGATTAGCATGCATAACCGTAACGGGAGCAATTAGCACCACACCGTCAGCTGCAATGGAAATCCTCCTGGATTTACCCCCTCTTCATATATATCTGGAGAGAGAGGCCAGGTGGGCAACCTACAGACTGCAACAAGCGGCCATTAATATGCCGCAGACTAGTATCATGGAGCGCAACAGGTTGTTGGATGATATAGAGAATCACAGCATCCTGGGAATGCCCTCGGATACTATGCCTACTATGACCAACTACGAGCTGACCTTCAACATCCTTTCTCCAGAAAGAGATGAGTGGGATCGGAATAAAGCCGACCTACTGAAGGCAGACAGTTGTTGGTTTACAGACGGCTCCAAAACTCCCAAGGGAACAGGAGCCGGAGTACACAGCTACAGACCAAGGGTGAGGATAGTCTCAAACCTAGATACTCATGCAACTGTTTTTCAGGCTGAGGTTCATGCCATTGAACTGTGTGTACGAAGGCTGGAATATATGCATCTTACACGCAGATCAATAAAAAAAATTTCAGATAGCCAAGCAGCTATAAAAGCTCTTGGCTCCTACCGGTGTAACTCCAAAACGGTATGGAACTGTCAGAAAGCTCTAAATCATTTGAGCAAGAACAACAAAGTAGCTCTGGTCTGGATACCCGGCCACTGTGGTATGGAAGGTAACGAAATAGCGGACTCCTTAGCCAGAGAAGGAGCGGGATCACGATTCATCGGACCAGAACCAATACTTGGCATATCTTCAAGTACGGCCAAGATGGCTATCTCAACCTGGGCTGAAAGGCAAACTCTCCAGTATTGGCAAGAATTACCAGGATTAGTTCATTCGAAGGCGTTTATAAAATACCCTTTGAAATCGAGAGCTAAGAAACTTTTAGAGTTAAACAGGATAAACCTGAAAACTCTAACAGGCCTATATACCGGGCACTGCCGACTAAACTATCATCTGCATAAACTCGGCCTAGCGGAAAACGCCAAGTGCCGTCTATGCCTGGAGGATGATGAGAAGGCAGACCACATCTTATGCACCTGTCCCGCTGTGGAGAGGATCCGATTCTCAATATTTGGCAAAAGGGCAACTGCTGCCAGAGGATCTGGACACATTCTCACCCAATAAAGTTATCAGTTTCATTAAGAGACTGAACTTATTCGGTGAAATATAATTAGGCGTGAGCCACAATAGGCCTGCTGATGGCCGCAATGGAGGGTCTACTGAGACCCACTCACAAGAAACCTAACCTAACCTATATTATGTGGCGGAGCTCCATCTTGTTACCATATTAACCCTTCGTTATTATCAAGTTCAATGATAAGATCATTTATTTCGTGGTTTAAAAGTTGTAAATATCGTTGTCCGTTTTGATGGAGGAATATAGGTCCAATTACTTTATTACGGTATATACCACACCAAACATGTATCGACGTCCTCCTTTGTTTTTGAATTTCCTTAACTCTTCGTGGATTTTGCACTGCCCAGAACCTACTGTTCTGCCTATTAAAGTGTCCAGCCGTTGTGAAGGTAGCATCTGCCCATTATATTTTTTAAGGAAATTTGGATCTCTACCTAATCTTTCAAACATATTGTTACAATACTGAAGCCTATATTCAGTTTGTTGCTCTGACAATTTCTTGAAAATAACGCATTATTTCTAAAGCGGCGGTTTGGTAGTGCCCTTCTTTTAAGTAATGAACCTGTTTGTTGTAATATTTCGTCAATTCGTATAAATGTTATTGGAGGAGGAAGTCTTCTATATGAATATTTTCTAGAATATTCTCTTTTAGCTGTAAAATATTTCCTACTGTAAGCCTACATAATTTGGACAGTTCTTATTTACTTACCTAGAGGCATTTTTATTACATTCCATATATACATGCAACATATCATAAACAAAATCCAGAAGCCGATTGTTTTTAGAAAGTGAGGTTCGAAAATCTTGATTAATGCTGGCCTAATTGCCCTAAATTTTTTTACTAAATTTTGAGTATTGACTTTATTGATTTATTATTGAATTTTATGATCTTTAATATCCTCACAAGTTTGATGAGCTTGTGAGCTTTATTTTGATATGCCACATGTTATGTTTCATGATGATAAAACATTTTATAATTTCTCAAATGTTACAATTATTCTTAAATAAAATTAAAATTATGATATAAAACTTATCTGTGACCAATGAATAATCTCCAAATATACTAATTACATACGTTTTACTTATAATTAACATGAAAATATTGTAAATCTAACAAAGCAAATTTTTCGCAGTGACCTTAAACATTGGGTCCCCAGCGATGTATGGTGTCTCCACTCAGACTATCGTTACACTAGAAATGTTCCTTGGGGGGTGTACCTTCACCATGGCTATGGAAAATTTGGAAACTGTTCAAATGCACCACCTCAAATTTGAAAGTGTCATCGAGATGACTTCCCGATGTCGAGAAAACTCAATTTTGGGCCTTCACTGTTTATGACAATGACCCATCAAGTTTATATCAGAGATATTTAGTGCACTTTATGGAGCCGTTCACTCTGTGTAAATTGCAATTCATTGTGACACTTATACTAACAAGAAACTTAAATTACGATCATTTCCCTTGTTTCAAACCAAACCAAGCATGTTTGCCTCAGAAAGAAACCTAACCGGCGTTGGTGTTTTGTCACAGCAAAGTATGTCTTTTTATACAGCATTTTATTACATAGGTGGGTTTGCTAAGTATGTAACTGTGTTCTTTAAAAGTTGTGTGTTTTATGATGTACTATGTGTTTAATTACATAACAGGGTGAATTTTAAATGAGTAGTTATATTTTAACCCTCAATATATTTCGTCGTGTACAATTGATTGGCACTGTCAAAAACATTTTTTTGAACAAAAAAAAATTTTTTAATTTCTGACAATTTTTTCGTCCTCCAGCCACTGACATTTTAATAGTCACTGGATAACTTTGTAAACGCCGTTCACAGAAATGACGTACTGAAGGCAGTGTTGCCACTGCCAGAGTTCGTCATCACAATTATCCTAACTCATGAAATGCAAATTTTGAATTTTTAAAAAAATTATTACCCTTTTGTCACGGACATTTTGTGAGACGATATTAGACTTATTTAATATCAGTGTAGACGCCGCACCAAAACAAATGTAATAGTTTATAAAACATTGAGCTCTTTTTAAGAAATCATGATATCTGTACACACTGGCCGAAAATAAGAAATAAACTTCAAAGCGGCCAAGGCGCGATTGATTGGTCCTTTGTGGAAAGCGACATTTGTCACTTGTAGCTTGCTCTTAAATAAAAGTATCTGTTTATCTATTTTTCCTTGTAAAATTAGGTAATCCTGACACTTTTTTTTATAAATAAACAGAACTCGTCCCATAAGCAACAAATATTAAAAATATTCAATATTTTTTCTGGGTATTTTAAATTATTATTATTGTCTCTAATTTATGGTTTAAGTATAATATGGTTCATTTCTAAAAATGAATCAAAGTTGAAAATAATCATTTTAAAAAGACGCATTTACTTTAAAAGAACGAAAAAGCATATTTGTTTACTTACCTAATACAACATGAATACATGAATATATCATATGGGCTTGACGTTTGGATAGCATTCCATAGCCGTTTTGCTTGTCTAGCATATTCATCTACTTGAAAATATGTCTTTAACATATTAAAATAATAAAATTAGTGGCTATGATTAATCACTAATTTTCACAAAATGAACCACCAAAGGAACAAATTATAAATAATAAATTTCGGTAACATAGTAACTCAAAACTTCGAATCACAATTTTTTTGTAAAATGTTAGAAATTTTTAAATAATAGTTTTACTACTTAAAAAAAGTGCAGGTACACAAGGTAAAATAATGGTATAAATACCATTAAAATGGTATGTCTGGCAACACTATTAGGTGCGTGGTTAGATGTGTGAAGATCATAGGTTACATATGCGACGCTAATGTCGCAATTCATATTATGGCGTGGTTGAATTTTTATCATGTAATGGCCTATCCCGAATAAAGTGCTGTTTCCTCAAGAAAAAATTGATCTTTTTTTATAAAAAAATGACGTATATTATCTTCCTAACCATCCAGAGTATTATGGAGGGAAAAAAATGCAAACTGTTAGGTATGACCAGTGTAAAAAGTGACAGAAGTGTGAAAATACTGCAAACTATTTTCCATTACCTGATTGTTATTGTGTTGCACCTTCAGTGTTTTACTATTAGAGACCAATTAAAATAGTAGAGAGCTGGTTTATTCCTTGAACACCTACACATTTTAAATTATTGTAATAGCAGAGGGTAAGTCCCTACTCCTTAAAAATAATAATCCTTTTATAAACTTTGAATAAATGAAATGGGAACATTAAATTCCTCTCGAGATTCCCTAAAAAGTTTACTGTTTATCGGAAAATTTAGTTTTAGTTGTACATTCCATATGAAACGCTTAAAAAGAAATGTTGATTGGTACAAGAAAAAATCAAAATTGTACATTTCTCACATTGAAAGGTATTTCAAAATGTTTAAAAATTATTTCAAGTGGAGCAATTAATCGTTAAGTAGCTAATTATTTCATCCAATGTTATTATAAATTCGGGAATGAACTTAATGCTAGGGCTCGGTTTTCATTCGTGGGTTAGCTAAACTCACACTTTTAGAATTCGAATTTTTTCAATTTTACATTTGTCTTGGAAGTGGTTATAGCAACAAATATTTTATGCTAAAGTAACTTCTAGTTGAAGTGATTTGTATTAGAACCTCATCGATTTTTTGTGAAAATATAATGCTAGGTAACCTTCAACTTATGTTAACTCATGATTGTAAAATCGCGCCTAGGTGAGAATTGCATAAAATATGCGGCAACGTTGTTTCAGTCCATTACATCATTTTTGTTAAGATACAGAATGTTTCCAGTAACCAGCAGTTCCGAAACAGTTTCATCATATTGTTTTTGAAAGTCGATAACACAGTTACACGTGAGAATTAAAAAAAAAAAAAGTGTCCGAGGGTTTCTACAGATGTCAAGAATCGGTGGTTTAAATATAACTACACACTTAAGACACCCTGTATGTTGATCAAGTTACTGTGTAATTATAGTAAGATATCGTAAAATGTGTGTATACTGAATATCATCACAATATATGTTTACATATTTTTTTGTCTTCATATTTAAGTAAATTTTATACAACTTTTAAAGTTTTCTTTTCGTATAGTTTATATTTATGTTTTAAGGTATTAGATATTACTATTTTAAATTTTAGCCTGTGTGAACTGATGTACTAGTACCAATAAAGATTCAATTCAATTCAATTTGATTCGATTCCATTCAATTCAATTCAATTCAATTCAAATTAAATCTAATCCAATTCAATTGCCGTAAAGGAAAAACTTTGTTATTTTTCGGTACACTCAATGTCTGATATATAGGGTAAGTTACTTCAATTTTAATGGTAGAGGAAAAAACCGAATAAAAAAGTTTTTTTAGGATTAAAAATTTACCTCAAATCGCCTCCAATACAAAAATTGAGTTGGATATTCAAATATATTTTTTTAAATAATTGGTCTTATTCAGGAGGAAAATTTTGAACTATTAATAAATTGTTAAGTACTCAAATGTTTAGGTTATTTTTTATATTTGGACTCTTAATTCTAAAAAAAATTTTGTTCACATTTTGCTCCAAAATTAAAAATAAGGATTGTTCTCTCTTATCCTATTTTCAGGTTTTCATAATTTTTGGATACAATGTATATCGGATATCTAATATCTATCTATGCAAATCTTATTTTTTAGACAAGCCCAATTTTTGTATAGCCTAACTTTTTTTTCAAAAAAATAACGAGGCTTATTTCTTTCAGGGTAGTAATCCGGAGACAGATATGCAAAAAATGAGGATAATTTTAGTTTAAAAGATTAATGACTTTATTTTAAATACCACACGATTCTTACCTTGGCTTTTCATTTTCAATATCAAGCTCTAATTTTATTTTTTGTTCATGAACTTCCACAGAACTTTCATCAATAGTGGTTTTATTTTGTGGTAACAAAAAATTGACACTTTCCTCTATAGCATTCATGTCTCTATGATAGTCCAAGTCATCTTCCCGTTTCATATTAGCTATTGAACCAAGATTTTCATGTAAATTTACTGCATTATACATAGTGGCATTATCTGCTTCTATCTTAATCCCAGCAGTAATGTTATCAAAACCTGTGGTACAGTTGACACCGAGGTTGGCACGTAATGTTTTTGTCCTTTCCAGTTCTTCATCAAAAACATCATCTGTGTCCTCATTATTTAAACATTTTATAGTTACAGTATATTTGTTTTCAACATCTACATTGTGGTTTAGATTACATGAATCATAGACCATTTCCTCATCAACCGAACATTTTAAAATATTAGAGAAACTGTTTCCTTTTCTTATATCAAAACAATGATCATATAATTCTTCCGGTAAATCAGATGAATCAGTTTTACACTTTGTTTCTAACTTCTCATCATTTTCTATATAGGATTGTATTTGTTTTCTTTCCTCAGTTTTCACCTTGTTTTCAACAGTTTCAACAAAAACATCATCTATTTCATTCTCTACTTTAAGATTGGCTTCATTTTGCTCTATTCCAAGCATATTCATTTTTGCCATTCAATTGGATATCATTTATTGTCATAAAATTTCACAATACATTTCCTATGTGAACTATGATCAAATAATATTTATTATGAATTAATATCATATTTTTGTAACATTTAATTATGTCCTCGATAAATAGTTTGTATTATTTTAACAGATTTAGTTAATGCTGTTCATTTTTCTGGTAATTCCAATATAATCTGTAAATAAATTTTACATATTAATATAATAATTATAATAATTAAGAACAACTTCACATTTACTAAAGACAAACATCATTTTCTACAGCGATCATCAAGTAATAATTTTGTAAGTAACAAATTACATGTCATTGTTAATTAAATCCAGTTAGCTGGGTAATAGTAAGGTCTGTTCATATAAGTCTACAGCATTGATTTCAGATACACAGATATTTGATTACTCTTCATTGGTTAAAACGCAAGGCAAGTTTACATTCAGTCATTCATCAAAATAATCTGTAGGCTGAGTTGGTGCTTTGCAGCCTGTGGTCAACTGGTCAGGTCTCGGGTTAGTATTATTTTGCCCGGTTTAGTACAAAAAAAAGAGTCATTTGAGTCGTAACTGGTTCGAATTCACTGACACATGACTGTTTAAACCAGTGTTGAGGGTATGTACTGTAAACTTAAAGTGGACACACTTTAGTCTATGGAATTTCCATGGTTCTACAATTTCCTATTATGGCACTGCTGCAGGGCTATTATAATAATTGCACCATTCGTTTTTTTTTTAATTGACTTACATTTAAGGGGTCAATCCGAATTAGCGATTTGTCCGGATTATTGAATATGAAGGAAAACAGCGAATTATCTCGGTTATTTGTTTATTTATTTTATTTTAACAATACATTTTAATACACATGGAATAAAAATAATAAAACTTTTAATACTACATAATTGCACATAATGTGTATATGTATAACTAAAATAATATGTAGGTAAATCATTTTTGTGTGGAAGTAGATAAAAAAAATCAGTAATCTTCTTCTGCCTTCTTAAATTCATATTTGCATTAATTGCGTGATTGCGTAATTCCCGAAGCAGAAGTATTTTATGTGAAGGTATATTGTTTTCTAATGACCACCTTAGACAAGTGTTAAACGCGGATACGGCTTCTTCATGTTTAACTGAACTTATATAAACTTCATCATCACTAGGAGTCTTCATTTTCATTATCTACTGTAGTTTGCTGTTCTACTTCCTGAATAATATCATCATCCGTCAAAGTTAAATCGAAAATTTCGTCATTGCCAAGTACCCATTCCTCAATTTCACCATTTGAAATATTTTCTTCAATTTTTTTTGTTAAAGTAATAACGTCATCCATTTCATCACGTAAATCAATTGGAATCGTATTTTCACACATTTTTTTTAACAGTAAAGATAACGGTATGTCATCTTCATCATCATCATTTAATAGACTTGGAGGATTGTCTTCCATAGACGAGGGTAACAATTTTGTCCAAGATTTCTTTATCAACTCAGGATTTACCTGTTGCCATGCCTCGTCCAGAGCGTATATAACGTCTTTTAGGTTCATACGTTTCAAAGTTTGAGGAATGTCTTCATCAGACTCCACAATTGTTTTTAGTAATTTTTTTCTATAGAAAAGTTTGACAGCCTGGATCACATGCTGGTCCATGGGTTGTAAAATTGGGGTACAGTTTGCAGGTAGAAACATGACTGATATTTTATTATCATCGCTAATGAGCTCATCTGGGTGTCCCGGTGCATTGTCTAATATTAAAAGTGCTGTGGGACTTAAATTTAATTGTTTCATTTTACGTCGTACATCAGGAACAAACTCCGAATGAAACCACTCGGAAAAAATGTCTTGTGTCACCCAAGCTTTTCTCTGGCCTTTATAAGAAACTGGAATGGAAGAGTTTGCAAATGCTATAGGTTTTTTAGCTTTGCCCAATACGAATAACCTAAGTTTATGACTTCCTGATGCATTTGCACAGGGCATAAATGTAATTCTCTCCTTACTAATTTTACGGCCAGGTGCAGATTTTTCGCCACTGTGAACTAAAATTTTATTAGGTAAAAGACGCCAAAACAGCCCACTTTCATCTGCGTTATATAATTGATCAGACGTGAGGTTCAGTTCCTTAATTTTTTTTTAAAGTTTTTCTTTGAAGGGTTCTACCGCACTAAAATCACTGGACAGGAGCTCACCAGAAACAGTTAACTGACGAATTCCAAATCTTTTTTTGAATTTTTGGAGCCATCCGGAACTTGCTTTAAAGTCGTCTTTCTGAGCAAATTTTTGGTAAAAAGAATTTCGCCTTTTCACATAGAATGTCTCCAGATAAGGGAGTTCCCCTAGACCTCTCCTGGAGAAACCATGTGTACAACGATTTTTCCATTGCGGGATAAGCGCTTAATTTTAACGTTTTTCTGCTCCCAACGCCTTTATCCCCAGAAGAAACATACTCCAATATTTTTGTCTTGTTCTTTTTTTATGTCACCAACTGTTGATTTTCCAACACCATACTTTGAGGCTATGTTAGCAAAACTTTCACCAGATTCTATTAATTTTAAGATTTTAACTTTCTCTTCTAAATTTAAAGTGTTATGTTTTCTTTTCGACATAATAATGAAATACTTATATGTATGTATATTTATGTACTGAGAAAACAACAAAAACACTACCATATAACTACGTGCACACGAAAGGCGGCAGTGGCATAATACACACTGAATTGAATTATGACACATACTATACATTACCCGTTAGTTACGCAGCAGGTCTATACCTGCTTTGCTTACGTCACGTCCGGATTATCGAAAGTCGTCCGAATTATAACTCAAAGATTGTAGAGTCCGGATTACTGGATAGCCGAATTAACGTGTGTCCGGATTATAGAGGTTGCACTGTATTTAGCAACTGTTACTGTCAATATAGCTGCAACGAATTTATGACACAAATATCAGATTGTCTTTTTTTATCAAATACCCTATTGGCTTATAATGAGGCTTATAATTACCATCAGCTTTAAAATATAAATGACTTCCAAGCTTTCACTGAATAAAATAATCTGTTTAGATTAGATGTACATGTAAATAAATAATAAGGACTTGCATAACCTCCTGCCTGGCAGGGTGCACACACCACTTCTGTTGCCCTAGAATAGAATGTACCTATCTATAAATTAATGACTAGTAAAATATTGTCTCTGTTAGAGCATAGTCAACCGTCTCGTTCAGCGAATTACTGGCGGTCAAGCTCCAACGGTTGTGTTCGCTAAACGCGCCCATTATCATTAGCACTTCCTGTTAGATTTTATTTTTCACATTTATAAAAAACGTGTTCATTAATACACAGCAGTCAAAAAATATGTGTCTTACCTTATTTTTTTTTAAATAACATGCAATTTAAATGCAGTCATGTCACTGAAAGAATACTACACTATAATCTTGTAATATAAAACGAATGTTAAACCACAACATCTTTTTCTGTTCTGTGCCACAGCATAAACAAATCTTGTGTAACCAAGCACCTACCACCTACCAATTCTGAGGTTAGGTTATCATTCTACTCTTCTTCTTTTTTGTTATGCTGCCTATACTATTATGCTGGTAGCGTAAGTGCAGAAAGACAAGATTTATAAAGTTTATAAATCTTGAGAATTAGGTGTCTTTATCCTCTATGCAAAATTATCTATTGATCTTTTAAGGTGATCAATACGTAAGAGGATTAAACTAACAATTCTTTTTGCACGGTACGTACAGTTGAATAATGTCAAACCAGAGATGGGCGATATTTCTGTCGGTGAATTTTTTACTGTGATTGAGCAATCATAGTCAGTCACCGTGACTCAACTGCTACCAAAACAGTGACTGAAGTTTACACTTACAAAGTGCACTATCGGTAGTACACAATAGCTTTGTTCGCGGTACCTAATCCCGAATACGTTTTGTTGTCCGACTCATGCGTAATTTCTTTTTAATCGTTCGCGGTATGGAAATTAACGTGCTTAAATAATTCGGGATTGATCCCGAATATGTTCGGAACTAGTTCATCCGTTACCGCGAATAAAGCTAATACTGTACAGAATCGTTGCCGCAGCCAGTAGGCCAATCACAGTGCAGATCGGAGATTGCACTGGGACCTAATCACAGATAGTATTCACAGTCGCAATAATCACGGCTCAATCTCTGACACACTCGGAAATAATTTGCTATATGCTACGGAAATAATTTGCTATACGTTACTGGAACCAGAACTACTTCGCTGCGATTGCTCCGAAGTTGTGATCACAGTCACATGTTACAATCACTGTGGTTTTGAAATCACAGTAGCAGTTCACAGTGTGATTTAAAAATTTAACCCATCACTAATATATAAGTATTTTTATATGACAACTAAAATCTTCAAAAGTGTAACAAAAAATGTAATACTTACTATTTCCATTGGAAGTACACATTACAAATTGTAGAAGCAACTTAACAAGGCACACTTTTTCAACAGCGACCATACTTTAACGAATTATTTTAGTTCCTAATCTAGCCGTTATTGTGTTAAAATTGTCCCTGCAGCCGGGGAACTCTGGCTAAAAACTAGTAAAACTTTTATAGGACAAGATATGAATGTAGCTAACTATCAAGTCGGTTACCAACGTTATACCGAAGTAGGTGTATTACCGAAAATTAATCGGAACTACTAGTCATTAACGTCTAACCAACGTTGGTTAATAACTAAAAAGGACCAAACCTATTAAGCCACTAACCAACGTTAGCAAGTGTTCCACAACAGACTTGACCTATTCAGTTAGTCACCAACGTCTACTCAACGTTAGTAGGTTACTTAAAATTTAACCATACTTATTTTAGTCAGCTGTCAACGTCTAACCAACGTTGGTTAAGTTATTCAAAATATAACCATACCTATTTTTCAGTTGTCAACGTATCATCAACGTTGGATAATGACTTGAAAACATATCAAACCTTATTAAGTCGCTTTCTAACGACAAATCAACGTTGGTAAATCGTCCAGACTTAAGCAGTAGGTTTGCGAGGTCGACGCAATATTTGGTTAGAAGTCGTATTACAACTACAAAATTTAAGTTATTACTCGACTACTATTTGTAATAATTCTGACGTCGGAATTAGTGAAAATTTTTTAATTCATCTATATTTTTTTATATAAACGTTGTATAAAGTCACCTTGGAAATCAGGGTCAATTTACGCCAGGCTCTAAATCAGTACGGAAGTAATACCGACTGAATTGGAGTCTTTATATAAAATAATTTTTTTTTTAAAAAGTTGTGGCAACTTTTAGAATTTATTTTAAAATTTTTTAACTATTGTAACATTAAAATGCATTTTAAACTTTATTAAACTTTATTACACAAATATTTCAACCAGAAAATAACAAAAAATTTAATATCAATAAAAAAAAATACTCTTAAAATAAAAACTCAAAAACAGGTACACTATTACAGGTACATAATAAGTCGGTAGGTACAATATTTAAAGATGATACTTTTGTGTATCCATATTAAAAGTGTAGTCTCGTTTTAATATATGGCTCATGCAAGTATTGAAGAATATCATCTTCATTTTGTATTGATGTCATCTTGCTGGGGATAGACAAAAATGTTGTCCCTTTTCTTTCTTAAAAATGTTATGTGTACATCTGGGCGGCACACTTCTATGATTTGACCCACAAATTGACGGATACTTTTCTTTGTGACGAACTTCACAATTACAGTCTCACAACTTCGGTATTCTTGATGGTTCAAAAAAATTCCGGCTGGTTGTTTTCCTTGTCCTCGTCCTATTGTTCATTTACATGTCCTTCTGTTCACTTACCATGTCCTCCTGTTCACTTACCACGTTCTCGTGTTCACTTACTACAATTTCATCATCATTTACAGAACTACTTGGCTGTAATTCCTCTAAAGAGACTGACTTGCCTGGTACAACCTTGAGCATTTTTTTTTGCGGTTTCTTTGTGTCAGCGGAAGGTGTTCTGATATCTTTTAAATATTGTAATAAGGTCTCACTGATTGTTTAGGCAATTTTTCATCTGCTCGTATATTTGGGAGTCTTTTCAAAACCTGCTCTGCATTTCGCGGTATTATACCCGTTGCGCGAAAAGCACTCTCAATGTTTTTTGAATCTGTCAGTTTCAGATCATCAACAAATTTTGTAAGTAAGGAAGGAAACGACACTTTATTTACATTTTTCTCCCTGGGATTCTAAAGCTTGCACTTTTGCAAAATGTTCCTCCAAAGTCGTTTCATTGGAGCATAAAAGAGGTTGAGTGGGATGTGTGGCATGTGCTGGCAGGAATACAAATTTTATGTCTGGCATTCTACAATCATGTTCACATTTAAATGAGATGATAAATTGTCCCCTATTACAACTTTTGTGCCTTGCTTTTGTTTTGCCCATGGAATAACGACTGACAAGAACCAGTCCTCAAAGGTTTCTGCATCGAACCAACCGGACTTACAATTAGTTCTATTATAACAGGCATTCTTTGGTCCACCAATGGTCCATTGATCATAGATACGTTGGGTTTTATAAACCACATATGGTGGAAGTAGGTACACTCGAATCGCCTGTAACTGCAAACATTATTGAAATAAAAGATTTTGTGGTGTTCATAATTCGTTCTGGGTATTTTATACCCCTTCTAAATAAACATTTTGTGCTCCCTGGGTCGTCCGAGAGATTGATCTCGTCAAAATTTAAAATGTTTTCACGCGGAACGCCATCCAAACTGTGTTCCAAGTTATTGAAATATTCTTGAATTTCCTTTTGGCTTTTTTTGTGCCCAAACTCCCTTTATGTTTTGGCAACTTCTCTTTGAAAGTCGATGATTGTGCCTCTCAATAAAATTGAGGCACCACTCCACACCAGGAAAATTGTCATTAAACTTTGGAACTGATTTTCCCGACCTATCCAAATACTGCTTTACAACCATCCTTAGATCCATGCATGTTAATGGGTTACCAAATTCTGCTGCCGGCTGCCGCAAGTAATACATCGACAATGTGTCTTTCTTCTAGTAAGACTGGTTGACCACCATGTTTTTTTGGGTGCTTTTTATTCACTTCATTCCATATTGTTTTTCGTGGGATATTGTATAACTGCTCTGCTTCTTGATAAGATATATGCCTCCTCTGCATGGCCTCAACTGCTATTTGTAATTGTGCGTCATTATAATCCCTATATCGCCTTGACCCAAGTTTTTTCTTATAAATTCGGCCCATTGTTTGATCTACAAAAATAAAACATGCCTAGGTAGGTAGGTACCTAATGATTTTTTTTGTTGTGTAAAGTCACTAAAGAATGGCAACTTTTTAAATTAATTCCTCATATTTCATAAAGACATGCGTGAAAAAGCTTGATATCTTGGAAACAGCATCCTTACACAATAAGTTTCAAAATAATGGTACTTACCGCTAAAATTCCTTAGTTCACCCCAGAACCCTTAGCATTCACCACTTCCGCGGACACGATTTTTCGAAATTTTCTACACAACTCAATTAAGTTTAACACACAACTTATATGACCTCTCTTTTGTTACTAACCTATCGATTCAAGCTTATTGTCCGTTAAACCAGCTCGTGCGCACCTCGCTATTGGTTGATTTTCCGCAAATCAAATTAAAGTTGTAAAAAGTAGGAGCACGTAAAGTCACCCATAGCATGTAAAGTATCCCCCCTCTACGGTATTAAAACAGACTATTTATATAGTATTTTGTTTTACAAAAGTGGCCGACAAAAGGATATGGCCGGCTAACTGGCGCAATCACCCTATCTGCCTCATTTTTTGAAGCAAATATTTTAGTTACATATTTTTGGAATCGCCTCAAATGAGCTCTGTCAATTTGTCAAAAAATACATAGGGTGTGCCATTTACGAAAAACAAGTTTGATTAACCTGTGCATTTTTGGTTAAATTTTATATTTGAGCTCAAATTTAAAACATACTTACCAAATTCCATCATAAGATGGCCTCTTATACAACAATAAAATATTTTTAGAATTAACAATAAAATAGGGAGGGGTATATTTTATATGCCATATCCTGTAACTTTGTGATTACTGTTCTCAGTGACAGGAAAATAGATTCATTTAATAAAAATTTTTTGAATTTTTGAATTTTTATTAAAAAAAAAACTTAAAAATAATTGTCCTTTGTCTATTTAGGGTACACGATTCCAAAATCTACAGTCACTAATCCTGCGGGAGGTGAGGGGCGTCTGTAGGTAATTCAGTGGTGTTCCTCCTGTTATATCAAAGGTCACGGGAAGACATTCCAGATTGCGCTTGAGCAAAAAAAACCAAGTAAAGTTTATTCTTATCCTAAGTACAAATTTATTATGAAAAATTCTATAAATAAAAGTAGATTGAACACACCTCATTGAAATTTGAATAACTTAAGTTGACTAGTTTTGAGGATTTGCTAAGTTAAAAATGTCGCACTTTTTGTAAAGTAGAAGTGAAGTATTTATCTTGTACTGGCCGTCATAAAACTGAAAACTGTAAGACTAATGAATTTACATGTAGAAACTGCGTAGATGCTAATACTAATAATCCTAAGTTAAATGTAAATTGTAATCATTATGTTTATGACCAGTCCTGCCCTGTTTTGCAAACGAAACAAGACATTGAAAAAAAGAACTATCAAGGTTCACAAATAGCAACCAATAAATGATATATTATTAATGAATTCACAAAGTTTAATTAAACACTATGATGAGATAAAATATATGGTACAAACTAAAAAAACCCTATTGCAATGTGTTTAACTGAAACTCATGTTATCAGTGACATAGATGATTATGAAATTGGTATAAGGGGTTATAATATAGAAAGGCTTAATTCGGAAAGTAAACATACTGGAGGGGTAATTTTTTTATATTTGATCAGATATACAATATTGCGTTAGTTTTCAACATGTAATTTATATGAATGTCTGGTTTTTTGTTATTAAACTGAAAATTAATAATGAATATAACTCTGTTGCTGGATTGTATCATTCTCCAAATCAATCACATATTGTTTTTTTAGAAAATTGGCTAGAGAGTAATTTAATTATTAATCATAGCTTTTTAATGATTGACGACTTTAATATTAATTGGAAATTAGATTCAACATACTTGGCTAAATTGAAAGCTATTTTGCAAGACAGTAGATTAAAGCAGTTAGTAATAATGGATACACACACTTACGAAGGTGGGGGGGCATCCATTATTGATTTTGTTTTTTCTAATGATAAAAGCGCTGAAATATTCATACTCGATGAACCAAATATATTATTATGTAATATGGCTGGTTTAATGACAGTGTTTTAGACACAATTAAAAGGAGAGATCAATCCTACAAACAATATAAACTAACAAATAACCAAAATGATTGGGAAATTTGTAAACAAAACAGGAATGAAGTGTTCAGTGTAGTTAGAACAGAAAAATTCAGACATTTCCAGGAGAAAATTGATTCTTGCTCTGGCAATTCAAAAGAGATGTGGAAATCTTTAAAGAACATAACGGGTCAAAAAGACTAGATAATATTGATGCTGTTGATTTTAATGGTGAGGTAGCAGATAACATAAGAGATATAGTAGAAAAATTTAATGAGTAGTATCTTGTTAAAAGTATTGAAGATATTATTGAAACTATACCTATTAATAATAGGGTCTTTCCAGTAAATAATGATAATAATAATAGCTTATCTGATTTTAAATTATTAAACAGATGTGAACTGAAAGAAATAATTTTTTCACTGGCTAACAAAAGTATGATGTTGGTATATTTATATATAAAGAACGTTTTGATGTCTTAGCTGACCCACTGCCTAATATAATTATTGACTGGAAAAGTTCCTGATTCCTTAAAGGTTTCTACAATTATTTTACTAAGAAAAGTTGCCAAAACTATTAAGGCAGAAGAATTTTGGCCAATAAATATGTTACCTGCTTTTGAAAAAATATTACAAATTTTAAAATATACCACAAATAACCGATTAATATGTGATTATCAATCTGGATTCCGAAAACCATAGTTGTGAAAATGCCATACAGTGTGTTATAAATGATTGGAAAGTAGAACTTGATGAAAGGAGAGTAACAGCTATTATTTTCTTAAATTTAAAACGTGCATTTGATACGATTGACAGAGCTAGGTTGGTTCAAAAACTAGAAGCATTAGATTTTACAGGAATAGTTTTAAATTGGTTGAGAGATTATTTAAGCAACAAAAGACAAATAGTTAAATATGAAGAGTATGTATCCAGGGAATCACATATTAATGTCGGAATGCCACAAGGCAGCATACTAGGACCTTTACTATTTGTGTTGTATTTAAATGATATATCCTCAAATTTTGGCTAAGCTAATTATCATCTATTTGCTGATGACACTATAATACATGTCAGATACATGCGTATTAAGTCTTGTTGCGAAAATGGACCAAATATTAGAAAACGTCAGTGAATGGATGGAAGTGAACAAATTAAAGTTGAATGTCGCAAAAACAAAAGGGATATTACTGGGAAAGAAGTCTAATAGGGAGTTATTTCTCAGTAACCAGTTAACATTTAAATTAAACGGGGTGAGAGTGGAAGTACTGAGTGAAATAAAGTACCTCGGAATTATAATCGACAATGATTTAAAATTCAATAAAAACATCGATTACATTTATAAAAGTTGTCTTTGTCTTACAAAGAGTGCAAACTAATGCTGGGCAGAATTCAATTTTCTCCAAGGAAATTAGCAAATATAACATCCTTAGTCAAGAAATAAAAAGCTGCTCGAAGCATAATTTCCTTTAATAGAATTTTGAATGAGTTATATTATGATATATTAGTGTATACTTAGTTTTATGTTATATAGATTTTTTTTATCTTTGTTTAATGTTTTCTGTTATATAGATTTTTTTTTTGTTTTTGTGTAATAAATAGCAAAGTACTAAATAAAGATATTCTATTCTATTCTATTCTACTTTTTAAGGACATTTTGACCATACCACTTTTTAATCCGTTGTCTCGGAAAATGTGCATCTTATCTAAATAAAATGTTAGGTATCGAGAAAATACAGAGCTTTTTTTCATAATTTTTCCTTTTTAAAATTTCGGAATGGCCAATAAACAATTCATTATAAAAAATGTGAAAATTTTCAGAAAAGAGATTTCGAAAATATCAAATATTGAGTTATCAAGCGTGATAGATAATATAAATATTGCTTCTTGTTGTTTGAAAGGCTATAATTTATTAACCGCTCATATTTTTAAAAACGTTTTTTCAGGATAATTGTTTGACTGTAAGTTAATGTTCTAAAAACATTTAGGTTCTGTGAATTATGATGCAATAAATTTTGGCGCCTTGCGCATATTTATACCTAACGTTTGTCAAGTTGTACAAGACAAGCCCTAATTACGAACATTAAATCAAATTAACTCGACCGCTGTTCTAAATTATTATTTGTAAAATGACACAATGAATCTGGATAGAAAATTGTCATAACTCACCATATTCATTCTTCGTCACTGCAAAACTCAATTTTCTTGGAACACATTCCCAGTCTAGGTTTTTTCTTTTATAATCCATGTCCTCACTTTTGACTAATTCACAAAATAGTATATACACAATAGACAATGAATAACAATGATATAATCGCGAATTCACAATAAATCACCATAAACTTGAATCCAACCCTAAATAAAACTTAGAGCTAATTGCATGTGACATTGACCAATAGCGAGACACCAGCGGTAAGGTCCACCTCCCGGTACAGTCTTTTTATCATAATTTACCGACACAGTGGTTGTGCACTTTGAAGACGGAACTTTAATTTTCCTGAGGTAAAACAGCAATTTTTTACACACCAATATGGTTGTTAATATATGCTTTGCAGTCTCTTATGTTATCTTTACTACTTATACAATTTGCCACTGACAGCACTTACATAGGTAGTGATGGAAATTGACAAACGTTATTGTAGATGATGGCCGTGGTAAAGTGATGTAGTCGAGAGGGAGCCAACATATCAACTCTCTCGCTTTAACTGACGGGACCCTGGATGACCGCGTTAATTCTGTGGTCTCTTCTTTATTCATTCCTCGACCCTCTACTATAACGTTTGCTGCAACCACCCGTTTCATGTTCAAAGAATAGCTTATTCGTGTTAAACCCATTTCTAGCGATGTCTAGGACAAACAAAAAAAATGTCTATTTCGTGTTAGGTGTACCAATTAATACCTATGATTACTGATTGGTAAACATCGGAGAATTTGGTATTACTCTAGAGGCGGCCTTTTACATTTATATATTTTCATAACAACTAAGAAAATGATATTGTTAGTAATGGAAATATAAAACATATCGGCTGGTGTTTAATGTTTATAAACATTTGGGAACTACGTCGTCCAGCCGCCGCCAGTCAGCAATTCATTACATCATTCCGATGGCGAAGGCTGCCTGGGTTATTTGGCCGCTAATACTTAATTATTAATTTCGTAAATATTAATTTTACCTGTAATATAAAAATTGTTCTAGTAAAAGCAGTAATTACGTAAATAATCATGACCTCATGATGTAGTTATAAATGTGTGTTAATAAAATATAAATTAAGTGATAATTAAGTGTCATTTTTCCAAATCAAAATAAAAACTGAATTATTGCCGTTTTGACGTTTTGATTAAGCAATAATTTACATCAGAAGTGGGATAGTGCTCAGTTCCTTCACAACAGTGTGTATCCTGATTATACTGGTGAGAAAATGGAGCAGTTGGTGTCCGAGCTCGTGAAGGCTTTGAGGGCTAACAAACCAACCCCCAATCAAGTGGATCTTCCAATCTTTCACCCGGAGACGGATGAAGCAGCGAAATGGATAGAGCAAGTAGAGAAGATCAAAACTGAATTGTCTTGGTCCGATGTGGAAATATTAGTACGGCTGGGCCGGTTTATGATTCAAAATGCACGAAAATGGTTTGACGAATGGAAGCCTGAGGTAAGAGATTGGAGTACTTTTAAAAGAGAATTTACTAACGCTTTTCCGCCGCGTCGCAATTTGGGTCGTTTGTTAACTGAGGCAGCTAATTTTGATAGTAGTCAATGTAATACGTATGACGCTTATGTTCATAAAAAGTCATCTTTATTGAAAAATTTGCGAGTGTCTTGGCAAGAACAAGATCTTGTAGAAATAATTGTTCATGGCATTAGAGAGTCACATGTCCGCGACGCAACGATGTCAAGGGACTGTAAAACGATTTCAGAATTGCTCACATATTTAACCGCTTATACAAAAAGGGCGCGGGACGATATTGACACTAGGTTTGAAATGAGTTCATTTAAGAAACGAAAGTTTTCTGAATCACTAGGTAACAACCGTAAAAATATCAAATGTCGTGCATGTGGTAAATTAGGGCATATTAGAAGCCAATGTCACAAGAAAAATCAGAAACAGATTAGAGGCTCAGTTAGGGATGAAACTGTTGCGGGACCAAGTACCATTAATCAAGTCACGTGTTCCTTTTGTGCTAAGGCGGGCCATTATGAGAAAGATTGTTTTACTAAAAGAGCAATTGAACAAAGACGCAAAGTAAATTTCTGTACAGTAGGCAAAACAGTCCTACCCACGAGTGTATATTTAGACGGTATCGAATTTCAAGGTCTTATCGATACAGGGTCAGATGTGTCACTGATCGCTGAAAAATATCGCTATATGTTTTTAAATAAAATCGAAATGTGTGCTTCTACTGTTCGTGGAATATTACCCGGTACTATAGAAGTGAAAGAGCAATAATTTAAAACCTATGTAGAAATTACCGGAGTAAAAACCGAGTTAGTATTTTTGATTGTTCCGGATAACATTTTAGATTTCGATGTGCTAGTCGGCTGTAACTTGTACCAAGATCCTGAATTAGTTGCTATTACTGACGTAACAGGAACAGTTATAAAGCGGAAACAAATCCCCCGGTATACGCCGAGTGTTGGAAGGAACACATCTCAGCGAACAATCACTCGATTGTGTCGCGCCTCAAGAATACGTAGAACAAATCAAGTCTGTGTTAGATCAGTTTAACGATTTAATAACAACTGGCTATAACGTTCCGGCAATCAATACAGCAGAATTAAGCATTCGACTTATTGATAATCACATTGTCAACAGACCGCCGCCTCGGTTATCGTTAACAGAAAGATCCGCTGTTAGGGAAATTATTCACGAGTTACTTAGTAACAAAATTATTAGAGAGAGTGAATCACCGTATGCTAGTCCAATGCTTTTAGTACGGAAGAAAGAAGGCACTTACCGTTTGTGTGTAGATTACCGTGAGTTAAATTCCCACACTGTAAAAGATCGTTTTCCTCTGCCTGTAATCCAAGATCAAATAGATCGTTTGGGAAAAGGAAAATATTTCACGTCACTAGATTTGGCGTCTGGGTTTCACCAGATACCTATAAGTACCGAGTCAATCGAAAAAACATCTTTCGTAACGCCTGACGGTCATTACGATTATTTACGTATGCCTTTTGGTTTAGCGAATGCGCCGGCGGTATTTCAGCGAGCATTAATGAAAGCGTTAGGTCACCTTAAAGACACTATAGCCCTAGTGTACTTAGATGATATTTTAATACCTTCGGAAACACCTGAAGAGGGAATACAGTCTCTAAAATTAGTTCTTGCAGCTTTGCAAAAAGCCGGATTTTCGTTAAATGCTTCCAAATGTAGATATTTACAGAGCAGCGTGATATATTTAGGGCGACAAATTTCTGCCGAAGGTATACGTCCAGATCCAAAGAAAGTTCAGGCTTTATTGCACTCACCCATACCTAAAACCGTTAAACAAGTCCGACAGTTTATGGGACTTGCGGGCTATTTTCGAAGATACATTCCAAATTTTGCTTCGGTAACATCTTGCATTACAAAATTGACAAAACAAAACGAATCTTTTTCTTGGTCTAAGGAGCAGCAAGAAGCTCGTGACTACGTAATTAAACTGATATCAGAACCTTTATTAGTCGTTTTTGACCCCGACTTACCAACTGAGTTACACACCGACACAAGTTCGCTTGGTTACGGGGGGAATTTTATTGCAAAAAAAAAGATGGTCAAACTGGTGTTGTTGGTTATTTCAGTAAACGTACAACCTCATCAGAGGAAAAGTACCATTCATATCAGTTAGAAACGTTGGCCATAGTCAATTCTCTGAAGCATTTCCGGGCGTATCTTTTAGGTATTCACTTCACGATTGTCACCGATTGTAATGCTATCAAATCAACTGCGAATAAAAAGTCACTGATACCTCGCGTAGCTCGATGGTGATCATTTATGCAGGACTTTGATTTTACTCTAATATATCGTAAAGGAAGTTCATTACCACATGTAGATTTTCTAAGTAGAAACCCTTCAGTAAATGTGCGTCGAGTCGCTCATAATGATTGGTTGCGCATTGCACAGAGAGGTAACACCGAAACCCAAAATATGTTAACTTTATTAAGAGAAGGAAAATTAGATCCCAAGCAATACGTAGAAAAGAACGGGATGCTCTTGCATCAAGAAATTCTGTCAGACGGGACTAAAATATTAAGATGGTTTGTACCAAGGCAAAATCGTTTAGGGTTATTACGAATTTTTCATGACGAGCAGTGTCATATTGGTCTTGAGAAAACCTTAGAAAGCATAAAACAACATTTTTGGTTTCCTAGAGTTCGAAATTTTGTTAATAATTACATTAAACATTGTTTGGTGTGCGCAGTAAAGAAAACGCGTACAGGTCGTTTGCAAGGTTACGTTGGGCCCTTGCCCAAACCCGATGAGCCTTTGCATACCATACATGCCGATTGCTTAGGTCCACTAAACGTTTCTACGGATGGTTATAGACACGTTCTAGTACTAATTGATGCATTTACCAAGTACTGTTTATTGTTGCCACTAAAGACTGTAACATCTAAAGAAACTGAAAGTCAGTTGCAAAATTTCTTTTCGCTATTTGGAGCACCCAAGTTAATAGTTGCTGATGCAGGGCGAAATTTTCAAAATTTAGAGATCGCACGATATCTTGATTCGTGGGGAGTAAGTTATCACTATGTAACTCCTGACGTACACCGCGGTAACGGACAAGTTGAAAGATATATGCGAACAATTATGAATCTATTACGTATAGAGACAGATATTAGGTCAGAATGGTCGAACAGTCTTTGGAAAATTCAACTTGTATTAAACACCACTTTTCAAAAATCAATAAAAATGACTCCTATACAGGCTTTAATAAGTATAAAAGCTGCAACTCCTCTGATTCAATCTGTAGTTCAAAATTTAGCAGACGATATCCGACCCGTGCGAAATATTAATGCGGATAGGGAAAAGGTAAGAAAAGCGTTAGGAAGTAATACTCCAAATCTCGAGAAACTCAATGCCAAACGACAAGACAATCGCCAGTTTGAAATAGGCGACATTGTGTTAGTGCACAGAGATTCCACCATGCACAAAAGTAAACTAAGTTATGAACATATGGGACCGTATGAAATCGCTGGAATTACACAAGAAGGGCGATATGAAATTCGACGATTGGGGAAAAATCTAATCACGAAGGCCGCCAAAGAGCAGTTGCGTAAATGGCCCTCGGAATGGTCGACTGAGACCGACATGGAGTACTTGCTTTCTTTATTAGAAGCTGGTGAAACCACGGCAGAGTAATTGTAAGTACTCAGACCCATTTATGATTAATTTGATCGTAGTAAAAAAAAATAAATAATAAGTAATTAATAAAATTCAAGCACATCAGCGTCGCAGAACCTGATGGAACAGCAGACATTGGGTAATCACGTCAGCGTCACTGAACCTGACGGAACATCTAGTATGAATTTTGAATCACGTCAGTGTCGCAGAACCTGATGGAAAAATAATTCTTATCACGTCAGTGTCGCAGAACCTGATGGAAAAATAATACTTATCACGTCAGTGTCGCAGAACCTGATGGAAAAATTATTCTTATCACATCAGTGTCGCAGAACCTGATGGAAAAATAATTCAGAACTAAAGAATCTGGCGGAACAGCAAACCCGCATATAGTCACCGAATTTAGTAGAGTAGCTTTTGACATGCACTCTTGTTCAAATCACGTCAGCGACGCAGATCCTGACGGAACAGCAGAACAATTACATAGATGAGAAATTGTGTGTATGAAGTGTGTTTTGTTCACGTTGGATTAATTTAATTTTCAACGGAAAACTAAAATTCTAGTTGCAATTTAAATCAGATCTATAGCTTAATACCAAATACCTTGTGGTAGGTCATATACATCAATGAATGGAATGAATGACCTCTGTTTTATCTTGACAAAATTAAACAAACGTTTAGATGGTAAAGAGTCACGTACGTATGTATGGAGCGAGCCTGAAAACGGAAACCGTCTAAGTTTAATTTTCAGCAATCTCTTGAATAATGTTTTGTTGCATTTTGATCACAGAACATGTACTTGAGCGAGAACTGTGAATGTTGAGAGTAAAGAAATCAAAACATTACCAAATCGAAGTAATGCTGTGTTTGCTTATAATTTACAGATAGTTCCACCTGAATAACTTCGAGAGCGAAGTTCCTGTCAGGAAGGCCGTGTTAGTAATGGAAATATAAAACATATCGGCTGGTGTTTAATGTTTATAAACATTTGGGAAGTACGTCGTCGAGCCGCCGCCAGTCAGCAATTCATTACATCATTCCGATGGCGAAGGCTGCCTGGGTTATTTGGCCGCTAATACTTAATTATTAATTTCGTAAATATTAATTTTACCTGTAATATAAAAATTGTTCTAGTAAAAGCAGTAATTACGTAAATAATCATGACCTCATGATGTAGTTATAAATGTGTGTTAATAAAATATAAATTAAGTGATAATTAAGTGTCATTTTTCCAAATCAAAATAAAAACTGAATTATTGCCGTTTTGATTAAGCAATAATTAACAATATATTAATTATAATACAATATATACATATCTGATTGTTGTTACCTGTGCAACATGTGGCAACTTTTTTACTTTTGTGGAAGGTGAGTTACGTGGCTAAGACCCAACTTCAGGCACATTATAATTATTGCGATATTGCGAAAGCGTAATATATTCAGCTGTAATTTTAGATTCGAGCGCGATGGGTGTTAACACTCACGTCACTTTTGTGTAATTAAACTTTTTAATTTACAACTAGTGGCACACAAAGGAAGCATTCTGGGTAGTGTTAATTTGTAGTTTTCTTTTTTAGTGATACATACAGGACGCACTGTTTTTTTTACTAACAATTTGTAGAATGGTGCAAAGTCATTAGTAAATTACAGATAAACCTAGGAAATTCCTAAACCGACTTGCTGTTTCATCGGTAATATCAAATTCTGACCTGTCCTTTCGTCGGGAATACCAAATCCACCGATCAATTTTCAACTATAACATTGCTTCCTTAAAATCATGTATCTTTAATTATTAATCTTTAATAACTTTTTGTAACACTTCCTACATCAAATTCTGTTTAATTTGTATGTATATGTTTGTACGTATACATATTTATATAAGAATAGCTTACAAATTTTTCTATCGTAATATTTTTGGTCTATTCTGTAATTGGGCTCTATAAGACCTGTTGAATAGTGTATTAAAAAATAAAATAAATAATTAAAAAATAAAGAATATTATTTTTAAGGAGGTAATATATTTATATAAATAGAATAAAATAATAATTACAATTACATAAACCAGAAACTTTTGCAAGTAATAATTACAATGACCATATTTACAAATAAAAAGCTCATAAAAAAGATCTATCACATGCATGCTACTTTGTAATTATAAATATTTTTGTAAAAGATGTTCATAATTCATACATACACGTACGCGCACACAAACAATTTTTGTTTCTACAAATGTTTATGCCTGACGCACAAGCCTTAGTTAATAATAAGTACCATAAATACAATTAATTTAAACAAAAATATTACTAACATCTGAAATTACTAAATTCAGCCTTTTTATGCCCTCTTGAAAAATTCAATAAATATAAACAAAAACAAATGCTACATATTTAACGACTATGCTGGTACCTTGTGTATAACAGACCGTTTTATACCTTTACAAAAGATCTGTAGAACACTGAAATTAAAGAGAACATCACTATACTTAAAATTGTCAGTTTGTACCATAAACATGGATTAAATTATAATAAAATAACTTCAACAGCACATTCCCAGCTAGTTAAATTATAATTGAATGAATGCATATTCTGTATGTTAGGTCTATGGTTTGAATTATAGTAGAGCTCGTGTGCCCGAAAGTGCTTTAAAAAAAGATGTGGTTGGAGTTTAAACACTAAAAGCTGACACCTGGCTAAATCGATAGCTTATATACAGATAAAATTCCAAAAAAGTTGTCCAAAAATTGTTCTGTGCAAAAGGGCATTATTCAAAATTTTCAAGATATGTGTTGCGTCAGATAACATCCTTTGGTAAAAATTTTATAATATTCTCTGCAGCCGTTTCACTATTTTTAAAGAAACATTGCGCCTTATGAGAAACGCAGACTTTATGAGCCTGTATCTACGTTCAATGCTTGCTAAAAATTAATTCATTTTGCCGTGTGTCTACATATCTCACTCTAATACTTGGATACTAAGACTCGGATGAAAAAAATATATTCTTTAAGAATTGAAGACCGATGCTTTCTGACTACGACGGTACTTTAAAAAATATTTTAGTGAAATAATAACTAAGTTATGATTTAAAAACCAATGTTGCTATAAAATCTCTAGGCACTTAGAACTGCCAACTTCAATCGCCTTCTCACATGGCACTATTCTCCGATGTACAGTGTTTCCCAAGATCTATAGTATATTGTTCCTCTAACTACTATGAGATTCAAAGATACTGAGCTCTCACTTTGAACATCTACGAAAGAAAAATTAGGCAACCGAATTAGATCATTTCTTTACATATCAGTACATATACTGTTTACTATATATAGTGTGTCAAAATTTTATGAAAATAGGTTAGTTTTTGAAATATTGACTGATAATGTAAAAGATGTACCGAATTTGGGCATCATATTCGATAACTGTATTTGCGAATTAATTTCTCCAAAACTAATTCACTTTTGAATCTTTGTAAAAAAAATGACTTAGTTGTTATTAAAAAAAATTTTGCTAATTGATATTTTTATTATTATTAATAATAAAATTAAAATGTTTTCACATAAGATAACACTTGAACAGCAAAGAGTGATTCTACGACTAAATTATAGTTTTATCAAAAATTAACGAAACACCACAAGAAATGCATAATCGGAGTAGGACAAACTCAACCGTTTCCCCTTATTCATTAATTTTTTTCAAATATCTTGTTGGACTTTTTGTTGGAATTTTTCATACACTATCCCAATATCGAAACCTTTTTGTTGAAAAAAAAAAATTATAAATTACTTCATTTAAGATGTACAGCGATGCCAAAAAATATATTTTCAATTTTTCTATTTTTATTGTCTTGAATTTTTTATGTAGTGTGAAAATAGACACATTTCTATCTACACCCGAAATTTTGTTAAAAAATCCTAATAATTCACGAAGTATATGTAATTAAACATTAATGTGTCCAGAGATTGCATAAAAAATGGTACATTTTTAGATATAATATAAAACTTGGTAAGTTTAAAAAATAAAACGTTGAAATTTTTACAGGATCCCAACATATCTCCAAGCATAATATCTAATTTCTCCAAAATTTTTAGCCCCTTCTTTTGTAGGTTGGATTTAAAATTTATAATTCGTATTTCTTGTCCTTGACCCCACATCTTAAACTGTGGGACCTTCTAGGTTCTCTTAATGACAAGGAGCCCAATTAAAATAACTTTTATTTTCCCACGTAAACCATCTGTTCAGCAAAAACATAAAAAAACGTTTTCCTTACTACTTATTAATTGTCAATCTGTCAAATCATGGCTGCCAATAAATCAAAACCAAGTCACTGGTCTTTAAACATAGCTTCAGTACCAACATGCAAAGTTATTTGCGATTATAGGCATTAAACTTCAAGAAAACCCCATAGATCCAAGCAGAGATTCATATTAATGAGTTTTTTTTTGTTTTTGTTTTTTACATTTCGATTATATACGAGCAATGAAGTGGTATCCTCAGTGAATAATTTACGTGGTGTACTATCAATAACACAATAATATATCTTTTACCTTAGAAATAGAGAACGATAATAAATCAATAAACTTTCTCGACTTAACTATAAAAAGATAAAAAACATCATTTTCCTATATTATTTACCGCAAACCAACTTTTACAGACGCCACTATCCCCTTTAATTCCTATAACCCTCTCTCCCACAAATTAGCCGCATATCAATCTATGACACACCGAGCCTTCAGCCTACCTCTATCTGAGACAGATTTAAAAGAAGAATTAGACACAATAAGACTTACAGCACATAATAACGGGTACCCGCAAAATATAATCAACAATCTAATCTACAAAAAACAAAATAAGTCCCTCTTAAAATAACTTTACCCCACTATTAATGAGAAAAAAGTTCAAAGATACATTTCATTACCATATCCAGGTCAACTTTCTTATTCAATTAGCAATACTTTTTCCAAATTTAATATTAAAACATCATTTAGTTCTAACAAAAATATAGGCAGATATCTTTTCAATGCAAAACAAAAAACTGATATCTCTAAAAAAATGTGGTGTATATCGGTTAGATTGCCCAGAATGTAAAGCCTCATATGTAGGTCAAACAGATAGATTGTTTGGGGTAAGATATAGAGAACATATTCACATACAAAAACAACATTCCAACTTTTATAAACCCCTAACAGATTCTGGTCATACAATAACTGATGACCATCAACCTAAAATATTACATATTTGTGGGAAAAGTAAAAAACTTAATTTATTAGAAGTGCTAGAAATTAATAAATTAAATAGTAATAAAAATTGCAACATATTAAACGACCAAATAGATTTTAATAATTCTCCGTTATTAAGCTTGTTCAGATAACCTAATGCTGTTAATAAAAATCACACCATAATATAATTTGCTATCTTGAAAAACGCCTACATTAAACACATAACATCTGTACAAATTTGAATTATATAATCAACCATAAAGGGACCCATCCTTCTATTCAGTTTAGTTTATATTTAAATGAAAGTAAAATCTGTGTATATTTTAGTTTACTTGAAATTGTCCGAATAGGATGAAACTAGTTGTAAAAATAAGAAATAAAGTGAAAATTAGACAAGTAATAAAATGTGTTTATAATTTTTTAGATCGAAATGGATTTTCACAAAGTAACTAACTTCGTCTTCAATCAATTTTTTAGCTTCAAAAACACTGCATAAATTACTTAGTTAAAAGTTGTAATTTTTTCAAAGAAAACAATAACTTTTATTTTCAGATTGTATATGTGGTACAGCTGTAAGAAAATATCACTTTCATAGGATCTTGCTGCATGGGTCAAAAATCGCGTTCGAATGTGTCAAATAAAAACACAATCGAAGAAATATTAAAGAAAATATGTCTATTGAGGAAGAAAGCGGTGAAGGCAGAATAATATTTTTGCGAAATTTGTTTTATTTTACGAGTTTATGTATTTTAAATATAATTATTCCAAGCAGTTTAATTATTCTTTATAAAACTACTGTTGTGAAATAACTAATACACCACAGATCACAGATCTATGGCAATGTGTTTTATAGATTTTATACTGTTATATCATGTCTAATGAAAATTAAAAAAAAATTGAAATTGAAATGTTCGACAGCGGGGGAATAGTGCACTGTAGGAGGGTGATCGAGGTTTGCAGTTCTAAGTGGCTGGAGATTTTGTAGCTGCTTTGGTTTTTAAATTATAACTCAGTTATTCTTTCACAAGAAATATTTTTAGAAGTACCTTCAATGTCAGAAAGCATCGGTTTTCAATTTTTAAAGAATACATTCTTTTATTTGAGGCCTAGTTTCCGAGTAACAAAGGAATGTAAAAACAGGGCAAAATAAAATTAATTTTTAGCGAGCATCGAACGGAGATACAGGCTCTTAAAGTGGTTTCCCATCACACAATGTATCTTTAAAAATAGTTTATTTTCTTACAGCCAAATAGCTACATATTATAAAATTTTTATCAAAGAAAGATCTAACCATCAGCTAACTCGAAATTTTTGAATAACGCCCCTTTGCACAGGACAATTTTTGGACAACTTTTTTTGGAAGTTTACCTATATATGTTATCGATATAGTGAGGTGTTAGCTTTTAGTGTTTAAACACCCACAGGATGAACATTTTGAGCCTCTGAGCTCCCTACTATTATAATAAAATGATATATAAATACATAAATATTATACATAAATCTTGAATTTGAAAAATTTATGTTTCTTAAAGTGAGTACCATTAGCCCTTACATATATTTTCCAAAAGACAGCCTTAAATATGAAACAAGTTGATTTATGTGTTCAAGTGGGAAAAAAATAGTTATAAAAATGTTTAGGAGCATAAAATATTATTACACTTTTTTTTTAAATAAATAAAATGTCAAACAGTGCTACTACTATGACCTATGAATGCGATTTATATGTTTAAGCAAATTACACTTAAGTTTCGTTACATAAGGGCAGTGTCCGCACTTCATCATGTTTATTTCCTCAATTTTTTTGTGCTGCAACATATGCGTGGACAAATTATTTCTATGTAACGACTTATAAGAACAATGGTCACAATGATGCATTCTCTTCTCTCTCTCTTTAGCATCTTCGTGTATCAGCAAATGTGTTTTAAGATGACCCTTATGCTTTGCCTTGTAAAAACATACAGGGCAATCATAAGTTTTTATTTCATCGGGCTTTTTGTGAACCAAGCTATGTCTTATTAGGCCTGACTTGTATTTGGTAATGTAAGAACACTGTTCACACTTATACCAACATGTTTCTTCTTCTTTCTGGTGAACTATCATATGTGCTTTGAGAATGTTCTTTCTATTAGATTTATATGAGCATACAGCACAATTGTAAGAAGGTGTTTCGTTTGTCGACTTATGACAGACCTGGTGAACCCTAAGATTACTTTTTCTTTTAGACTGATATGGACACTTGTCACACTGGAACATTCGTATCTCTTCAACTTTCTTGTGTAGTATCATGTGAGTAGGCAGATCACAACGTCTCTTTGTTTGATAGGGGCAATGGGGACACTTGTACATTTCTACCTAAAATTATTCAGATGAAAAAATTAAAGCTAGGAAATAAAATTTGTTATAAAACTAAATGAGTGGAGTTTTTAGTAAAGGTCTTATTTGTTTCTCAAAATCAACTATTTTTAATATAACCAGTTTTAGAGTTAATTAAGGTCCATTCTCAAATAATAAGTGGAGATTATCAAATTTATTAATACAAAATTGATTCAAAATTAACGATTAATTCCGATTAATCGATTATTTTTCCCAACTTTAATTTGGACGTTACCTGTTTGATGTAGTTTTCAAAAGATGATTATTTTTTCATGATTTCCATTTTTCGGTTGTTTAATGGCAACATGCAAGCTTTAATTTTTCGTAATAATTTTTTTTCTACTTAAAAAATAGCCGTTATTCCGATTTCAAAAACACCCATCCATTCTACTGCACCCTGTATATGCAGTCAAAGCAGTATTACATAGTACGATACAATATCATGCAGTACGAACCAACAATGCAGTATTGTACATATTTTTCACAATTAATGACTTTTGGTATTTATATTATAAATATTAATGCTTATTAGCAAATATTACTTACCTCTTCAGGTTTCAAATGAACAAGCATGTGAGCAGTTAGATTTCTTTGGATATTTGTAATAAAGTCACAAAAGCTGCATTTGATAACATCCTTTGAATGTATGATTTTGTGATTATTGAAATATCTCTTCTTGTCTGACTGATAAGGGCATTCATCACAGCAATACACTGTAGCATTTTTAGGTTCCAACTTGATCTTTTTTGTACGTACGGAACGATTTTTTACAACCCTTTTTCTTTTATTTTTATTTCCTTTTCGCTTAATTTCATTCTCGTTTAATAACTGAACAGGTTTACTTTCAGTGATTTGGTTCTTCACACTTTCATATATAGTATCAATTGCTACAGCTGTAATATTTTCTTCACTTTTACTAACGGGCAATATTTCTTTGTCCTTTTCTTCATTTCCTATAAGAGTTTCAGAAATAGTCTTTTCTTCGTTAACAGACTCACTGATTTTATTATTACCAACTACTTTTCTTTTATTCTTTATTATTGACTTCAATTTTATTTTTGAACTTACATTTTTCTTTGTAAGTCGTACTTCATTTTTACAGTTTTCGCTGGTAGTGTTTATATTTGCAGGAGTTGTAAGAACATCTTCATTTTCTGTTTCTTTATTTTTATCGACATGCATTGTTAATCCTTTTTCTTTGCCTAATACAACTATTTCAGAATGTTCAAAAGCAATATTTTCTTCTATGTTCAGATTCTCACTTGCACTATTATCAACAGTTTCATTACCTTTGTTATTTACAGTGGTAATTTGACTGCTAGACTGTGACCTTGTACAGGAATCCTCATTTTTATTCTCTAACTTCTCATCTTCAGATTGAGCATTATTATCATTGTCTTCATTAATGTGATTTGATACCTTGTCGTTTTTAACCAAATCTAAAAATGAAATAATACCACTGAAGTTTTCCATTCCGTGATTCATTAAATGTCTTTTAAATATGGTTCTACTTTTTGCTTTAAACGAACATTGTATACAGCTGTACTGTATGTTAATCGTAGGTATATTTTTAAATTTTGTTCGTTCTTCTACTACAGCATTCTTAATGCATGGAATATTTTTACTACTTTCATTTTTTTCTAAATGAATATTTTCGTTTTTTGATTTTTCGCTATTGTATGCTGATATCATTACTTTTTGTTCCTTTAAGTTAATTCTGGAGACTTCCTTATTTTGACATATGGTTTGGATTTCTCTATTAAAAACTTCACCAATCGCTTGATTATGTAAGATATGATTACCATGATTACCGTTATAATTTTTTTCAGAAATCTGATTTTCCTGTGGTTCTACATTTTGCAACTGTACAATGTTATTTAAAATAACTGCAGATCCTTTCTCACTCATACTTTTCGAATTTTTCTCATTTTCGTTATTTACAATATTTTCTATTATTTCTTTTTTGGTCTGATTGCTTCGATTTACATTTTCTGTTTTTTCAAGTTGATTTGGACACAGGTTTGCTTTTTTAACAAGTGACGTAATACTACTCGAAAATTCTGTCTTATGCTTCAGTAAATGTTGCTTGAGAATGGATTTGTGTTTTGCTTTAAACGAACATTTTGTACAAATATACTCCGTGTCAATATTTTGATCTTTATGCCATTTAGTATTCTTAATAATCTGATCACTTGCATTTTTTGCACGTACTTCCAGTGATTTATCAGTTTCAGCCTTCTCGCTTTTATCTAAAGATTTTCTACCGGGTTCTCGATATTCGGTTTTTGAACAAGTATTTTTTGAATTATTTTCATTTTGGGTTTTTTTCTTATTTCCAGCAATTCCTTCACAATTTTCCTGACCTGCTATATTTGTTACAGCATACTGGTCCTCTCTCAGTAGTTCTTCTGAATTACCAACTTTTTCAGTAACATTTTTTTAAAGCATATTTGCCACTGTTTTGTTTCTTCTCTCCCCCAAGTAATTTTTTGTCAAGATCACCTTTTCTACGTAGTAGGACTTTTTTCTTATTTTCTTTTTCTGGTCTATTCTCATAAGACGTATGTTCCATTAAAAAATTCCTATTTATTTTACTATTGGTTTCAATACTAAAATTAACATTTGAAGATAATTTGTGTTCATCTTGTGTATTTTCTATCAACTTCTTCTTTGCAGTATCAGAAAAGCCATTTTCGGTTTTATTCTCTTTCTGCCGTTTGTTTTTATCTGATTGTTCCTTATCATTTGGTAGATGGTTTTTATTTAAATTTTCAAATTCCTTTTCCGATCTCTCTCCATATTTAGAATTTTCGATAAGATTATTTGAATTTGATTTAATTTTAGTAATTTCCTCATTTTGTTTCCTAAATGTTCTTACATCTTTAATATTGTCATTTAAACATGTTGGAACGGCTCCATTTTTTCTATTTTCAACATTTGAACACAGTATAATTTCAGAGTCACTGTTTATATTTATAATATAATTTTCATTGACTGGATTTTTTTCTATTTCTATTTGTGTCCCTAAAGTTTTTTTCATTGTTGCTTGAATTGTGCGACAAACAATGGATTTTAAGATCAGATTCGTGTTTGGCCTGAAAGGCACATTTTGTACAACAATACTTGTTAATTCTGAAAAAAAAAACCTACTTATTAATATGATTATTAATTGGGGCACTGGCTGTGATTCAAATACGGTGTGCTCCCAGAGAAATTCAATACATATTTTGTAGAAATAGCTGAGAACATTATCAATAAACTGCCTGTTATGAACACATGCAGCGGCCAATATCTTCAATATATGAATATTGGCGATATTCCAGATTTTGAGTTTCATGAATTAACTTTTATTGAAATTAGATATTATATTTAGTCTGAAAAACAAAGATTGTAAAGATATCAAAACTATAAAATGCATGCAATGAAATTGTAATACCTTTGACCAAATTCATAAATAAGGTCCTACGGATCTTTGCTAACTTTAGACCAATATCTATAATACCTCTGATTGCAAACATTTTTTAAAGCCTTAAAAATAAGAATCTGTGAACACTTTGAAAATTACAACCTTTTTAATAAATGTCAGTTTGGTTTTAGAAGTGGACATTCCACAGCTATGGCTATAAACATTTTAACCGAGATTGTAAATGATAGTTTCGGGAGGGATGATTATACTGCATCGTTGTTCTGTGACCTAACAACGGCATTTGACTGTGTCTCACCAAACAAACTAGTAATTGAACTTCTACAAATTTAGTGAAAATAGCTTAAGCTTGATACAGTCGTATCTAAATGATAGAAAGCAATTCGTAACTCTAAACAGAGAAATTTCCCACCCATTAGGCATTCAATGTGGTACACCACAAGGATTAGTACTGGGGCCAGTACTATTTCTTATCTATATTAACGATTTGGGAAGTAATGATCCCCATACTGATTTTATGATGTTTGCTGATGACACGACTGCATTAAACAATGGTAAAATTCTCATTTCTCTTGAACAAAAGTTGTAGGGCACTTAGTCAAACATTGCAGACCGGTATACTGCTAACCAGTTAAGTTTAAACGAGTTAAAATCTCAAACAATTTTCTTTTCCCTGTGCAATACGACAGTATAGGTGTATATCTTGACCAGAAAGTGTCTTGGAAAACCCATACTGACAACTTGGAGAATAAGTTAGCTTCTAATATATATTTTTAAAGAAATCTCTCTAAAAGAATATCGAATGCAAATCTTTTTTTTTTTTTTTTTAGACGAGTTAAAATTTTTTATAGACTAATTTTTTTTCTGTAAAAATAACGAAGTTTCTTTTTTCAGGGTAGTAATCTGGAGACACAGATATGCAAATAATGTAGCTAATTTTAATTAAAGAGATTAATGACTTTATTTTGATTACCACACGATTCTTACCTTGGATTTTCATTTTCAATATTAAGCTCCAATTTTATTTTTTCTTCATGAACTTCCACAGAACTTTCATCATTAGTGGTTTTATTTTGTGGTAACAAAAAATTGACACTTTCCTCTATAGAATTCATGTCTCTATGAGAGTCCAAGTCATCTTCCTGTTTCATATTAGCTATTGAACCAAGATTTTCATGTAAATTTACTGCATTATACATGGTAGCATTATCTGCTTCTATCTTAATCCCAGTAGCAATGTTCTCAAAACCTGTAGTATAGTTAGCACCAAGGTTGGCACGTAATGTTTTTGCCCTTTCCAGTTCTTCATCAAAAACATCATCCGTGTCCTCATTATTTAAACATTTTATAGTTACAGTATATTTGTTTTCAACATCTACATTGTGGTTTAGATTACATAAATCATGGACCATTTCCTCATCAACCGAACATTTAAAAATATTAGAGATACTGTTTCCTTTTCTTATATCAAAACAATGTTCATATAATTCTTCCGGTAAATCAGATGAATCAGTTTTATACTTTGTTTCTAACCTCTCATCATTTTCTATATAGGATTGAATTTGTTTTCTTTCCTCAGTTTTCACCCTGTTTTCAACAGTTTCAACAAAAACATCATCTATTTCGTTCTCTACTTTAAGATTGGCTCCATTTTGCTCTATTCCAAGCATATTCATTTTTGCCATTTAATTGGACATCATTTATTGTCATAAAATTTCATAATACATTTTTCCTATGTGAACTATGATCAAATAATATTTATTATGAATTAATATCATATTTTTGTAATATTTAATTATGTCCTCGAGAAATAGTTTGTATTATTTTAACAGATTTATTTAATGCTGTTCATTTTTCTGGTAATTCCAATATCATCTGTAAATAAATTTTATATATTAATATAATAATTATGATAATTAAGAACAACTTCTACATTTACTAAAAAAAAAAAAAACATCATTTTCTACAGCGAACATCAAGTAATCTTGTAATATATTACATAAGTCATAGTTAGTTAAATCCAGTTAGCTGGGTAATACTAAGTTCTATTCGTATTAAGTTTACAGCATTGATTTCAGATTATTTGCTTACTCTTACTTGGTTAAAATGCAAGGCAAGTTTACATTCAATGATTTATCAAAATAATCTGCAGACTGAGTTGGCAGTCTGCAGCCTGTGGTCAACTGGTCAGGTCTCGGGTTAGTATTATTTTGCCTGGTTTAGTACAAAAAACGAGTCATTTGAGTCGTAATTGGTTCGAATTCAAACTGTGACATGTGTGACCGTTTAAACCAGTGTCGAGAATAATGTAAACTTAAAGTGGATACACTTTAGCCTATCGAATTGTCATGGTTTGGCAATTTCCTACTATGGCACTGCTGCAGGGCTGTTATCAATTGCACTATCAGTTTTTTAAGTTGACTTATTTAGCAACTGCAACAAATTTATGAAACAAATATTAGATTGTTTTTATTATCAAATACCCAATTGGCTTATAATGAGGCTTATAATTACCATCAGCTTTAAAATACATATGATATCCAAGCTTCCACTCAATCAAATAATCTGTTTAGACATATATACATGTAAATAAATAATAAAGACTTGCATAACCTCCTGCATGGCAGGGTGCACATACCACTTCTGGCACCCTAGTAATAGAATGTACCGATCTATAAATTAATGACTAATAGAATAATAACATTTTCATATTTTTCTTTATTTTTAAGGGTGAAGCGCCATTTAACTCGCTTCACCCCACAAGCCGCTAATAGGTCATATTAGCCTTTGTATCTGCAGCAACTGGTGATCATTTGTCGATGATCAGAAGTACACGACCAACTGTTTCTAAATGCCTTTATTCTAACCGAGCGACTACCTCTGATGGTTCACAAATGATCACCAACTACTGCAGAAACACAGCTATTATGTAAGCAAACCTATCTCAAACTATACGTAAGTGATTACATAACATTTAATTACAAAATTGAAAACATCATATAATTCAGTTCATCATGAAAAGACATGCATTATCATTAGCACATCCTGTTAGATTTTACTTATTTTACACATTTAGTTAGGTTAGTAAAAAACGTGTTCATTAATATACAACAGCAGTCTAAAAATATGTCTTACCTTATTGTTTTTAAACAACATGCAATTTAACTGTTGATCCCCAATGCAGTCATGTAACTAAGAGAATAACTACACCACAGAACAGAAAAACTACACTATAATTTTACAACACAAATCGAACTTTTCTGCCAGAGCATAAAGAAACTGTGTAAACCACGCATCTATTAATTCAGACCTCAGAGGTTATGTTGTTATCATTTTACTCTTCTTCTCTTTTGTTATGCAGCCCATTCTATCACACAGGAAACGTGAAGTTGCAGCACTACCTATTGGCAGAGACCATCTATGGCAGAGACAAATTGGTCTTTTAAAGGTACATTTACAACCAATTCGCTACAGGCACAATTTACTAACGAATTGTGAATTGTGCCGAGATAAAATTTAGGTCATTTATAATAAGTTAGAAGCTGCCATCTGTTGAGTTTTTTTAATATTATGTGTGTGCAAATTCAGTTTGATTAAATAATTACAATTATTTAACATAACTTCTAAAATCATCATATTTTCTAATAGTAAAAGATCTAATCTTAAAGTTTTAAATCACAAACCGACTTTAAATATAAACAATAAATTTGTGTCGTAGTACGCATGCGCAATTTGAAATTCGTGCCGCAATTGAATTGAATATTTGCGATTTGCAACAGAGACAACCCGAGACGTGCAAGTGGATAGAAAATTTTGTCCGATTTTAACATTTATACGCTATCTTTATTTAATATAAGAATAGTCAAATATAGCTGTCCTAGTCCGATAAAATGGAAGGTGAAAGCAGAGGGTAGCACTTGCACTGCTGTCATTTCTGTTCTATCCCGCGCTTTTTCTGTGGTATTTATCTGTCAACTTGAACTAAGGAAGGAAGTGTTTGTTATTTTGTCGTGATTTTGATTATTTCTCGTTATATTTTGTAATATTTGTGTGTTAAAGACTATTTCTCTTCTTAAATACTACCAATTTCATATAACTGGTAAATTATAAAATTATAAATAATTTTATCTGCTATGTCTAAGCTATATATTAATCAGAAAGGATAAACAGTATTAGAAAATGTGCTAACTGTATCCTTTACTTATTTCATTCCTCAGAATAAACTTTGAAATTGGTTGTAGGTTATTTTTTGTTTGAGATGGCCACAGTCACGAATTAGATTGTGTTATGTGTGTGGTTCTTCGGAGGACGATGTGGCAAAACTTCATTATTTTCCTTCAAGGTTGGAAAGGTAAATTACGGCATGCACTAAGTTAACAACACTTCTAACATCACAATTTTTTATGTTTTACAGGTCAAAAATTTGGCAAGAGAATATGGGTATACATTACACTGAAAAAACTCTTCAAAATTATAGGATATGCTCCCGTCATTTTACTGTTGAGAGTTATGTCGATCAAAGTAGTCATAGGTTGACCCGCAATGCAGTCCCCACACTTTTTCCATGTCATCAGTTGGCAACATACCAAGTGCAAGCAGGTAATTGTGTTTTACAAAATGTTGGTGGTGAGGGGTCCTTAGATATCAATCCATAGTTGTTACTAATTAGCTTGATAGAATTATCGCAGACTTTTTACTATTATTTAATTTATTCAAAATAAAGAAATATAGATTTGAACCAATAAACATGGTCGCTGATATCTATCTCATTTTACTTCAGATCTAGCCTCAAGCGAGGCCTCAACTTCAAAGAATATACCTTATGAGTTGGCGGAGGAATTTCCTAGCATAGTGAAGGCAGCTAGTGAATTTTTGGAGGAGATTCCCAGCACTTCTGTATCAGATCAGAATGTCACTGTTCGAAAACCACCGGGGAATTATTAGAATTGGGATTCCTTGGTGGTGTAAGAGGCACAATGAGGCACAGAAGCAAAATAAAAAAGATGCTCATGAGGCAAAATGAATAAAAAAATCATAAAAAAATGGTGCTCGTGAGACAAAGAGAAAACTGAAGATTCTTTCGCATAATTAGAACCTTAATTTTTATAGAGCCACGTTGCGTGCCACACAATACATGATTTTTTTTATCTAGCACTTAATAACATTTTAAGGTAGTCTCTGCAAGTCAAGCCTAATAAATATTTTAAATTTAATTATAATCATTAAATAATATTCTTTTTCTGCAACCTTCTAGAAATTTAACTGTGATCAATTTTTTGAGTGGAAAATACATATTTACAGGTCTAGCCCGGCAAAGTGACATAAGGATTTGTAAAGTCTTTACCGATTCCTTATGTCATTTTCTGTTGACAAAAAAGTATCCGATAACAATTAAAAATGATTATTCCAGTCTTCCTTGAAAGTAAGTGTCTGATGTCTGTCAGTTGATTTTATATTTTATTAAAGTTAAAAAGTTTTTTGAGACTAGCAGGAACCATTGCAGAAAAAACATTGTACACAACACACCCAGAAAGTGACTTTACTGGACTCACCAGGGCTTTTGCAATGAAAATTGCCAGCTCGCCCTGTTAAGAATCACTTTCCGGTCTTGTTGCTTAAATAACTATCATGCTTTCTTGATATTTTCTGTAATATATTGACAAAATGCCCTAAATTAGCTTTTTTGTATTTTTTTTGATTTTAATAAATTTTGTACAAAATATTATTACCTACCTACTTGTGTTTTGAGTGTTATGTTAATTATCCAATACAAAAACATATTTCTTTTAAATCTTATGTTAAGCGGTTCAACAAGGTTACAATTAACCTTTTGATTAGTTTAACATAAAAATTATTTGACCTCTAGTTTTGTATTCTAACTTTAAAATAGCTTTGTTTCTGCAGCAGTTGGTGATCGTTTGTGGATCATCAGAGATAGTCACTCGGTTAGTTTTTAACTTCCAGCGAATAGAAGTATTTAAAAACAACTAGTCGACTACTTCTGGTCCACAAACGATCACCAACTGCTACAGAAATAAAGCTTATAAATAATATCAATAAAATAATAAAATGGGGGGTTTTGAATTTTCGCGGGCGTTTGCTTCTTGCGCCATCTACTTGAACCTTCCATTACAATCGACCAATTTAATACTGCGGAGTAAATTTTAGCACGTACTTGCGCGTCTCGGGTTGTCTCTGTTTGCAAGCATCCAATTCAAACCTGAAGTGCAATTCAAGGTCGTGCCGACTTAAAATTTTATTGTAAACAAATACATTCAACCAGATATGCTTAAAACCCAATTTAAGGTACATTTACAACCAATTCGCTACAGGCACAATTTACTAACGGATTGTGAATTGTGCCGAGATAAAATTTAGGTCATTTATAATGAGTTAGAAGCTGCCATCTGTTGAGATTTTTTAATATTACGTGTGTGCAAATTCAGTTTAATTAAATAATTACAATTATTTAACATAACTTCTAAAAACATCATATTTTCTAATATTAAGAGATCTAATCTTCCAATTTCAAATCACAAACCGACTTTAAATATAAACAATAAATTTGTGTCGTAGTACGCATGCGCAATTTGAATTTCGTGCCGCAATTGAATTGAATATTTGCGATTTGCAAGCATCCAATTCAAACCTGAAGTGCAGTTCAAGGTCGTGCCGACTTAAAATTTTATTGTAAACAAATACATTCAACCAGATATGCTTAAAACGCAATTTACAATCCACCAGCAGATTGTGCCAGTACCGAATTGGTTGTAAATGTACCCTTACAATCCACAGATTGTGCCCGTACCGAATTGGTTGTAAATGTACCCTAAGAAGCAGGTGATCATTGATCATTTGTTCAAATTTCACCTCGACTTCAGAGAGCAACAACTGTCGCTACGACACTTCCCCTTCTACCTGTTATTTAAAAGACTGTGTAGGTTTTCTGTCGCAAACACAAATTCTTTTTGATGTGACATAAAAACAACACATAATTGTTATTCTGGCGACACTTCAACGTTTTTTAGTTGGCAATTTCTACCTCCACGGTGACAGATTTCCTGTCGCAGCCATGATATGTCTAAATACTATTGGTAGAAATGACCACGGTTCATAAACAAAACGGTTGTCGCATTTAGGAGGGTGGGGAGATACGACAATGACGTCACAAAGGGCATTTTCGCTTTTAACTGGAAGTGTTTATTTTTCCATTTGTGTTATTTTAAGATTTTAATATTGGTCTTTCTTCGATTTATGTTTTGTTTGGACTTTTACTTCTCTCACCAAGACATAAGGTAAGCGATTATTAACGATGGAGAGAGCCCTTTGAGACGTTTCGCGATCTGATAGGCTAAAGCGTGAATTCGGTAATCGTTTAGTTTATAAACCGTGGGCTTTACGTACCGTTGAATAATAGGCCAGTTATTTCTAACTGAGATCTCAGTTGATCTAAGTAGTTTTACGGTTACAAAGGTTTAAGTGAAATTTTGCTTTTATTTCCGCAGCGTAATCGTAAAACAACTTAGATTAGCTGATATCACACCTAATGTCAAGAATATTAATGTACACTACTTAAATTAGATAGTAGTTCAAAAAGTTAGAAAATGGACAATTTAATATGTGCATTTTTTAAACACAACAAAGTTAGCCAGCAGGTAGTAAAATGGCCCTGCACTTTTAAAAATAAATAATAACGTTTATTCTGTAAAAAAAATAATATATTTTACATACAAAATATGTTGAACTAGTTTTCTTCCACCTCCCTAAAAATAGGTTTGTTCGTAAAGCAGTTTCCAACCGTTAGTAACTGTTAAAAGCATACGCACATTGCTGTAAACCACGATTTATAAACTAAACGGTTACCTCATTCACGCTCTAGCCTATCAGATCGCGAAACGTCACAAAGGGCTCTCTCCATCGTTAAAGTGTAATAATCGCTTACCCTATATCTTGGTGAAATAAGTAAAAGTCCAAACAAAGCAGAAATCGAAGAAAAACCAATATTAAAAACTTAAAATAATACAAATGCAAAAATAAACACTTCGAACAAAAAGCGAAAATGCCTTTTGTGACGTCATTGACGTTTCCTCCCACCATAATTTTATTGGACCGTGGTTGCAGACAGTGTTGTTTCTAGGGACTTTTGAGTTGTACTGAAAGTAATGACATAATTGCACAACTTTGGCGCAAATTGTACAATTTTTAATTTTAATATTTTAGTAAAAATTTATACACAGGTTTACTTGGATCTTTAATAATAATAAAAAAAATACAATATGTAATAATATACATTGTACTGATACGGCTAATCTCAGAGCAGGTTTTGATGGGGTTAGCTGATTTTTAAATAGCTCCCAAGTTCGAACAAGCCAAAACATTTATTGAACTACAACTAAGAATATTAATAAATAACTGTCTAAGAGGGTATCGACACGAACGAATATTGTACCAGGACCAGGCACCAATAATAAAATATTAAGCAATATTTTATTTACTGTAATAAATCCTTAGGTTCACTGTTAATTGTAGAGCTTGTTCTGATTAGCAGTACGAAAATTAAGCCTTCGACACGGTTACGTTTATCGATAATCAAGCAAAAAAAAAACAAAGAACGAAAGGAGTTTTTTGGTAAATAGCAGAATACATTTTTTATAATTGAGAACAGCCAGCGCGCGAATTGATAGTCGTTGTTTTGTCACAGTCAGGAATTGATGTATAACTTAAAAGTTGCCACTCTGTATTTACCTACTGATTCTTGTAACGGTCCGTTTTTTTTTTTTGAATTACTAATTTGTGGCATATTCGTTTTAAATTAAATAGGATGGTTGTCATTATACCTTAAATTCTAGATCCGCTTAAAATAATTACCACAAAACTACTGTATTACCCCTATAGCGTGGCGCTACTGGACTACTGGATTATACTCGATGTTTTTATAGCAGTTCGTGCATTTAGGAGACTTTAGGGATTTTCGGATGCAAAGAAGAATTAACTGGTATGGTTATAATCTCTCGATTATCATTGGTTGAAATTAATTTTGATTTTGAACTCAACCAATGATAATCCAGAGGTTCCAACTACTGGTTAAAACTTTTCTGCACTAGAAAAGCCCATATCTTTTCGGGCAGAGCGTCTGGAGCGAAAGACGGACAATGTGGGGAGACGCTGGGGAGCCACGGCTCCGGAGGACGTGTATCTTCATTATAAGTTGCCTTGTGTTATTTATGTGTGAGTACGTTATCTTTTTTGCTGATCCTTGGTAAGGCCGTTTTAAACTAAATCATATCCTCTCTCCTAAATGCCACCTGCTCTGTCATGACCCGCTGTGCATCTGATGTTATGGTGAAGCGAGTCTTCCAGAGTGGCAACAGCTGTTCTATGCATCTCGCTAGTGGCGCTGGTACCACTGGTACCCAAATGTGGCACATGGGAACATGAAGACACTAATTGAGTACTGTGTACTGTACTTTCCAGCCTTATTTTAGTTCTTGTTCCTGATCTATCCCATCGTAGATCCAATTCCTTAGCTACGCTAAGCTGATGAGGGGCAATAACTCCGAAACACGTGTCCGTAGCTGCATAATTGTTTCTCTTTGGGGAATATGGCAATAATACTTTATGCCATAACTCGAAATTGCACCTGTTTTTAAATTTTCTCGACACCACTGTATTATACAGAAAAAAGTGCTTCAAGAATGTAAAAGTTGTTTTTTCATAACTTTACAAACAACCAAGATATTGACATATGTCTAAAAGTCGAAAAATCGAACTTTTGTTTATAACTTGAAAACAAAAAACGATAGTAAATTCTTGTTCAGTGAATTTGTCTCAAAAGAGATCGAGGATGAGTCTTCCATATTTTATATCTCTTACAGTTAATACCAAGTACCCTATACGGTATTTGGTACATTCAATTGTGGATGTTTAGAAGATCGACAGTTTCGAGCTGTCCATAATTAGGAAGAGGTGTATTTTCAGAATAAAACTTATTTTATAACAAAATTGCACACAATTTTTCTCAAAATCTTTTAAGCTATCAATAAATAAAAAGTAACGGGTTGTCTATATCTAAAATTTAACATTAATAATTGCAATACAATATTTTTTATTTATATTAACGAAATATTGAAATACTCTTTACGGTGTCAATAAATGATACAATCGCCTTAATGCTGGTTTCAAGAAATATGTACCTACCAAGAAATACCTACCTATTATTTTTATTCAGGGATGTTTATAATTTCTACACCTTCTAATGGTAAACGCAAAATAATATTCAAACGGCATTATGTTATAGGCATAAATAGAAATATTCTAATTAAAATTTTAAAATAATTTTGTGCTAGGTTTAAGAAATACAAATTGTCTTTCTGTGGAGATGTTTATGCCTACTATACCCTCTAATGCTGAATGCAAGAAAAAATTCAAACGGAAATCAATTACAGACAAATTTATGGATATTTGCTTACACACCCTGTATATTACTTATTACCAGAGGTAGGATTTACCAATCGTATACGACGTAAAACCAGGGTTGGCTTTAGGTGGTTATGTGTCAGATTTACATAAAAATTTTTTAGCGAATTCCTTATTGTCCAAAGTTAATAAAGTCAAATTATTATAAACACTCGCTCAAAGAGAACTGGAGGTATAGGGGGGATTTACTTAATAATAAACTACACACACACACAAGTATTTTTTACTGCCGATTACAAGAATAAAAGTATATTATTAATATCTGTTTTAAATGTTTTGTAGTTAAACTTTAACGCCTTTCGTTGAAAATCCATTTATATTGCGAGAAGGACCGCTCGACGTCGACAGATGTAACTGCAGCATACTTAAAATATGTAAACTTTCGCAAAGTCGCCACGTTCATGCCCGGTGTAACAAAGTCTACTTCTTTGCCGTTTAAAAGATCTATTACACATGTCATGTCATCGTAACAATTCGGGATTTTTTTAAAGCAGTTTGGAATTTTATTTGTACCTTTCCTGTAATAGAAAAATATATTGTCGAAAATCGAACACAACGTTTATAATACATATATTTTTTTCTTTTCTTTACCGTTAATATCAAATAATATCTGATAATTTTTTTTGGGGATTTCGGTGAGATGTAACTAATTTTTTTATTTTTTTTAACATTTCGGTTTATTACACCATCATCAGAGAACTACAATAATTAATATAATATTTTAAAAACATAGTTGTGGTTATTTCATATTACAATATTTACTTACACTATTAATTATTAGGTATTTGTTTTAAATTTTGCATGTTTGGAATTATCGGATTGTCTATTTTAACGCAACTGAGATATTTTAACATGGTGTGAGGGCTCTTAAAGTTTTGTTTATGTTACAGATATAACGTTGGAAATGTATACATATAATTTACTGTGGGTGATTTGCTTAAATAGTCAGTATATGATAAGATATTTTATTTCACGAATTATTATTTTGTATCGGTAAGATGTAAATATTGAATTCATGTTGTAATGTACCTCAATCATTTAATTAAGTTAGAGTAGGTTTCGCTTAAATTTTCTATATCAGTGCGATTATTTATTGCGTTAGTATATCTTTTTATTTTCAGCATTTCATGTATATATGTTTCCTCGGTTAGATTTTTATGTATTTTTAAAATATTATATTAATTGTAGTTCTCTGATGATGGTGTAATAAACCGTCAGAAAAAAATAATAAAATTAGTTGCATCTGACCGAAATCCCCAAAAAAAAACTATCAAATATAGGTAGGTACTGTAATTTAAAAGAATCTATTACGCATTACGTTTTAATTTAATATAGTGTATTTCCTGACAAAACTAAGTTACCATGAACATTGTAAAATTAAATAAAATGCACTTAATATGTTTTTGTAGTTTGGAAATCTTTCAGTAGGTGTTTGCAATATATTATATTATTTCTGTAAAAGCCATCTCTGGGAACAAATCCCATGTATGCTTATTACATGTGATAATTACGCATCAATATTTTATTAGAACAAAATAAGCTGTATCTTATCTTACATTTGATAATGTATAAATTTTAATACTGATATTAAAATAATAATTTTTTAAATGAAAAGAATGTCTTTGTAATTGAGTTATTGCTACGAGTATAATGATATGCAGAATGTGATTGTTGGTCTGTGGTTGGCTAAAGTGGGAACATATTTGATTCTTTGAGACCCAGCTGTCTCAGCTCCAGTTTACATAATTAGAACTAAGATATCCTAACCAAGGGCATACAAAAATTATTGAAGAGCTACAAATATACGAGATAGGTAAATATTATTATCAATATAAATTTGGAGGGTGGTGGAAAGGAGAAATGTTTTTGAAATATTTGTAATGGAGACAAAGATTATAATAATAAAATTAAAATTTTAAGCCAAATTTGCATCACAACTGATTGCTTCCGCACCTTTCAAGTTTTAAGGAAGATTTTGCGAAAAATTTAAAAAATACGCTATTGTTTTGTTTCATTTCTACCCGATCTAGAAAAATTATGACGATAAAAACATGTTTTAGAAAAAAAAAATGTCTGTGTCTGTATGCATCTCGAAAACAGCAACAATTTTGAGATAAACCTTTTATAATCGATATCCGTAGGCCTGAGCTGTTTACAGTCCCCTCCTTTTTTATTTTTAAATACAAAAAAAAAATTCTTGGTCAAAATCAGATGTGTTATATAAGGTGTTTCAGGTTTAAAGTGAAATAGTGTAATGGGAGGTAGCGTAACCTTAACTGAATTCAAAACACTCCCAAACTGTTTGATATACAGGGTGTTTTATGGTTTATGTCTAAAAGTGTAGTCTCCCATGTATTTGGATAAAATTTGGTACAAATATACACTTTAATCCAATCAAAAGCAAATTTATTATGGAAAAATTCCAGCACAAGACTCAATTTTTATTATGTCGCTATCAGTGAAGATAACATCACCCTGTATATCATTTTTTGTAAATGTTAGTAAATGTTTAAAAAGTCAATATTGTCATAATATTTGATGACACGTTTATTGTTATTCTCCAATAAATTTTCAAAAATATTGATTTCCTAAATTTAAAATTGTATAAAAAACGCAGTCAACTAACGTTAAGTACTATTTTATTAATTTTACTTAACCGTACACTAATTAGGCTCCTTAATTTTTTTGGACAAGAAATATACATTTTATTGGCAAATTAATCATTTGTGCAGGGCTGGACTCGCTTAAAATTCCATGACATTTTATTTAAATTTTATTATTTTTTGTAATCATTTTTGAAACAAAATAAGATGTTTAAGTTAACAATTTCATAAATATCTGTTTTTTTTTGACGTTTCTAAGATTTTTTTAAGTTGAAATTCCTTTTCATAATAACATACCTACATCCCATTCCTTTCATGAAAGAAAAAGTTTGTATTGAAAAACAGAATTAAAATCAGTTATTGAACAGTTGTAGAAAATGAAAATATTAAAATATATTAAAGATTGATAAAGCGGAAGGTAGGCGATTTTATTTTGACGAAATAAATTAAACTTATTAAGCAGTAACTTGCAACACTTAACTAGAAAAAATTAAATAACTGAACAAGGCAATTAATTAAAATTCAATAAATGTTCAAAATGAACACCGTCAGCGTCAACAAATTTTTGAAAAAGATTTGAAAATATTTTTCACTGTATTTTATAACGAAGTGATTTTTGTGCTATTAATTTTTCGTTATTTTAATACGTAATCTGGACCGTTCTTCACTTTGGTACACCCTGTATACAACTATTTGTATTTAATGTTTATTTTTAAACAATTGTTTCTCAATCGTTTCAAACCGGTTTCTTTTATAGGATAATCTTAAGGTATTTTGTTATCATAATTATTTTGTTTATATTGAGTACCGCTCGCATAAAACCAAGCAACAGGGATCTATATTTTATTATTAGTAGATATATTATTAATGTCAAATAAAGCAGGGAATTTGTTTAAACGTATTTCGCTAAGCTTGCTTAGAAAATGTGTGCCCCTCCACATCAGACGAAATTTTGTTCCTCGCGCAAAGAATCACGTGACTTTCTCGCCAACCGTTGAGAATAAAACTGCTCACGTTGACTGAAATTTTCACTTGAATTGATTTCTTCGATCCGTCAGCTACATTTCTGTATTTACCTGCGTTTAAGGGCTTGTATTCATTTTTTGTATTTTACACGCTCCGGGAGAATACTGTTTCCATTTTATGTTTTTATGTATATACACCGATTGGAATCTAGTATCACTCGCTGAGGATAGAATCCAATTCCAGTGTAATAGTTAGGAGAACTATTAGTCAGATTTTTAGCGTCACTTATTTGAAGATAAAATCTGACCAAGTGGTCCGGGAATTTATATCCGATTACATAGATCAGCTCGTGTTCGATGCGATAACCTGGAGTTTGACCTATAAACTGTTACCAACGATATATTTCGATATATCGAGTCACTACGAATATCTCAGGCCGGCTCAATTTAGGGAAATTTTTATCGTTTGATTTATTTCACTTTTCGTTTAATAAGGATTAAGGTGCTATCTACCCACATAGCACACAGTATACATAGTATATACGATTTACAAATTTTGCTACGATTTGTGCATTACGTTGATACTTTATACTACGCTTGTACTAGGCACGTTCTGTTATTTTTATTTCCTTGAACTATTGCACTTAGTATATACTAACCAGAATGTAAAAAGTAAATATCAAGAAGAGTATACTAAGCTTGTACTAGGTACGTTTTGTTCTTTTTATTTCCTTCAACTATTGCACTTAGTATATACTAACCAATATGTAAAAAGTATATATCAAGAAGAGTATGCCAAGCACATACTTAAGACCTACGCAAAATGTATATACAGTAAATTACATGCATAGTATATTACTTTGATGATATATTTAGTAGAAAATCAAGAGAATATACTGTGAAGTATATTTTTACCTATGCACACAGCATGTAAATATATACATGTAATACGTATGGCATGTTATTCATTCTAGGTATATGCAAAAATTAATGCAAAACTCGTAAGAAATTCGTACATAGTATATGCGTTTTACATGGCAGGTCACCCAATTGGCAAGTTCATATGTGTACCTGTGTGATATATAATTTTAACATCACTGAGTTTTCTGTTTCAATAATAAACTTAATGCTACATCGCAACAAGTAATACATGGACACCAGCGCCCTCCGGCCATTTAAAAGCGCCGCGCCGTTTTGTACATAGTATATCCTACGAGAGTATGTCTTTGGCCTATGATGTCACATGCTGCCGTCTTATTGGTCCAATCAATGGGAACGCCATTTTAGCTGCAATAATTGATAATATACCAGAGACAACCATTCTGAATATACTTACGATAATAACTTATCTTTGACTGTTTTATATCGTTTGTAGTGTGCATTTACCCGTTTGGTGAACTAGTGTCCTCGAGTTGAAAATGTATAGTGTTTGGCGTTTAGTGCAGCATTGAAAAACAAACAAGTCTTCTGTCGGATTTGCTCCAGCCGACAGCCACAGAATTGTCAATTGTCACTTGTCAGATATTTCTGTGTTGGTCAGTTCAAGACGTGGTTGAGGCATAAGCATTTATTTTACTAAAGTGAAAGTGTATTAATTTATAGTAAATAGCATAAGACAAGAAGTATCGTAGTGATATTTTTAATAAGGTAGGTAATTAATGATTAGTGCAGTAGATTTATTGTTTTACGTGCATCTTTCATCGCCTGCTTTGATTTATAGTTAATTTTTGTTTGTGCTGTGCCAGATTGTAAAAGAATGTCGCAGGTTAAAAAAGGTAATTAAGTTCGTGTTTTATACCGCAATCTTGCAAACAGGGTGAACAAAGCTTTATTTTTAATAAATGAAGATCTACCTGTATTATATAGAGAAGTATCTCGCATAGATTTGCCTAGATGTTCACCAGATTTTTCAAAATCTAATCAGGTACCGGTACCACAAATCAGCCCAGTAAATGCTATTACAATGTCATCAAGTTCTTTTGAATTTCACAATAATGTAAGTCGAGATCTAAGTAGTGATGACTCGGATAACGATGGATTCAGTCACTTAAGTAGTTATAGTGCTAATTCCACTAATTCCGCTAATCCTACTTCTGATACTACCAATAATAGCTACCAGAATTCAAATATTTTAAATGATGAACTTTCAGTGAATTTATATTCTAAAAATACTATAGATCTGTTGAGGGAATGGGCCTTAACTCAAAAGATTAGTCACACAGCTTTGAATGCCCTTTTTCCTATTTTAAATAGGGAAGTTTGCGGTTCATGTTTTAAAGGTCTTCCGAAAGATGCACGTACTTTTTAGACCAATATACCAATTTGTGTGTGAAACAGACATATAGTGAAGTGAAAGCGGAACTGCGTGACGATCCCAGTCCTCATATATAGTAGTGCACATATATTAAGTGAGCTTAATATATGTCTGTTTCATACACAAAGCGGTCTATTTGAAAAGTAAATTTACTACAATCACACGAGTTCCATTAGCCTGTCCCTAAATAATGTATAAGGTATCTTTTACATTTACTTCCCAACTAATTTTTTAAATAAATGGTTGACTATCTTTTGAAATACAATATTTAACATTGGAAGTGTTCCATTTTATGCTTCAAATTTGAATTTCATCATATATTATGTAGCTATAAAAGTTTAGGTTTGCTGAACTCGGTATAAAAACAAAAGTATGTTTTATGGTTTAGTTTTTCAGTCATTTAAATTATGGAATGATTTTTATTATTCTTGTATTGTTTTTATTTTGTTTCAGAAGAATCATTTCACTACAAAAGGGGCCACCGAAAAGGAGGCTGAGATTGCTGTCACGTATTAGTTAGTAAAAGCCCCAGAAAGGTTAAAAAGGAAAAATAATGTTGATGAGTAGGCTCTGTGAAAACATTTTGAGTAAAACCATAAAAACATAAGTACCTATTATATTTTTTTTTATATCAAATTTATATTTTAACTTAGTAAAACTGAACAACTGTTCTAATAAACATATAAAAATATTATTATGTTTGTCTTTTTGAAAATTAAATTTTCTAATGTAACCTTTTAAACTGTTCCGAGTTACGAGAAGTCACCGTTAGTAGTTACTGATATAAGAACCTGAAGATGGCAGATGCAATTCCAACAAAATGTCATTTAAGCAACTACGATCCCTCTAAGAACCTATCGACTACATGGGACTACACCTGGAAATCTAAAACATATATATAGGGTATTTCTAAATAGTATGCCAAAAGTTCAATGGCTTATTCTTGGGATGAAAATAGGTGGACTTAACCCACTTTACCTATACACAAAAATGCATCCCTAAGGAGTTACGGCCTCCAAAGTCGGCCCTACAGAAACAACATTTTGCGATCTTCCAATATTGAGATATTTTAATATTATTTGGTGTGTGTTAATTTGTATAATGGATGAATATTTTGGAAAATTTTCAGATCATCAGATCTACTGTAACAGTTTGAATTAGGGGATATGTCCCCTCAACTTCTCAAAGTATTACAGTACAACAATCTGAAAATTTTCCAAAATATTCATCAATTATACAAATTAACGCACACCAAATATTAAAATATCTCGACACGGAAAAAAGATATCGCAAAATATAGTTTCTCCAGGGCCGTAGTTCCTAGAGATGCATTTTTGTACATAGGTAAATTGGGTCAAATCCACCTATTTCCATTTCGAGAATATGCCGTTGAATTTTTGACATGCTATTTAGAAACACCCTGTACATATTTATATATAAAATATATGTACTAAGTACGTTCTATTTTCAAAAGAAATGAGACTAAAAATTCATACATTAGTACTAATTAACATATACAAAGTACATATTAGAGTATATGCCGGGTACCTAATATGGATTATACTAAGTATATAATTAACATATACGAAGTACATGTTGGAGTATATGCTGGGTACCTAATATGCACTTGCCAATTGGGTGACACTTGCCATCTAAAACGCATACACTAGGTACGAATTTCTTATGAGTTTTGCATGAATTTTTGCACATACCGAGTATAAAGAAACATGCTATGCTTATATTCATAGTTTGTTCTAAGTATATGAGTGTGCTATGTGGGTAGATAAGACGTCTTTCGGGCACATACGGTTTTCAATTTAAATTGTATTAATTATAATAAATTCTAGTGTAACTCGTTGGGGATAGCATCCAATCCCAGTGTTACAGTTAGAAAACACTGCTAGTCATATTTTTAGTGTCACTCATTTGAGGATATACTCTGACCAAGTAGTCCGCGAATTATAACACGATTGTATCCCAGTAAGGAGCATAGAAGACAACCTAGCTATATAACGTCCGCTAAAGTACACACTAGACGACCTTCAGAATCATCCGGGTTTTTCAGTTTAAATTTTATGATACTAAACACCGATTGGATTTTAATGTCACTCATTGAGGAGAGAATCCAATCCCAGTGTCCAATCCCAGTGTTATAGTTAGGAAACACTACTAGTTAGATTTTTAGTGTCACTCGTTTGAGGATAGATGCTATCCTCAAATGAGTGCCAAGTAGTCCGCAAGCTAAAACAAGTTTTTCCCTAGTAGGGGACATAAGGGCTAACCTAGCTGTATACTCGCGATTAGACATTTTCAGGTAACCATCAGTCCCTAGATTGATATCTTGTCATAGTGTCACGCTTGTATACCGTAACCATTTGCACCAGGGCCATTTTGCACACAACGCCTGCTGTAATACCGCTTCCGCACTAGCCGCTTTAAAGCACATTAACCGATTGTTAGATACCAGTAGTAGTAGTAGTTTTTTTTTTTTTGGAGGGCGTAGCCGGCGCGTTAGCTAACCGGAGCAAGAGGCCCTTCTGAATTCCCCGAAGAGAGACCAGACCGGAACCGCTTTCGCATTACTTCAGTCTGATCCATTACCGTCTTTGTGACGCCATCTATCTTTCGTCGCTTCCCTACGTCCCCCGTCCACATTTGTGATTAGGGGTTCGGGAGTAAGGGTGATCGCCGTGCTACTGCTCCTCTTGTTTCTTTTGTCGGAGCACTGCTTCTACAAATCTTGCTATCGCGTCCCAGGTGTCTTTGCTGCGTAGCATGTTATCTATGATGTTGTCGGGTATCATTTGAGCACCCACCGTCGTTTCCAGCAAGAATCTTTCCCGCGTCCATCTGTCACATTCGAAAAATGTATGGTATGCATCGTCCTCTTGTCCCATCTCACAGTATACGCATTCTGGGTTATCTGTTATTCTCATCTTGTACAGATAGAATTGAAAGAATCCATGTCCGGTCAGGAACTGCGTTAAGTAATAGTTCACCTCGCCGTGTCCGCGGTTTGCCCATGTAGTTAACCGCCTTATTAGTCTTGCAGTCCACCTCCCTCTGGATTCGGTGTCCCAACGCCGCTGCCACTCGTCCATGGTACGTGATCTTTCTTCTTTTTTCACCCTGTCTCTGTCCATCTCTGCCCTCCTAGAAAAGATCCTCTTGCGCTCTTGTGCAAGCAGATCAATCGGAGGTGTTCCTGCTATTGCCAAGACAGCGGGTTCCGAAACCGTGCGGTAGGCACTCGCCACTCTTAGCGCTCCTTTTCTCTGTACCGCAGCTGGGCGCTTCCTGTATTTCTCGACCCTCAGTGCATCCGCCCAGATCTCAGCCCCGTACAGTAGGATTGATTGGGTCGTGGACATTAGTAACCTACGCTTGCTCGCTCTAGGGCCAGCTACATTTGCCATTAATCTGCTAAGGGCAGCTGTCGTTGCTGCTGCCTTATCTGCCATGCGTTGGATTTGCCCCCAGTAGGTCAGCTTAGTATCTAGTGTCACTCCCAGGTACTTCACGGCGCTTTTGGTTTGAAGCACCTCCGTACCAACCGTCATGTCTAGTATTGTAGGGATTCTTCTCTTCGTCAGTATCACCATTTCCGTTTTGTGTACTGCTAGCTTCAGTCCGTGGTCTTCCAGCCATCTGTACACTCGTCGCATCACCTGGTCTAATTTCCTCTGGGCCTGTTCGCCGTCTCGCGCCACGATGGTTGCCGCGATATCGTCAGCGTACCCAACTAGTTGCGTTCCTTCTGGCAGTTCCATTTTCAGTATTCCGTCATACGTGATGTTCCAGAGGTCAGGTCCTAGAATCGACCCTTGTGCCGCTCCGGAAGTTACTACTCTCTGTCGAGGTCCCTCCCTGGTGTCATATAGTAGTACCCGTTCGTTCAGGTAATCTCTAAACATGCGTAGCAGGTATACAGGTACCCTAAAAGTGCGCTCTAGTGCTTCCAACATGTCACTCCACCTTGCCGAGTTGAAAGCGTTCTTTACATCTAGAGTGACCAACATGCAGAAAGATCTCGTTCTGTGATCCCCTCTCTCTGTGGCGCACGCCGTGTTCACTACCTCCTGTATCGCGCTTGATGTGGATAGCCCTTTCCTAAAACCGTATTGCCTGGAACTCAGATCACCGGCCGCTTGTACAGCTGTTAACAAGCGTGGTTTTAGCAGCTTCTCTAACAGTTTTCCGGCCGCGTCTAACATGCACAAAGGCCTGTAGGACGATGGCGTATTTAGTATCTCTTTGCTCTTGCTGATCAGCACTAGCCGCTGTCTTTTCCAGCGGGCGCAAAAAACACCTGCCCTCAAACAGCAGTTATACATATCCAGCATTAGTTCCGGACAGGCATTTACTGCAGCTTTTATCGCCTCCACTGGCACACCGTCTGGGCCTGGTGCTTTTTTGTTGCGTAGAGATCCTGCTGCCTTTGTCAGCTCTTCTACGCTGAAGGCCGGGATATCCTCAGGTACCATTATTGGGTCCATCTCTTCTCTTAGGGGGTGGGTGGGGAATAACGCGTCCACAATACCGTCCATCGTTTCCGCGTCATGTGTCGTGTCCCCTGCTGGGACACCGAATTTGCGTGTAACAATCTTATACCCCATGCCCCAGGGGTCATTGTCTACTTCACTACAGAGCCCTTTCCAGCAGCGAATTTTGGCCTGCTTGATTGCGTCGCGGAGCTCTTTTTTCGCGAGCCTATATTCGGCCGCTCTTTGCTCTGCATCTTCAACTCTTCTCGTTCGCGTGGATATCCTTCGTTTCTGTAGACATGTCCTCCTGAGGTTTGCGATTTCTTCTGACCACCAGTATACTGGACCTCTGTTGCCTGGTGGTCTCTTGCGGGGCATCGATGCGTCACAGGCGCGGTGGATAAGATGCATCGTGGTCTCGACTACAGCCTCCGCATTTTCCCTTTCGTCACCTTCGCCAGTGGTTCTAGCCATTTCTGCGTAGCCGCTGCGTATCACCGCGGAGAATTTGTTTACGTCCATTTTCGCGACGTTCCATCTTTGTGGTCTAGGCGCGTTTCTTCTTTGTGCCATCCTGGTCCCAGTTATTTGGAAGCTTATGTACTGATGGTCGCTCCCTGTATAATCCTCTAGCACATGCCAGTCGGCTATTTCAGCTGCAACGCATTCCGTTGCCAGGGTGATATCTATGATGGTTTGTCCATAGCCGTCTGAAGGTCGTCGACGTCCCGGTGTTTAGTACGACTAAACTTAGTCTGGCCGCCATCTCGGTCACCATTCTCCCTCTTGTGTCGGTCCAGGTCATACTCCACTCCACAGCTTTGGCATTGAAGTCGCCAGCGACTACTATACTTCCTTCTAATCCTTGAACCATATCCTCAAGGAGATCCAACTTTGCTCTGAAGTCATCTATTCTTTCGTTTGGGGAGAAGTAGCAGCTCACGTAGGTAACCCTTCTGCTCCTAATCCATACATAGCCGTCGCCACGTCCGTGTTTCTCGATGTGTGCTCCGCTTGGGTCTGGTACCCAGATAGCAGCGGTGCCTGTGAGGTCTGAGAACCAAGTCGGGGTGTCCATGTTGCGGTACTGTTCGCAGATCAACAATATGTCGGCCTTCTTTTCATGTAGTAGTAGTAGTAGTAGTAGTAGTAGTAGTAGTAGTAGTAGTTTTGGTGAGTGTAGGGGTGCAAGTAGATATGGTGGAAAAGAAAGTCCCAAATGAGAAACACAATAAGAGCGTAGCGAGCTTTGGAGTACAGGTGGATATGAGAGATATAAAGGGGGAAATGGCAGAAAGAGAGAGTAAAGCCAAACAGGAGATTAGAGAAATTCTTACAAAAAGTAAGAGTTTCGACGAGTTCTCGAAAGTATTGGACAAGGAATGGCCTGAAGGAACATATACTGCTGTAAAACAAGAAACGGGAAACATCTCAAAAATTAAAAATACAGACTGCGATATTGCTGCGATAATTGATCCCAAAGAACAATGTGACAAAGGTCTCACCAAACAAATAGACGAAAATTATCCAGAAGCAACGGAATTGATAAAAGACGGAGTTACCGTGGGACAAATCGAATACTTGGTGAAAACAACAAGAACTTCCTCCAGTAGGAGACAGGGTGAAGAAGAAAGGAGTAAATTCATATATCTAATACCTTACAATATCGACAAATCGGGAGTAAATGATATGAAGGATGTCTACAACTTGTTGGTGGGATGTAGAGATCAAATCAAAGAGCATAATAGGAAAAATATAGCGTTTATAACGGCGGAAGGACTAAACAGAATATACTTGAGGAAGTTACTTGAATTTGTCTTCAAGGAAACTGAACTGCAGGTTAAACTGCTGACACCCGGTGATAGGAAGGAAGCAGGCAGGAATACAGCAAGACCCCTGAACAAAATGAAAACAACAGAGCAGTCAGTACTTGTGAAAAAAGGAGGCAAATCATACGCCGAGCTCCTGAAGTCAGTAAAAACATCGGTAGACCCAGAGAAAATAGGGGTTAAAATAAAATCGATAAAACAAACAGGAAAAGGTGATCTTCTATTAAGCGTAACAGGAGGAGACGAAAAGGCAAGATCCTTAAAAACGGAGATAGAGACGCAGCTGAAAGATGTGGATGTGACTATGAGGAAATCGGAGGCAACGCTACACATCAGCGATGTGGATCCTACCGTCACTGAGGAAGAAATTAGGGATGCTCTCAATGCACATATCGACATTGATAAAAATCTAATTAAGATAACATCTCTCAGACCGAGTAGAAATCAAAACCGCATGGCCACAGCCATACTTCCAAGAGAAGCTGTAAAGGAATTGAGCCGCAAAGGGAAAATTAAAATTGGATGGGTCCTCTCTAGGGTACGAGAAAGGGTTTCCGTAACTCGATGCTTTAGATGTCTAGAATTTGGACATATTCAGCAAGGGTGTGCGGGGGTAGACCGCTCCGGAGAGTGCCTGAACTGTAGAAAACCCGGTCATAAGGCGAAAGACTGTAAAAATGAGTCGTTTTGTGCTAAATGCCAGATAGGAAAACATCGGACCGATTCGACTAGATGTCCACACTACAAAAAAATAGTGGAGGACGTATCCAAACGAAAGGGAAGAAGAAACTAAAGAAGGAAAGTAGGCGAAGAGTACACTGCAAAATATGATGAAAGTATTACAAATAAACTCAGATAGGTCTCGGGCATCTCACGATATGGCTTATGCTGTAGCAATGAGAGAGGAGATGGATATCATCATAGCTTCTGAACCAAACAAAAAGCTAGTACAGGAATCTCGGTGGATTACGGATAGCAGAATAGACGTAGCAGTTTATGTCCGAAATAAAGATTTGGAAATAGGAAATATCAGAAGGGAAGCGGGATACGTATGCATAAAGATAAGAGACTATAACGTTTACTGTGGGTATAGCTCTCCGAATATACCATTAGACGACTTCAAACAATATATAGATGGATTAATGGAAGACGTAACGAGTAACTCTGGGAAATCCATAATCCTAGGCGATCTAAATGTAAAATCACCAGAGTGGGGATCACCAACTACAGATAATAGAGGGGCGTATATGGCGGAGTGGATCTCAACTTTGGATCTAGTAGTCCACAATAATGGTGATATACCAACTTTCGAGAGAGGAAATAGTACATCATTCATTGACGTTACATTTTCTACTCAGGATATCGCGAGAGATATAATAAATTGGAAAGTTCTAATGGAGGAATCGATGAGCCCGCACAGATTCATATACTTCGAGGTAAGAGATGGTACAAAAAGGAGGAAACAGTTTGAACGACGAAAAACATACATAGACAGGACCAAATTCAAGATAGAAATGCAGGAAAGGATCGAAATGATAAACGTAGTCGAAACTTCCGTAGAAAGCTGTATTCAAATTGTAAAAGCAGCCTATGCAGAGAGTCAACCGCGTAGAAGCAGAAATGGAACAAGGAAGGTACCATACTGGTGGAATGACGAAATCGGGAGAAAGCGAGACGAATGTATATCTGCCAGGAGAGACTTAGTTAGAGGAGGTAGAAGAGGACAGACGAATGAGGAGAGAAACGAGGCAAAAGAGCGATATAAGAACAAAAAGAAGGAGCTAGCTAAGTTGATAATAGTCTCCAAAAAGAAACTCTGGCAAGATGTCTGTAGGGAGCTGGATACGGATGTTTTCGGCGAAGGATATAAAATCGTCACTAAGTATATGCATACGGGACAAAATTTGGGTTTAACTAAAGAAATGAAGCAGGAGATTGTTGCAGTACTCTTCCCCGAACGCCACGAAACGTGGATAAGAGAGGACACAGTGGAGGAAATTGAGGAATTCACTAAGGAAGAATTAGAAAAGGCAGGCGAGAGTATGAAGAGTGGAAAAGCGCCTGGACTAGACGGAATTCCACCGGAAATTGTGAAGGAACTAATCAAAATATACCCCGATTTTCTTCTGAAACTGCTGAACGGCTTACTGAGGAAACAAGAGTTCCCCACACAGTGGAAATTAGCAAAAGTGATCCTGCTACTGAAGGATGGGAAACCACGAGAATCCCCAAAATCTTATAGGCCTATTTGTCTGCTAGACACAATAGGGAAATTGTACGAGCTAATGATAAGGGCAAGACTGGAAGATGAACTCCAAAAGGGAGAAGGACTGTCGGAAGTGCAATTTGGCTTTCGAAAGGGAAGATCAACAATACATGCTGTGGAAAAGGTCTTGGATATATCGGAAGGATCAAGGGAAAAGTGGTGCGCTTTAATAACGTTGGATGTCCAGAATGCCTTCAATACAGCCTCTTGGAGCATTATCATTAGCGAACTACAGCGAAGAGAAATACCAAAATACCTGGTAAATATCATAGGGAATTATTTTGACGAACGGCGTATAAGAATAACAGATACCGAAATACCAGTAACGGCGGGGGTTCCGCAAGGCTCAGTGTTGGGCCCAACACTATGGAACATCCTATACGACGGGGTGTTCAGAATAGAGCTCACCGAAAACACAAAAACCATCGGTTTTGCAGATGATTTAGCCTTAGTGGTGACAGCAGAGGATAGAGATACTCTGCAATTCAGAGCGAACGAATCCTTGAGGAGGATAGTCGTATGGATGGAAAGACATCGCCTCGAGTTAGCTCCCAATAAAACGGAAGCAGTAATATTGAAAGGTTCAAGGCGGAAAAGAAAAGAGGTGTCCTTTGAATTAAAGGGTGTTGAGGTTAGACCATCGAAATCGGTGAAATACCTGGGCATCACATTAGATAATGAAGGTACCTTCGGGGAACATATTAAGAGAGTGGTCAAGAAGGCAGAAGGGAGAGCGGCCATTCTATCTCGTTTGATGCCGAATATAGGAGGTCCTAGTAGCCAAAAAAGGGAGGTATTAAACGGGGTTATTCAGTCAATAGTGCTGTACGGTGCCCCAGTGTGGAAACGAGCTTTACAGAGAAAGCGGTATAGGAATATGGTGGACGGAGTACAACGAAAGTCCTTACTGAGAGTGGCTAGTGCCTATCGCACTGTCTCTGCGGCAGCGGTACAAGTGGTGACAGCCACGCCACCACTTTCACTATTGGCTGAAGAAAGAAAGCATCTGTATGAAACAGGAAACGGACATCGGCCGGAAATAAGGGAAGTAGCGAGGGAACGGACAATACTGAGATGGCAGACCGTATGGGACGAGAACACCGAAACCGCACAGTGGACGAAGAGATTAATACCTGTGCTGGACGAATGGGTTAAATGTAAACATCGAAAAATCGATTATTTTCTGACACAAGCGCTGACGGGACATGGTCCTTTCCGGAGCTACAGAACTAGAATAGGGCGAATTGAGGACGAGAGATGTCTACATTGTGGTGCGGTCGACACGGTGGAACATACACTTTTCGAATGTGACAGATGGGAGAGATATAGGCAAGAGGCGTATGAGGAACTGGGGCTGGAAATTAGTACAGAAACCATGATAAGAGAGATGCTGGAGAGCGATAGCAAATGGAAAACAATTCATAAGATGGTTAAGAGAATCTTAAGTATTAAAGAAGAAGAGGAAAGACGATGAAAGAAAGAAAGAATAGAAGGACGTACGGAAGAAAATAGACAAAACGGCCATTTTGAAGTAATGCTTTGGAAAGCGGTTCCAAAATGGACTCGTGATAGGTAGGAGTTTTTAGTGGGTGGAAATCCCGCACACCGCAAAGAGCGGCGTCTTTAAAAGATTTTCTCCTGCCGGAAAAAAAAAAAAAAAAAAAAAAAAAAAAAAAAAAAAGTAGTAGTAGTTTCCGCAACTCTACTGCATTTAATTTACCTCCTTGTATAATCATTATACATTCCAGTAGTAATAGATTCTGTAACTTAGTCGCATTTGATATACCTGCTTGCATTATCACAACATCTTGCTTAGTTTATTGGCCTACTTTTCTGTTACCTGTGTTATTGGTTACACTGTTTAATATTTATTGTTTTTATTTTATGAGGTCAGTCTTAAATAAAAAAGAGTAAGCGAAGTTGAAAGTCATAAAAGTGTAAAGTACCGCAGTTGTAATTAAGGGTGTCAAAGTGACACATGCCGCAAAATAAAATTTTTATACGTCACAATTTCCGGGTTGTTTCGAATATTATCAACATTTTTTCTGATGAGCCAGGATTTTTTCTAGTAATGTTCCCGTGTATTGAATTCTTCATTGTACGCCTCTGGCCACCGGTGTGTTGGCCCCATTGAAATAATCCAGATGCGTAAGATCAGGAAACCTCGGTAGTCAGTTAACCGGACCTCGTCGACTAATTCATCTGATGGGGTAACGCTGATTTAGATGATTCCTGACCGGTACAGACAGATGGGGTCCAGTTCCATTGTGCTAAAACCACATGCCTTGTAATAAATCTGGCAAAATGTCTCTAAAAAAATTTAAACTTCATTAGTTAACCTTCCTTCAATAATGTGAGACCTGTGGTTATTGTAAATTCCACACCACACATGGGTATGTATACTTTTTGTTGCCAAATTTGCCTATTAGTGTTTTTGATTCTGTCACGTGTCAATTTGGGTTTCATTTGTAAATGGAATTTACGATATTGTTCTTCTGTAGGCCAAAATCCATCTACAAAATGTTAAGCGGAGCACATCGTCCCGGTTTCAAGCGTTAGAAGTTTTCCAACATGAAGGTGCACAAAAATGTTCATTTTTTAATGTTCACCATACCCTTGTCTTAGGTACTGCTAACTCATTACTAGGGCTGTCAAAAATGTTCCGTCGGACAGTGGCGTACGCGAAATTAACTAATACGAGAAACAATAAACTGTTACAATTTATAACAATGTATGTAAAACTTACCCTCTTAACTAGCTTGCTTATCACAAACTGGAGAAGATGTGTAGCCATTTAGCAGCATCAGATATGTTTCTATGGTTGTCTCCATGAGTGATGTTCGCTTTGGTGAAAATATATTCTTATATTTTGAAAACGACCGTTCAACATCTACTGATGTAATACACGCATATGTAAAATAGTCTTTGAACGCACTTAACAGATCTGGGGCTGCACCATCACATATTTGTCTTAATTTGATAAAACCGGTGTCTTTATTTAACACACTTGCGAACTTTTCTTTAACGCGCTCATTTGTTGCGTCACCTATAGCGTGTAGCAGTAGATTTACTTCGTCCACTATTTGACTCCGCTAACGACAACGCATTGTTTTCTAATTTTTTTATGCTTTCATGTAATGGTTTATACTTCTTCGCAATTTTTTTTAAAGGTGTTTCAACGGAAATATCTTCGAATTTTGTCTGGCTTTCCTTAATAGCTGCAGCCTCATCTGGATTGAATCGTAGTATCACAGCCTTTATTTGTTGGAAATATTCAGCATAATAAAATGCTGCCTGCAACCATGTTCCCCAACGTGTAAGAAGCAGCTGCGGTGGTTCAGGAATACCGGGACACTTGCTATGAAATTCACGGAGACGTTTAGGAGATTTAAGAAACACTTTTCTTGTACTTGCAATTAATGCATCCACCTCTGGAAAACCTTTTCGAATAGTTTCTGCCACAAGATGTAAAGCATGCACTTTACACGTAACATGTATAAACGCACAACCATGTTCTTGCAAAGAACGGCCTACCGAACGCATTGTCACGGCGCCATCAGTCACAAACATCAACATTGACTTATTGACAGCTCAAATTTCTTTAACGTCCTCAGCACCACCCTGATAATTGTTTCGCTAATACACTGACTTAGTCTTTTGCCTGCTAGTAACAGTGGAACTGTCGGTTTAAGAGGGTCCAGTACTCGTACTATAACATTTAAAATAGAATTCTTTTACAATCTGTTGTCTCATCAACAGATAACCACAGCCGTGTATTTTTTAATTCACATTTCATCTTATTTACCATGTCTACGTGTACAGTTGGTAGATAATTACATAACGTTATGTGACTTGGTAACTTCACCTGGGCATTGTATTTATTCCAGAACTCTCGAAATGGTTGTTTATCGAGTATGTGCAGCGGAACATCACAGGCAATCAGCATTAATAGTAAAACAGTGTTGTCGAAGGCACGCCATTTTTTTCATTTTTATGGTGTACACTATTTACGTGAAGTCCACAATCACGCTTATCCCAGCACATCAAATCTTTCTCACACACTTTACAAATTATTTTAGCACCATCATAGAATAAATCCAGGAATTCACCTATGAATTTATTCATTTTGTCAGCAAATGACCATTTTCTACCCTTGCGTACGTCTGCCATGCTTTAATATTAAATTAATATTAACAATACAGTACAATAAAATAAAAACACAAAGAATGTTAATATCGGGGGGTTTTACCCCCGGCAATATTATTAAAAACATCTCTTACACTATTCTTCAAATTCTCTATAAGACCTCTGAATGTTCAACAAAGTGGCAAGTATTGTTGACAAGAAAGAAAAGTTGTTATGTTCAGAAGCGGTTCTACGGGGGCCTGAGGGGGGCCAGGCCCCCCTAACTTCTTGAGCTGCATTTATAAATTAAATAAGTAAGTTACGTTAGAAACAAGAAATTGTCAAGGGTTAGGATATATGGACGAGAAGATTTTATATACAAGGTGTTTCAAAAATATCTGCCAAATTCTAAAGCATGTTTTGTAACGAAAAATAAGTCGAAATCTTTATATACACTTAGCATTCATAAGAAAGGTGACTCTGAGCAAACATGCAACTATCGACCTATTTCGTTATTGTCTGAGTTTTCCAAAATATATGAAAAAAATTCTTATTCGCGACTAGTGTCATTTTTCAATAGAAACAATATCTTAAGCAACAATTAATTTGGATTCCGACAATGACGATCAACTCGAGATGCGATTTATCATTTTTATATTCATATTTTAAATCCGATCGATGAAAAAACAAACCAATTACTATATTTTATGGCTTAATCAAAGACTTTGACACCCTGAACCATCAGCTCGTACTCAGCAAACTTTACAGATATGGTGTCAGAGGTTCAGCACATAATTGGTTAAACTCGTATTTATCAAACCGAGTACAATATGTCTCATGAAACGTGACCTATACACAAGCCAAGTCATCTAAATTTAATATTGATCGGGGAGTACCTCAAGGTAGTGTTCTAGGTCCTCTGCTTTTTATCATTTACGTAAATGACATAGCTTCTAATGTCAGTCATCAACATCTAACTTTATTTGTAGATGATACCTCAGTCACTCTAAGTAATGACACGTTTCTGTCCTTACAAAACCAGGCCCAAAATTCCATAAATGACATGAATTTATGGTGCAGTAATAATGGGTTGGCGTTAAATAGCTCTAAGACGCACACTGTAATGTTCACTAGTAGGGGACATAACACTGACAAAAGCATGTTAGTTAAAATTAACGGCAACTCAATAATTCAATCTGATAAAGTTAAATTCCTAGGAGTCACTATGGACACAAATTGCACTTGGACCACACATATATTCCAACTTTGTAGCAAGCTCTCTGCATTGTGCTTTGTTGTCAGACATCTGATGTTCTCTGTCAGCCTAGAAGTAGTAATATCTTTTTATTATACGTTTGTACAGTCCAGGCTAAATTATTGTATTTTGTGTTGGGGCAATGATACTGCCGTTTCAGACCTTCTTATTATACAAAAAAAAATTATCAGAATCATTTCTAATGTGCCTATTCACACCTTCGTGTAAAGAATTATTTAAGAACCTACGTGTACTGACGGTTCCATCGTTGTATACTTTTGCGTGCTGTGTTTATGTAAAAAAAGAAACACAAATCAGTTACCCCCGTGTAAAGTTAAAAACTTTTATAAAACACGTCTGACAGAAAACTTGTTCATTAATTCTTGTCGATTAGATCAAACTTCCAATGGACCTTATATTATGTCACCCAAACTTTATAATCACTTACCTCTAAGTTTAAAATCAATAAACAAGTTAAGTAAATTCAAAGAAAGCCTAAAGGAACTTTTATTAAAATACAGTTTTTATACTGTGTCCGAATTTGTGAACTGTGACTAGATGTAACTATGTTTAGTTACGTCTACTAAATGTATTTATTTATTTATTTATTTATTTATCTAGTCTAGTAAGTAGTTTATATTGATAATACCCATACATGTAAACATGTCCAGTAGGTAATAATAAACATTAACATTAACATATCCTAAACGGCTTCATTTATAAGATACAAGGTTTTAAAATAAATAAAAAATTCTTAGAATTAAAGAATTTCAAAAATTAAGAATGGGTGAGGTTAGAAATTAAGCAGTAAATTGTTTCTTTCAATTTTTCTCCAAAACGGTACGTAGTGCTTAAAAACTGTAAGAAATAACCTTTATAAAGTAAAGTTTTAATGAGTAATGTCTCAGAATATCAGACTGACTAAAGAACATTGCCGTATCATATTTTTCTATACATGTTAGTGATGTTGATCCTACGCACGCCGCTGATGGAATTTAAAAATCTGATTATACGTAAAGACGCCTGCTTAAACGATATCAACATATACCAAAATTCAATATTCTGAGTATATTTTTAGGATATAAGTGTATGTGAAGTTTTTGACTTATTTTTTGCCAAAAAATCATGGTTCAAAATTTGGTGATGTTTTTTGAAACACCCTGTATAGTGTGTGGCAAGTGTATGGACAGGACTTTGTGATATCCAAAGTAAACTGCTAGAAAAAATAAAATTTGGAGGGTATAAATTAGGTATATTAGTCATTTTGAAATTTATCGCACTGTTATCTGCAAAAGATATGGGGTCAAAGTCATTATTTTTTAATGGCAATAGGGGTAGTTTTTGGTATTTTCTGAAAGGGATTCTTTTTTTTGATTACAAAAATTTATCATAAGTCTGAGATTGTTGTGACAATAATTACTGCAAATCTATTTCTTGGGTCCTCTCATTTTTTGGAGTCTAGAACAGACCCTGGTTATGTATACCATATCTCAGTGACACCCGGTATATAAAATAATTCAAAATATTTTTGAATGACTAAAAAACCAATAAAATTTTAGAATATGCTGCAGTTTGAATTGTCATAATGATATATTATTATACTTACCTATTTATACAGGGTGAGTCCGTTTTTTTGTAGACAAACTTTAACAGGAGATAGAACACATGTTTTTAAAAAGAAAAGTTCCTATAAACATATGTCGTAGAACGCTTCGTTTCCGAGATACAGGGTGTTGAATATAATTTTTTTTTCTCGAATTTTCATTATAACTTATAAACGACTGCCTAGATTTTTTCCATGTTTGGGGGATAATGCCTATTAATTAAGGGGCATAAAACAAACGATAAGAATGTTCAAAAACTTGCACAGTGGCGGAGTGGAGGGGGTTCTCAACCCCTTTCTTGAACAGAACTTCTACACCAATGACTATTTTTAAAAAAATCTGTTATTTTCATTATCTACATATAGTTTAACAAAAATAATGTCCCTTCTTCTGTTTCGAAATTCCTGTGCGTTTCCGAGTTATTTTGATTTTTAGTGTTTGATGTGGTACTAAATTAGGTAATATAATTTTTTTTCTCGAATTTTTTGAGTATGTATTTGTATGTATTGTATTTGAGTATGGCTTGATATAACAAATATTTATTTTGACTACATTGGAAAGAGTAAAGAATAAAAGATTTCGGCTTTTTAGAATCCTTAACAAACCATATTTAGGTAGGTTTCGTTGAAAGAATTAAATATTTAGCCGATAATTGATAATAAATAAATTACTTAATTTAGTACCACATCAAACACTAAAAATCAAAATAACTCGGAAACGCACAGGAATTTCGAAACAGAAGAAGGGACATTATTTTTGTTAAACTATATGTAGATAATGAAAATAACAGATTTTTTTAAAAATAGTCATTGGTGTAGAAGTTCTGTTTAAGAAAGGGGTTGAGCACCCCCTCCACTCCGCCACTGTGCAAGTTTTTGAACATTCTTATCGCTTGTTTTATGCCGCTTAATTAATAGACATTTTCCCCCAAACATGGAAAAAATCTAAGCATTCGTTTATAAATTATAATGAAAATTCGAGAAAATAAAATTATATTCAACACCCTGTATCTCGGAAACGAAGCGTTCTACGACATATGTTTATAGGAAGTTTTCTTTTTAAAAACATGTGTTCTATCTCCTGTTAAAGTTTGTCTACAAAAAACTGACTCACCCTGTATAATGGGTGTATTTTGTTTATTTTTATTTTCTTTCTTCAAAAAGAATATAATTGCCAATGTATTTTCTTCAATTTTTATCAAGGAATAATTTGATATAATTAGCTTATGTTAAAATTCTTACAGGCATATTAACTGTCAGTGTTTTGAAATAAAAATCGGAAAAAAATTATTAAAGTTAAGTTTTTAATTGATTGGACATATATACTATTTCCACAAAATTCTGCCATATTTCGTACGTCCTGTATACTCTTTATTGATTACATACAATATCATTTAATAATATTTAAAAAATAATGACAACATTCAGGTTAGACCATGCATATTCCAGTTGTACCCGGTATCAGTAGTGACTTCTGGTGCAAACCCCAAAGTTGTGGAACACAGAAAAATGCTTTTCCATCCTCGATACTGTGGATAAATAAATATTATCAAACTAATCCACGAAAAAACAAAAGAAAATATGTCTTAGTGACTGATAGCGCCCTGAAGAGCAGGTCCAAGAGATGCGACCTCTAACTCTGGTGGGCTAAACTATATACTGAATAAGATTTACAGGAAAGAACTACAACTACTCAGCAGGTTTAATTCAACGCAGGTCGGGGCTTTTGTCCGCTGAGTAGTTGTTTCCTATAAATCTTATTCAGTAGAAAGTGGTCGCTTCACCCCTTACAACCACCTCAAACGCACCCTGTCGTAGTTTTCAGCGTTTTTCTATTCCCTATAAAATTTCCTACAAAAAAATTTCTATTATTAGAGTCAATAAATGCAATGTATTTCGAACAATGAGCGATTGAAGAAGGGGGTTACATGAAACAAGACGTCCGTTTCTTATTATCTTGATGAAACGTGAATTTAAGATCGTAATAAACATGACATAAATAGGAAAGTGAAATATTTGATAAAACCTATGTTTCTGGGACTTTTTTTTACATAGTTTTAACTTTTTTTGCACTATCGTGCCTTTTGAAGTTGCAACTCATTTCCACATATTTGAATTGAAGAAATTATACTGACTGTAGTCAGTAGTGATGGCAAAGAGATTCTCTTTGGTGATGGGAACTATAGAATAATTCGATAGTTGAATTATGAATGAATGAATTTAAAAAAATGTTGGATTTAAGAATGGAACCTCCATTCGGAAAAACTGAAACGAATATGCATAGACGGAGACGGTATTTTAATCATAGATAAGAGACACATTTTATTACGTAATCCGATAAACAGTGTAAACAACAAAATAAACAAAACGCAACTGCCAACTAACTGATGACATGTGACTGATGCAACGCTATGTCGGTTCTGATTTTAAAGACCGATTTTTTTATGAGAGGTGAAACTCTGCAGCATTATAACTAATGCCTCCTAAAGACGGTATTAAGGCATTCTTTTCTTATTTTTTTGTTTTTTTGTGGACTGTTTTGTTTATTATCAGTGGATATTGATGTTGTTAACTTGATAATTCAAGTTAACAATATCATTCAGATGATTTTTAACACGCTTTTATTAGCTTCACTTGTATGTTTGTTTGTTTGTTTGTTTGTAACCGACTTTTTGGACTCGATTTTGACCCACTTTAAACGTACAGATTTGATTGAAACTTTGTACACTTACGAAGAACCGGTAACAATATAATAATTTGATAAGTTTATATCATTATACTGATCAGGATCGCCAGTCCTTTCCTCACGTATCCTCTGCGTGAGAGCAAGAGGCTTAATATTTTAAGTATATTCCGTGATTCTCAGTTCGGTCGTTGGCCGAGCGGGCAAGTCTTAGTCGACGCGAAACGACGGACTCCTCGGGCGTAAGTTCAAATCCCATGGGTGAAATAAAAAAAATTTTTTTTTTCAGAAATATCTGTTGGATCGTAATATGTTATAATATCAGCATCAATAAGCAATATAAATATAGTTTAAAAAAACTACAAAACACGCTTTCATAGCACATCAAACTAAAAAGTGAAAAATAAATATAGTTTAAAAAAACTAAAAAAACACGCTTTTAAAGCACATCAAACTAAAAAAGTGAAAAATAATTATTAATATAAACTGAAAACAATAATGAACGAAAAATACTAGTATTATTGTGAAAAAAAGCGTGGGTTGCCTGATATACGAAAAATATGGCACAAAGCGCCCCACGCTTTTTTCACAATAATACTAGTATTTTTCGTTCATTATTGTTTTCAGTTTATATTAATAATTATTTTTCACTTTTTAGTTTGATGTACTTTAAAAGCGTGTTTTTTAGTTTTTTTAAACTATATTTATTTCTAGAAAAGTTCTAAATGAATGAATTTGTTCATTCGACAGTTGAAATCATTCATTCAGTAATTATTCGATAGTTTAAATCATTCGACAGTGCCCATCACTATTCAAAGTATTCACGTCGGTAAATTTACCCGGATAGACCTTTACACATTCATTTATTAATAGGAGAGGGGGCGTCCTTGTGCATTGTCAAGGCGATGGAGGTGACACTGGCTACTAGTGATGGGCACTATTGAATGATCTGAACTATCGAATAATTACTGAATGAATAAATCCGACTATCGAATGAATTCATTCAATTAGAAATTTTCTAAAAAAACATCAACTGATGATGTTGTTAACTTGCTAATTAATGTTGAGTTTCACCTCTCATAAAAAAATGGGTCTTTGGAATCAGAACCGATGACATAGCCTTGTATGTCATCATCAATTAGTTGGTATTTGCCTTTTGTTTATTTTGTTGTTTACACTGTTTATCGTATCACATAATAAAATGTGTCTCTTATTTATCAATAAATTACCGTCTCTGACTGTATATGCAAATTCATAACCTCCATTCTTAAATACAATATTTTTTAAATTCATTCATTCGTAATTTAACTATCGAATTATTCGATAGTTCCCATCAATAGTTTTGAGCACATCTTTATTTAACCGATTATTTATTTTCCAAGTACCAGATTAGATATGTGAACAATTTTATTATACGTATTTAAAAATATATAATAAGGTAAAAGAAGTATTTTTGGAAAGCTCTTTTAAGGTAGGAATTTTTTTGAAACTTCTTGTGTGAATCTCTTTTAAAAATTAATATTTTGAGGAATTGTAAGATAATATTCAATACCGTTGTATTTTGACCACACAGTCACTTTATTAGACTAAACTCAATAGACATCCCTCATGCCAATTAATAATTTGCTCGAAATCCATTGCATTTACCAGCTTTAGTAATAGAACCTCTTTTATAGCAAATTTTATAAGGAATATTTTTTTGTGGAGCGAACAGTTTCTTCTCAAAAATCGTCAAAAACGGTGCGTTTCGGGTGCTTTCTGGGGGTGAAGCGACCACTTTCCACTTTGTAACTTTTTTGATTTCGCAAATTATTCACTTGACGCTTATAATCCCCAAGCATCAACACTTTATATATATATTTTTTCTATTTGACTATTTTGATTCCAATATTCTGTCTGTGCAGTTCCAGGGCATCAGGAGCTGTCAATGCATACTGTCAAACCATTGCAATGCTAACAATAACTAATTTTTAGGTATAATTGTGTCTACGAGTATAAAAATGGCACCATCCTTGGTTCTATCAAACGAAGAAATTGACATAATGACATGCTCTATATGTGAAAGTTATTTATCGGTGCCACCTATATTAACTATATCTTATGATGGAACTATGCATAAATGTGGTCGATGTAAGGATATTCCAACACCCATGGTTATGAGAAATTTTTTATTTGAAAATATAGCAAAGTGGACTGTATTTCCATGCGTCTACGAAAACTGTGTACAGAAAGTTCCTTGGGGTGCAGCTCAACATCATGAAATGATATGTCTATATAGAACTATTCAATGCCCGATTTATTGGAAAAATTGCAATAATATTAATATTATAGAACTTCAACGACATTTCCAAGAACAGCATCAAAAAAATGTGTGTAATGAAAAAATTATTCAAAATGTGGAATATGGAAGGTGTAAAACGTTTCTACTTGTAAAAAATAACATGCAGTTTTTGGCTACTAGTTTTGAAAGTCCCCAAACGATTTACGTTACAGTTTTTAACTTTACCGAACCATTAACTGACTATTATAGTTACAATGTTACAATATCATCGAAAAACAGCAAAATTAGTGCGACTTTTTGCAATCAAGATGTAATATCTTATAATGAAAGAGAACACTGCTTGAAATGTATGGATAATATATGTGAACTGAAAAGTCATAAATTCTCAAAAATAAACGGTGGACACACGTTAAACAATATGACTACTAAAATTTCTCTTCGATCTGTTGTTGATTTAGTGAAAGATGATGATATAACATATACCATAACTATTTCTGACAAAATGGAATAACTATGGAAGGTACTGAAGAAGAAGTATCACAAAATACTTCAAGTAACACTGCAGAAATTATCTAATCATAACAATATTAATCTTTTACTTCATATAAATGGAGGGAAAAAGTCATCTAATCCATGATGAGCTTGTGTTAGTCTGCTTCCTCTCCATGCACGGTATAGTAGCAAAATAATTATTATAGGTGGAGGTGATTTTTTTTGTAAATCGTATTAAATAGTTGAAAATGTGTTATACCTATATATATTTTTTCTTTCTTTTGCAAATATACAAGATACCAGAGTCGTAATCCTCTCGCTTTATTTAATTGAATTTGGTTTTGTTTTAACACACAATTATTTCTTTACTCATTTTTTTCGTGTCCACACTATAATTTACAACAAGAAGGTTTGTGGGTAATTTGGACATAAAATAACAACTACCATTTTGCCGCATAATATTTTCTATCGATAATATATGAAGAACATTAAAGGATTTAGGAGCATGTCGGTAAGTTATCTGTCGTGAGCGTTGCACAGTGGGGCCAAGGAAAGAAAACATGCTAAAAAATCAAAATTTAAAGTTGTTCTATAATTAATTAATTTCGTTTGTGCATACTAACATAGTGATAGACAGAGCATATAAAATTGCATTCACGATCACGATTTGTAGCCTAGGTGAGGAGGAAGAAGGCTGCGATTATGTCACTTATTGGTTAGTACACTTCAGTCGTGTTGCATCCGTAAACGAGACTGTGTGTTGTTATTCTGTTTTTTGCAACAAGAATTTTATTCTGCCGTGAATTACTTAATTGTACCTTATAATGGATCCCAGTGAACCCAGTGGTATATATTTTTTATTAATATGGTACTGTAATAATGATAAATATATGCATTAATTAAAACCATACGACAATATTGTGTTTTTGTGAAAAGCTTATTTTCTCATGGATTTATGGTACACTTCCGGCCCTGATCTATTATCGCTATTTTTTTTACACACTTCTTAAAATGTTTACTAATCAACCTGTAGAAATTAACTGCTACCTCGTGCAGCTTAAAAAAAATAATAATAATAACACGAACGTATATTTTTCATAATTGTGAGTATACTTTCGCATACTTTCGCGATTTACGTCGGAATTTAAGAAAAAATGGACAGCTAGCCACCATATTTACTTAATATTACACATGTTTAAGTTTGAACTAAGTTGGTTTAGTAATAGAGAGAGAAACACTATGGACAGATGGACCGACCGACATCGATACTTGGACAATATGGTTTCTGGTTTTAACCGAACCGTAAAAATAATGAATATAATATTTATGACATTGTTTTCTGTCAAATATTGTAAAAAGTAATTATTAGCGAGTTTTGTGGATTTGGCCCCACTGTGCGTTGGTTTTATTAAAGAGTATAGCAGGGTAAGCATGAGCCGGATGCCCCTCGGGAATGTTGGGCTAATATTTTTATCTTCACACTACTAAGGGAAAATAGTTTGTAAGTTATAACACCTCTGCGCAAGCTGGTTTTTGAAATAAATTAATTATCCGAATTTTGAAAAACAAAAAATTAATCTTTAATAATGTAAAAAATCTTGTTTTGCTTTCTGTATGTGCTAGATACTGCAAAGAAGTATTACATGAAACCTTATTGAATATTTGTGGTGAGTAAGTAATATACTAAAATATTCCAAATTAAAAAGTTTCAAAAATATAAAATGACACGTATATTGAGAGACACTATCACGGAATTTGTTTTTATAAATGCGCCTTACTATGCTCTATAACATACATTTTGTTCAAAATTTTCGGAAGGGCAGAACAGTGTTAAAAAAATTATAATTACTACCGGGTGTTGAGAATACACATAATAGGTATATTACGTATTAAGCGGGCGCTCGCTGTTCTTGTCTTCAATACCCTTGCCGCATATAAACAATATGGATATAAAAAATGTAGAGTTAAATTAACTATTTAGTGTACCTACATTTGTTTACGATAAGTTTTTATCATTATGCTTATACTATTTGGTTACATATAGGAAAATTGAAGAATAGATAAAGTTAATAATTTTGTTACAATATTATAATTATATAATAGAAAAGTTTTTAAACCGACCTATTAATTGTTGGAAAATTTTTTTGGGTAAGGGTCCTTATTTTGAGAAAAACTACTTTTTTTAACTTGCCGACGTTTCGGTAATTTTTATTACCATTTTCAGGGCAATTAATTATGAGTTTTTCCTGGTCACCATAAAATATATACAGTTTGGGGACTATAAGCAAGGTAAATGGGAAAAACCAAATGTGAGGAACCAGGACAGATTGCTCTCATATCATACGTATGTTAGAAAAGGACAGAAAAACTGATAGTAAATAACGAAATTTGAATTAGTGGTAACAGGAACCCATAAAGAGAAGCTGGCGGTATTCTTATCACCGTTTGTTTGTTTGTTCATGTGAGTATTATGTAAAGTGGGGAGACCGGCCAGCGACCAGCCGGCAAGAATAAAGAATAGATACACCCAAAATCTCTGTCCTTTTCTAACATACGTATTATATGAGAGCAATATGTCCTTGTTCTACACATTTGGTTTTTCCCATTTACCCTGCTTATAGTCCCCAAACTGTATATAAAACAGGAAACAAACATATAAAATCGTTGGGTATTAAGAAACCTTCTTTAATGTACTTATGTAACATATATACATATATATATATATATATATATATATATATATATATATATATATATATATATATATATATATATATATATATATATATATATATATATATATATATATATATATATATATATATATATAAACAGTGAAGGAATTTGACGCGGGTTTAATTACATTACAGTAACAAACAATAAGAATTAACGGGTACGCCCGCATAAGGCTGATGAAGACCAATTAGTCAGAAACACGTGTCCACGGTTTGCATCTTTCTGCCATTTGCAATTTTGCATTTTCCACCGTGCAATTTTTTTCCTTATGCGGGCGTACCCGTTAATTCTTATTGTTTGTTACTGTAATGTAATTAAACCCGCGTCAAATTCCTTCACTGTTCATAATTCTTTTCCTGGGTCCTGAATCCCACGCAGGTTGCTATAGTTGCCCGCGTGTGCGATGCTTGGACGATGCTCCCATACCGGAGCCATCCAAGTGGAAGCCACAAAGGTGCGACTGGCTTCCTGTCAGTGGTATTCCTTTAGTGTCTTTTTTGAGTTTTGTCCATCTTTTTAACTCAGCTACACCGTGCTGATGAAGACCAATTAGTCAGAAACACGTGTCCACGGTTTGCATCTTTCTGCCATTTGCAATTTTGCATTTTCCACCGTGCAATTTTTTTCCTTATGCGGGCGTACCCGTTAATTCTTATTGTTTGTTACATATATATATATATATATATATATATATATATATATATATATATATATATATATATATATATATATATATACTCATGTAACATATATACACACACACACACACACACACATATATATATATATATATATATATATATATATATATATATATATATATATATATATATATATATATATATATATATATATATATATATATAGATATATATATATAGATATATATATATATATATATATATATATATATATATATATATATATATATATATATATATATATATATATATATATATATATATATATATATCACTTATAAAGGTACAATTACCAGACTCTAGTGTGTAATGGTAATGACACGAATATCGTGTGTATATATGTTACATAAGTACATTAAAGAAGGTTTCTTAATACCCAACGATTTTATCTGTTTGTTTCCTGTTTTATATATATATATATATATATATATATATATATATATATATATATATATATATATATATATGTATACATATATATATATATATATATATATATATATATATATATATATATATATATATATATATATATATATATATATATATATATATATATATATATATATATATATATATATATATATATATATATATATATATATATATATATATATATATATATATATATATATTATGGTGACCAGGAAAAACTCATAATTAATTGCCCTGAAGATGATAATAAAAATTACCGAAACGTCGGCAAGTTAAAAAGTAGTTTTTCTCAAAATAAGGACCCTTACCCAAAAAAAATTTCCAACAATTATAATTATACTTATATTTTAATTATTATTATAGAGTTAGTATACTTAGAATATTAAAATTATAATTATTATTATTATTATTATTAAAATTGTATCATAAAAAATTGGAGTACGATTACATACATAGCCTCCCTAATATTTATATACCTACATATAGGTAGTAATTTTAATATGTATAGATTTAACGATTGTTTACTTAATCATAAGGTTAATTGTAAAATAAAAAAAATAAATGAAACAACAATAATATGAAATAAACGTTTTATTAATTTTTCCAAATAATTAATTTATTTTTTCGACACGTCTTAAAATTTCTTTTAAAAAAATCTGTTTTGTATATAAACATTTGCCTTAAATCTGTTCATAATTAAAAATGCGGAATTAATGTTACCCATCCTGTATTGCGATATTTAAATATAAATAACTCCAAAACGATAACTTATATCAACATTTAGTAAGAGGACCATTTTTCATGAAGTTTTTAACACTGGCAGTTCTTTTCGCTATGAATGTGTAAAAAAAGACAAAAAGTGATGGCGAAAATTCACCCCCACCCCCTTTGTAATTACCCCAACACCTCATGTTATTTAGATAAAAATTTAACGAAATATGTAGCATTATGAAATTAATAAATGGTCCAAATTTAATTTGTGCAACTTAAGACGTTTCGAATTTATTGGAAATAACTAGGTTGTACTTGCCCCCTTGAGATTGTAGCTTCCTTATAAACTGAATTAAGGCAAATGTTTATATACAAAACTCAGCACCCCCCTTGAAAGAAGGTACCTAATTATGGGACACCCTGCATATTCCTTAATTTTATTTAACCCTTTCACCCTGTAAATGGCTCGCAAATAATAGAACCCGAAGATACGTTGTGTAAAAAATAATGGCCTATTATTGCTTTACATAAATCTAATAATAACCCGTCGCCACCGGACTGAAATTATCAGTGTTGAATTAAAAAATATGGATTTACAAAACGAAAGCACCAATATCATTCAAAAAATGACTAAACTTTTCATAAAATTACTAATTTGTAATTCGTCTACAACATACACACATTTTAAAATTTATTCTGTAATATCTTCAAAAAATATTCAAAATAGATGCAGAAGAGCATTCGTCTATTGTAAATACAACACTAAAATATTTTATTTTTTTATTCTATTTGCTATTTTATTTATACTTTCAATTTATACTCTTAAAATTATTTCAATAATGGTTCTTGTTTTTGCAAAACAATACCTAACTCCTACACTAAAATCAATAAGTTTTATGCAACAATTTTTCACTTACCTTTCGACATCACGAGGAAATGAATAGAACTTTTCATTACTACAATAACTTTTATTTGTACACCCTTTACATTAGCAAACCATTCCCCTTCTTTTCTCATCGTTCCATATTTTAAAATAAAATGAATACGATTGTCACAGTAAACCTATTACGCGTAAAGCAAGAGTTATTTCTTATTACGCTGATAACATACGCTCTGACGGCCACTACTACTCTGATGATTTTTAGAGTAACGGCTCTTGAAGGTCTCCGGTGGCGAGGCATAGCAACAAGGAGAGATAAGCTACAGGTATACTGTGTTACATGGTTTAGAAGGGTTAATCTTTGTTTATTACATGATAAAAAAATGGCAAATTTTCAGAAAGGCGATTCGCACGATTTGACAAATGACAATGACATTATTATGATATATAACTTGATGGTTTTATAAACAATATGATTAATTGCACTTTGCAACATTTAACAAGTAATCAACAATAAAAAAGTATTTATGGAGAATACATAGATATTATTAGGTGCCTACTTATTGTATACACATTAATGTGTGTTGTATACAAGGTGTTTCAGAAATAGTATGCCAAACTTCTATAGGACATATTTTCTGTTTTTCAGAAACTATTAGAGAAAAAAATTACAAAACTTGGAATGCAAGCCGAACCCACTGAAATTGCGACTGTTTCTAAATGTCATTATTATCATATTTATCTCCAATAGTTTCTGAAAAAAAAAACAAAAAACCTCTATCTTGGAAATGGTTCATTTCATGTCCATAAGAATTCTTATGTTTATTTTGGCCTATAGTATATCCTGTAGAAGTTTGGCATGCTATTTTTGAAATACGTTGTATACAACACACATAGTTATGTTATATGCACACTGCACTTATGTTATATGCACTGAAAGAAAATTCTACTAACCATAAATAAAAATTGACTAGCCCCAAAAAAATATTCGCATTAAATAGGCTCCAAATAGACTGCTTTGTAATCGCAACAAAAACGATTTTGCTAAGACGCACTTTTTTACCGTTGAAAAAAAATTTTTCTAAATATTTATTTATTGCTGTAGGTTGATAACTTTGCTGTCAGGAGTCAGAGCCCTATTTTAACCTTAACTGGTTTTTTGTTACATTTAATAAGCTCGTATTTTTTACACCATTACCACCTTGCAACCAGAAAAAAACCTTCCTCCGCTAATAGATGACTTTGTAACTACCATATAGCTTACACTGTATAAATAATAAATACCTACTAATGACAGCAAATACTTCTTTTTGTCCTGGTAATTTCACCTTGTAAACCTATAGATAGATACTGGATCTAGCAGAATTTTATTTCTGTCATTAGAAAAAAATTGCTACCATAGAAAGAATTTTGCAAGTCGTTGCTTATCACAAACTGGAGAAGATGTGTAGCCATTTTGCAGCATCAGGTATGTTTCTATGGTTGTCTCCATGAGTGATGTTCGCTTTGGAGAAAATATATTCTTATATTTTGAAAACGACCGTTCGACATCTACTGATGTAATACACGCATACGTAAACTAGTCTTTGAACACACTTAACGGATCTGGGGCTGCACCATCACATATTTGTCTTAATTTGGTAAAACCGGCGTCTTTATTTAACACACTTGCGAACTATTCTTTAACGCTCGTTTGTTGCGTCACCTATAGCGTGTAGCAGTAGATTTACTTCGTCCACTATTTGCAGTGACCGCTAACGACAACGCATTGTTTTCTAATTTTTTTATGCTTTCATGTAATGGTTTATACTTCTTCGCAATAATTTTTTAAAGCTGTTTCAACAGAAATATCTTCGAATTTTGTATGGCTTTCCTTAATAGCAGCAGCCTCATCTGGATTGAATTGTAGTATCACAGCCTTTATTTGTTGGAAATATTCAGCATAATAAAAAGCTGCCTGCAACCATGTTCCCCAATGTGTAAGAATCAGCTGTGGTGGTTCAGGAATACCGGGACACTTACTATGAACTGCACGGAGACGTTTAGGAGATTTAAGAAACACTTTTTTTGTACTTGCTATTAATGCATCCACCTCTGGAAAGCCTTTTTGAATAGTTTCTGCCACAAGATGTAAAGCATGCACTTTACACGTAACGTGTATAAACGTACAACCTTGTTCTTGCAAAGAACGGCCTACCGAACGCATTGTCACGGCGCCATCAGTCACAAACATCAACACTTGACTTTTTGACAGTTCAAATTTTTCTAACGTCTCCAGCACCACCCTGGTAATTGTTTCGCTAGTACACTGACTTAGTCTTTTGCTAGCTAGTAACGGTAGAACTGTCGCTTTAAGAGGGTCCAGTACTCGTACTATAACATATAAAATAGAATTTTTTTGCAATCTGTTAACTCATCAACAGATAACCACAGCCGTGTATTTTTTAATTCACATTTCATCTTATTTACTATGTCTACGTGTACAGTTGGTAGATAGTTACATAACGTTGTGCGACTTCACCTAGGCATTGTATTTATTCCAGAACTCTCGAAATAGGTGTTTATCGAGTATGTGCAGCGGAACATCACAGGCAATCAGCATTAATAATAAATCAAACAGATACTGTGTTGTTGAAGGCACGCCATTTTTTTTATTTTTATGATATACACTATTTACGTGAAATCCACAATCACGCTTATTCCAGCACATTAAATCTTTCTCGCACACTTTACAAATTATTTTAGCACCATCATAGAATAAATCCGGGAATTCACCTATGAACTTATTCACTTTGCAAGCAAATGGCCGTTTTCTATCTCTACGTACGTCTGCCATGCTTTATTATTAAATTAATATCAACAATACAGTACAACAAATAAAATAAAAACACAAAAACAATATGCAATACGCCCAAGTGACTTAACGTGTACACAACTCGAAAGCTAATAATAGACTGAACTGGAGAAAGAGTTTCGCGGTCAAGGTGAATGCCGGCGACAGTAAGTACATCTGTACTCTACGACCATGATACACAGAAACGATTTGCAGCTTTACTGATAAATCTATCATTTTCAACTGAATTCAAAAGTTTGTGAACACACTTATTAGGAAATATGCAATGCATGGTTGTTTTAATTCACCACGAATGATAATTTAGTTCAAAATCAAAATCCAAATTTTGAGACCCAATGTTAGCCAAGATTTTGTTCCGGGGTTGTACAACTTAGTTATACTCTAGAAAGAAAAAAAATCGATGTTTTACTACTACTATCTCCCTAAATACGCCACTGTTGCGCCCCCCTTTAGCCAAATCCTAAATTCGCCAATGACCTTTCCAACAATTACTTTTAAAATATTCTTGTTTTCTACTTCATTTATGTTTTTTCAAATAATCGAGGTCAAGTTTTTTGTGGTTGATCTTTATTAATTTGAAGCCAGTTTGTGTCCATCTTATCTTCAGAAAGCAGGTAATCTTGCATTACTATAACAGAATTTTAAATAAATTTATTAGTACCATAATACTGAATACTTTTTTTCACAATATTTGAATCTAAATTTCTCTATTTTTTTCAGCACTCTTTCAACATATCCTCACTGAATTCTACATTTTAAATAACGTACGTAACATTCTTTATATTTAACATATTTAAAGCAATGCATGATGTAATTTTTTAATTTTAATTATGGAAAATGGATTTAACTGCTTTTTATTAAAAATTTATGGAATAATCATACAGTGTGCCACAAACGATGATTTCTTAGTTTAATAAAATGTCAATCTTAATAATTCCTATAGGTACCGAGAACGCAGGACGCATATAACATCCTATAATAATCCGCTCAAATTTCAAAAGATTCTTTTTAAATAAAGTTAAGAAATTGGCCATTAAAGTCAATATCTTACCTACGCGGTAAAAAGTCATGTTAATAAATAAATCATATAATTGAGTAGATTCTTTTATATGAACTGTGGGTCATATATTTAACTCTAATTATTTTTCTCAATAGACAATTATTTAAACTATTAAATGGTAATAAATAATTTAAATCATTATATTATGGAAATAAAAATAACAAGTGAAAATGGAAATTGCTTAAAATTATTTTGCGTAAGTTTTGAGTAAAATTTTATTCAACATTTAAAACAGGTATCATAGATAAGGTTCACCTTCTTGATTAATTTTTTAACTTATATTATACATTTTACATATTTATAACATTTATATTTTACATATTCAATACATAAATAAAAATACATCACCCCTTCATATACAGTGCGTGTTCCAGTGGAAGTGAAAACACCTCAATAACTTATTTTTATATCGACCAAAAATTGTTTTTTTGTGGGTTGCAAAAGATCTGAAAGATGTACGGTCCCATATAGGTCTGATGTATTCTAATATTAAAACTTGGGTTCCTATTATATGATAAAAAATAATCCCCAACATTCAGAAAATCATGACATTATTTTATTAAATAATTTTGTTCAAAAAAAGTTGTTTATCACCTTTCAATGCAATGGGGCAATATTCGACTTTTTTTTTGTTCTATAAAAACCCAAAATAAAAGTCATTAAGCATGTTCGCACAATATGACAAACAGTGCTTTATTCAATAATTATCGTCCTGCTATAAGTCGTGACAATCTTATGCAAATGAAATCTGATATATTTTTTTATTAGCAATTTCACTCCTGTCAAATATGACACACTCTAGAATCATATAACTGTTTATCAGCAACAAAACTGAAAATACTGTTTTTCACGGTAAAATTTTTATTTACCGTTACTATGGCAACCGTGAAAACGATATTTATTGTTCTTTTTAAGATAGTAACTGTTACCTAATGTCATATTTATTTATTTTTAATAACTGTACTATTGGTAAATAAATTTGTTATTAATTACTATAAATTTATAATCAGTATTACTACATTGTTGAAGAATTGTCATACCACTCGAGATTTATATTTGGAATAGGATAAATTTTTATTTACATTTAAACTTTGTTGTCATTTTGACAAATAACTAAAGCAAATTACGACAGTTTGCTTTCATTATATTGTCGTGTTAACCAAGTTCCCGTGTAAATAAAAATGTATCTGATAAAATCGAAACTTCTTGTGGTATTACTTATGAACTATGAGTCTTATGACAATTTCAATCCTGCCAAATATTACACACTCTAGAATCACATTTAAAACGTTTATGACCAATAAAACTGAAAAAAAACTTTGTATTTGTTCATGGCAACAATTTTATTTACCTTCACTATGGCAACACTATCGTACTTTGTAAGAAATGTCATATTTATTTATTTTTAATAATTATTGTACTAGTAGTAAATAAATTTATTATCTATTATTACATATTAAAGGAATTATGTCATGCCAAATACAACGCGAGGTGTTTATTTTGAATAAGATAAATTTTTAATTAGTCATTTTGACAAAAATACTGCAAACCGCGAAAAACATTTGACCTACGATCTCGAGTTTTTATACCTACATGGTTTGCTTTCGTTATATTTTCATGACAACCAAGTTTTCGTGTACACAGAAATTTATAAAATTGATATATGTTGTGGTACTATAAACATTTTATGGACACATTTTTATTTTTTTATTTTAATTAAATTATGAATTATGACTTTCACAATTTAGAATGATTCTAAACAACTTTTAATAAAACTATCTGATAAAAAATATTTTAATATGATTTTCTGAATATTGGGGTCGTTCTTTTTATTGTACTAAGTCAAACTATTATATCAAAATCTGTGAGAAGTTACATCGTTCAGAACTCTACAAACCACCAAAAAAATTTTTGATTACATTAAAAAATAATGAAGTGGAACACACCGTACCAGATGGTCAATTCAATATTCCACTCCTAGCTATCTCTTTATGACTAAGATAATTAAAATTTTCCAAGTTTGTTATTTTTTGCGAAGATTTTGAATTCGATATTTAAAACGTTATATAGGGTGGGGCAATAGTGGGCCCGACTTCGATATCTCGAGTTCTATGATAGCTAGAAACTTGATTTTAAAACATAAGTAAACTAGACAAAAAAATCTATAACCGGAAATTGTTTTCGATTATACAGGGTCAGCCAAGATTCGATTCTACGGGGTCAAGTAAAATTTTTTAAACGAAACGCCATGTATATCAGAACATTTTTTTTAAACCTCTTTGTGGTCTCCTTTCACTCCTGTTTTATTATTATTAACTTTCTCCCAACCACTTGGAAGTAATGCTTTTTTTGTTTGAAATTGTACCATTTACATGTGTATGATCACTACAATCACAACTATCGATTTTAAGAAAAAAATATGTTAGTACCAGTTATGAGACATCTGTGTGATGACACTCAGACATTTTCACTCCCTAAAAGTATACAGGGTGGCCAAAAAAGAATTTTTAAATTTACAACTTTTTGAACTGAATTTTCTCAATTCTTTCAAATTGAACACCTTATATATTTTTGGACGATGTGATGTAGGATTGATCATTTTTTTACGTACATTCCTATGGCTATTTGTGACTATTTTCAATTTATTGATCAATAACTGCAAAATTCAGCAATAAATATTAAAAATGAGGATTTTTTCAAATAATTCAAAAGGAGGTATTATAGTAAGCGTGTTACATGATGCCCATAAAAACATCACACCGAGAACAATCCAAAATTTGAAGGAAAGGATAATAAATGCTTTTAAAAGTATCACTCCGGCAATTTTATAAACAGTAGAAACTTCATTCCAAAGACGCATAGAAATGTGTGTCAATCAAAATGGGCAACATGTGGAACATTTAAAAAAATGTTAGTTGACCCTGTAGAATCGTCTTGGCTCACCCTGTATATTCGAAAATAATTTCCGATTATAGAATTTTTGTCTGGTTTATTTATGTTTTTAAATCAAATTAGCTATTATAGAACTCGACATATCGAAGTCGGACGCATTATTGCCCCACCCTGTATACTTAAAAAGATACAGGTTACGTCAAAACATGTTTTTTTACAAATTGACCACAATTTCCATAATATGGAAAGAATGGGAGACTTTTTAAATTTCTAGAGTTCAAAATGGGAGAGTTATTAACCATCGAAACTCTATACTGAGCTTTACGAAGTATAATTATTTCTGCAAATATAACTTACTTATGTGAAATGTAATGTAATGAAATAAAAATATAAATACAAATTTGAAAAAACTTCTATAAAACTAATTCATTAAAATTTATTTTTAATTTTAGTTTCTTTGCTAAAACAAGATAAAAAATAAAATATTTATTTCTGATCTTATTTAAAATTGTATTAACTTTTACTATCACTGTAGTGATTGAAGATAAAACCTTGTTATTTCGAAAAGCATAACATTTGAGATGAGACGTATTTAACAAAAAAAAAAGTGAATTAAAAGAGGAATCCAACCACTTATAGAAATACAATGTTCCATTTATAAAAAAGTTTTTCCCATTTGAAATTGACTATAATTGATAGGCCATCATGGACACCCTCTACAACATAATACAAATAAAAACATACTAAAACATAGCAATTATAGTATGAGTTGCTATTTTTGTCTATTCAACTTGTTTTCATAGGTATACCGGGTGTAACAGGATCATGGTTTTTTAAATGGAACATCCTGTGCCCTGTATATTACTGCATTTTTTAATTCTACATAATTTTCTGAAATCATCGATACCAAATAAGTGACATTTCAAACGTCAATATTTTTTATAATATAATTTTTAGTTTTCCATTTAAGTGTGCCATGATGGTTCCGATTTATTCTAAATGAGCCGTGTAATGCTAGAAAAATCGAAATCCCGTCAAAAATATTAAATTACGTGATTTATAAGCAAATAAAGTTCATCAAAATAGTTTTTGGGACAAAACTAAATTTTTTCAAATAGAACCATATTAGTACCGTGGTACTATTTATTAGTACTATTAATAAGTAATTTATTCATATATCGTATTAAAATGTGCGATAAATACAAACAAAATTACAGCTAAAGGAAAATAAGAAAATACAATTTTATTCAATTACCTTGTTATACATAAGTGGCTTTGGAATACAAAAAAATGAACACAAAACATTACAACAGTTGTTCAAAATGCTGTTTCTCGAAGAACGTTCGCCAATTGCGTCAAGAATGAAATTTTCTTAGGGATCATTGTTGGGCTCACGTCGTGGTCGGAATTGATTTTCAAGACGAATAAAATTTCTCGCTGGACATTGTCTATCAGGATATCGTTCGGCATAAAGGTGTCTAGCCGCAACGGCATTTTTTCTACATTCCCCGTATAATTAACATGTCCACTTTTACATTTCTTGCGTAAATTTGCGGCATTTTGAACATAATTAACAAGAATTTTAAACAAATTTTAAAGACACAATAAAAACACCGGTAAACCAACAAATGTTTGACAAGCTAAATATTTCATTGTTTTCAAAGCCACCTTAGTTACTTCTTAACATTTAATTAGAACAAAATTGTATTTTTTTATTTTCTTTTAGCTGTAATTTTGTTTGTATTTATCGCACATTTTAATAGATATGAATAAGTTCCTTATTAATAGTACTAATAAATGGTATCACGGTACCAATATGGTTCCATTTGAAAAAATTGAGTTTTTCCCCAAAAAAGCCATTTTGATGAACTTTATTTATTTGCTCATAAATCACGTAATTTAGTATTTTTAACGGGATTTCGATTTTTCTAGCATTATACGGGTCACTTATTTAGTAACGTTGGATTCAGAAAACTACGCAGAAATCAGAAATGCAATAATATACGGTGTTCCATTTAAAAATTGAAAGTTAGTGTCACTTCCGGCGAAATCGGAAGTGAAAAAAAAATCAGTTGTAGGTATGTCAAAAAGAGCCGCTTATTATGTATATAGAATATCCCAAATTTCAATCAATTATCTTTAGAACTAAAGGAGAAAAGGGGGGTGTACCATAATCCTGTCACACCCGGTATATAATTTCTTATACAAACCCCTATAAAGGGTGTTTCAAAAAACATCCTCCAAATTTTACACGACTTTTTTGGTGAAAAAGTAAGTCGAAAACTTCATAAACACTTATGTCCTAAACGGCTTGGTTTATTAGGTACAGGGTGTGGAGAACTGAAAAAAAAAATCGATTTTTCTAAAACATCTCAAAAAATGCTTAGTTTGACTTTGAATTATGACACGTCAGTATCGTATAAGTAAGCGTTTTTACGTATAATAGATATTTTTTACTTCCACCAGTGGCATTAGTAGGATGAACATTAATTACATTTTTATAGAAAAATATGATACGGCACTGTTTTTTTATTCAGTTTGATAACTCCTGAGAAAATACTCATTAAAACTACACAAAAGTTATCTCTTACATTTTTTCTGTACGAAGTGCCTTTTTTGAGAAAAATTTAAAGAAATGTTTTACTACTCTTTACCTCACCCAGATGTGCAAAGAAATTAAAAACGTAGCCAAAGAAATATTCATAGTATACAAAATTTACAACCTTACGCTGACAATTATCTCAATTAAATGAAATTTTAAATTTTTGAGATTCTTCATTTCTAAGCATTTTTAATTTCTTTGCAAATCCTATTTGTATCTTATAAACAATGCCTTTTAAGACATAAGTGTATATAAAATTGTCGACTTCTTTTTTGCCAAGAGATCATGTCTTATTTGGCTGATGTTATTTGAAACATGCTGTATAAAGTAAAGCAAAAAAATATTTTTTAAATGAAATACTTTGTATATTTTCAAATAATATGGAAGAGTAAATTAAACTATACGTAACTAGAAAGTTTAAGATTTTTTTTATCATGATGGCGAAATTACCAAACGAAAAAAAAACTCGAGGTTTTCAGATTTAATAGTTAATAACTCTGCCATTTTCAATGCTAGAGATGTGAAAAATTCAATAATAGAAAAATATACATTCTGTTCCATTGAGAAAATATAGATTTTGACGTACTCTGTATATTTTAAGGTATATGAAATTTTAAATATCGAAACCAAAATCTTCAGAAAAAATGATGTAAGTATAAATTTTAATTATATTAAACTATTAAAAAAAATACCAGGGTGTGGAATATTGAATCACCCTGTACGTACATAAAAATTTCATTTCCGATATCATCGGAAAAAAATGTCAATTCTCAAATTTTTACTACGAGTATATCCTGAGTCCAGAAACGTGAAAGATGAGTGTTTGTTTTTGGTTTTCTTTTTGTTACTAGCAACTTATACTGGGTGAGTTGAAAAAAATGTACTTTTTGTTTTCTTTCTCAAATTTTTATTTTCCAGCCGATTTTAACGAATTTGGTATCAACAGTTAGCTAATTAAATAGGCTACAAAGACCAAAAGTCAAGATGGTCAAAACATCGAAAACCTTCCCTTGCGCTCGTCCTTTTAAATTAAAAGTGATCAAAATGACAGAATTATTGATAGATTTCGAAATAATGATCACCCCTTTACATCTTAATACTACGATGAGTTAAATCGGTTCATTGATTTTGGAGATATAGCGAATTCAAAAAAAGCCTACTTGCATTTTTTCAAATCTGGAACAAAAAAAAACAAATATTTTGCTGCCATTTCTTTATTTCTGAATCTGTTTAAAAAAAATAGCTCTTGTTACGTAAGCAATACAATCTGCTCTAAGAAATTGAGAACAAATTACGAAATGAGTCTTGTATATTGACATTTGGATAATTTCTTTGAGCCGATTTTATTGCCTACATAAGTTCAAGTTTATTCAAATCGTATGAGAAATAAAGAAATAGCAGACAAAGTATGAAAGTTTGTTTTTTGTTCCAAATTTCCAGAACTCATTGTAGTCTTCATCTGTCATTAGTTCTGTCACGAAAAGCCTATTTTAAAGTACGTACGCCATCTTGAACTTTAACGTTTTGGCCATCTTGACATATGATCTTTGTAGCCTATTCAGTCAGCTAACCACTGACATCAAGGTCGCTAGAATCGGCTGAGAAACAACAATTTGACAAAGAAAAATAAAAAGTACGATTTTTCGGTACATAATATTATTAAATATGTACAAAAACATAGTACGCTTATAAACATTTTAAACATTTGTACATTCGTATGAATTTTCTAACTTGTTGCTATAACTTTTTACAGTATTATTACATTAAAACAAAAATGAACCTAGTTTGCGACAAAAAAGTTGCTATTATGACGCCTGCTTTTAAGGTGGTGTTTGCACTCCCTCGTCGCCAGGATAGCTTTAAATCACTGTTAACATTTTTCTTTTAGTAATAGCGAAAAACGAAAACATTGTGTTCATTCTAAATACCATATAGGCAATGCTGATGCGTATTTTTTTTAACCAACAAAATGCGAATATCTTATTTGGTGTCGTCTTTTTATGAAACTAAATAATCGTATTTTGTTGGTTTAAAAAAAATATGCACCAGCATTGTCTGTAATTGTATATATTAAATCTATATGGTATTTAGAATGAACCCATAGTTTTCGTTTTTCGATATTACTAACAGAAAAATTTTAATAGCGATTTATAAATTTAAGTTGGATATCTGGTGGAAACGCAACCTTAATTGAAGAATTTAATGTTTCATATAACATGTAAGTAAAGGTTTATACAGGGTGTCGCGTTTAAATGTGTATGAGCCTGTTAACTCCTTTATTTTTCGGCCGTTATCAATTTATTTTTTTTAGAATATACGGTAACAAAAACTTTAACTACGTGTGATACTGCTTTTTTTACTGCGTTACTGCACTTCGAGAGGATTGTCTTTTGATGTATTAGTCATTCTGCACTAGAACAAATACTACCCCTGTCATTTTTAATAACATGGTACATGTTCTGAGTATCATCCCAGCTAGCACATAACATAACAGGGTGGTTTTGCGTTGTTCTTTTCAGCTAACAGAATTACATTCTCATATGACATACTCGAGAAGGCCAGTAAATGTATCATTTGGATATAAAATGTACCACTTTCGTTTTTTTGGTACATGTTTTGGTGATATACATGTTACATTTACGGAAAATAGAAATATTCTATTCTATTGAACAGTGCAGATAGACGTATTCTGAATATATCTGATACCTAAAAAGCACAGTGTTATTTTGCTGAGATGTACTTTAAAAAATGCGCGTGTTGCGGACATTTGGCAATTACATAGCCTTTACTGTAACATTAAAAGTACATTGCATGGACATCCACAGTATGTTTTTGTGCTTGCTGGGATGGTTTCTGATGAAACCGTATGTAATAGACAGCATGATGATGGCATTTGATTAATAAAATCTGCCAGTGCCCAAACTTTAGATTCTTAATCAAAATGCAGTGCTCTATGAAATTCTTAGTATCTTTTTAAGAAGCATTGTAGAGTAATTAAAAAAGAACGATTTAGACCAAAAAAGGCCACACTACTAAATTCATATGATTGAAGCCTTCAATTTAAATACAGAAAATCTACAGGGGTTCCAAACTTAAACTTGAAAAGACACTGTTTTTATAAACTTTGTATAATTATAACTTGACAATAAAAATTAACCATATTTAACTTTCCCTGGAGCAGTTGAAAAAAATGCAACCCCTTCTGCAAGCACGAACCGAATCGGTTGAATGGAAACGAGAATATGACACATCACGCATTTATCATGTAACCTCTTATTCGTATTGAGCAATTTATATCATTTTTTCTCATGAGAGTGGGAGAAGGTGAACCATATCTCAGTGACACCCGGCATAACACCTTTCATTTATATTGTAAAATTCTAATAGATCGGGGTAAACCATAATTCTAGTTACACCTAGGGTGTCAACGTGATCATGTATCAGCCCCGGATTTTTTAAAAATTGGAATAATATTTTCAAATTTAAAACTGTAAGTATGTAAAGTAAATGATTCTGGTTTCATCGAAAGTATTATCAATTTTGAATTTTTAAATGGAACACACTGTATATTTTAACATATTCTGATTATGCATGAAGTTTCCTATATAATCAAAATTTTTGATATTATCCTCAAATAATGCGGACATTTAAATTTTTTATGAATTTCAAAATTAATACGTAATTGAAACTCTTTGTATAATGAAAACTTTCCAAGTAGCTATTGGATATGATAATATGGTTCATTTTTGATATTTGGGTGCAATATAAAGCGAATATTTTTCATTATAATGAAATTATTTGAAAAAAATTCAAAATAATTTTTCCTGACATTTGGGCGCCAATTACTAACTTTTTTCAAACAGTAACCCCTGTCTTTCCCTTCCCCTATAGGTATCGTCATAATTTAAACTTTAAATTGGTGTAAGTATAACGGATTTTATTATAAATGAATTGTGGCAAATTTAAACCTTTTAGTTTCGTATAAAAGATGTTAATTAATCTAAGGCATTAAAATAATTTGCAAATAAAGTTACCCTTGGAAATAAATGAGAATTTAGTCATAAAAACAAATCACATAAAAACATAATTACAAAATCATTAAATATCAACTAAATCAACATTTATACTTATGAGAACAATTTTGAAATAAGATAAATAGGTACTTTGGGCCTAGACAATAACTGTAAACTAAACAAGGAAAGAGAAGGTTCCCCTGGAAAAAATTATAAAAAAACGTAATGTGTCGCGTTTTTTATCTTGTCAATGTAGCATTATAAAAAAATATCTTGAATTTATACTAAATGTTCAAAATGACGCCCCTCCTCATTTCTGCATAAATTAATTCTTCTAGCGAATTCCCTCAAACAATTATCCACATGATGTGGAGTTGCCTCATTTATAGTTCTTCTGACTCGTGCTTCTAGTTTTTCCCAAGTGGCTGACTGTACAATGTCGACTCTATCTTTCAGAAAACCCCAAATATGGAAGTCCATTGGTGTTAAGTCAGGTGACCTGGGAGGCCACGTAATCGGTCCATTTGTACCAATCCATTGATTCTCGAAATTCGCATCTAAATAGTTGGTGACTATTCGGGCATTCTGAAGTGGGGCACAATCATGCTGAAAAAACAGTCAGACTCTGGCCTCTCTTGGCAAATGATTTATAAAATCATTGTTAATTTGAGTAAAAAAATTCCAGATATCTCTCGGAACTCAACTATCAAAAATTATTGGAGGCAGCAACATATTACCAAACATGTCCAACCAAACATTAAAACCAAATCTGTCTTGCTATTTTTCTTCTCTGAAATATACTTACATCAACTTAAAGCTTAAATTATGACGATTCCTAAGGGAATGAAAAAATAAGTGCCACTATTTGAAAAAAAAAATAGTAATTGTCGCTCAAAAGTCAAAAAAAAAATTATTTTGAATTTTTTCAAATAATTTCATTATAATGAAAAATATTCGCTTCATATTGTACCCAAATATCAAAAATGAAATATATTATATCTAATGTCTACTTGCAAAATTTTCATTATACAAAGAGTTTCAAATATTGGCAATATATGGTCGTCAAAATAAGCTCATTTACTTCTCATACGCGAGTTTCATAATTTAAAAATTTTATTCCAAAAAAAATAATGGTGGGCTGATACATGATCTCGTTGACACTCGGTATACTCTCAAACAAAAATGTTCACTATATTAAATTTTTAGGTAAGCGAAAATATACAAAAATGGCAGCATCATCCTTTGATCTACCAGAACCTGAAGTAGATACTCTCAAATGTTCAATATGTGATAATTATTTGTCGATGTCACCTATATTAATTGTATCTGCTGATGGACCTGACCAAGTATGTGGGCGATGTAAAGATATTCCAAAATTTAAACTCATTAGAAATATTGCGTTTGAAAAATTAGCAAAGTTTGTCAAATTTCCATGCATTTATGAAATCTGTCCAGAAAAAATCGCATGGGGTGAGGCACGAAGGCATGAACTGATATGTTCACAAAGAAATATGCGATGTCCGATGTATTATGTTGGTTGCAAAGCTACTGTTAGAATACCAGAACTTCACTATCATATCCGTGAAGAGCATCAATCTAAATTTTTTACTGAAAAGGCTGAAGTAATTCTTGGATATGGAAAAAATAGCGTGGTTCTACTAGAAAAAAAATAAAAAGCCGTTTTTAGTTTCTATTGCTTCAAAGACGAAAACCCAGTTGCTTTATATATCAGTTTACAGTTTGATTGAACCACTAAATCTTAAATACAAAGTTAAAATATCAGCAGAAACAAACACAGATTGTTATGTGTGTTTCAATAATCAAACAGTAATACATTATATTGACAGTCAACACTGCAAGCAATGTTTAGAGGGTCATTGCGAATTGAAACATCATAAATATTCAAAGATATATGGTAAAGGCGCAGACATGTTCAAAAATATGACTTCTCGAATTCCGTCCCAACCGGTTATTGATTTAGTGGAAAGTGATATGTTTACATATACCTTGAGTGTTTCGGATAAAGAAGAAATACCTGCAGAAGGTATTGTAGAAACATCAGACAAAAGTACTACTGAAGAAATATTACAAGGCACTAACGGAAAAGCAAGTAGTGATGAAGCTAGTAATAATCTTGTACGTGAATGTTTAAAGTGTCCTGTTTGTAATAAGTACATGTTAGCACCAATATTTTCTTGTAACATAGGGCACGTCATTTGTAACAAATGTACCAGTAAATTAAAATATTGTCCAACCTGTAAAATCCGTATTGAAGAGACTAGGAATTTGCCTCTCGAGGCAATAGCAGAAAATATAGAGTTCCGATGTTCCAATGTCAAGGATAATTGTGATTTTTTTGGGAACATAAAGATGATTTGCGAACATGAAGCTATGTGCCTTGCACCATTTCTCTGAATGAAAAGGTCGTAACTCACTTATTTCATTTATGGAGTTACCACATTTTTATTTCTAGCTAATAATTAAATCATTTTTGCGAGAAGGCAGGCATTAAAAATGAAACGATTTCAAAATTCTTCCAATCATATGCCAAGTTATATCTGTTTATGGTAAATTTCATTAAATCAAGTTTTTTTATATATTTGTAATATTTTTTGTATATATTTTTATTACATTATTATATTAAGTGTATGCTTTACTATGTATTGTTCATATTGTGTTGTTATTATATTTATTTAGATTTCTGCTCTACGATTCTGTAACCGGTTGCCCTAGCAAGATTTGAACTTATGCATCAGCTAATTGAAGTGAATATTATTACAAATATATGGATATTGTGTAATTTGAAACACATTTTTGAGATAATCGTTCCCTTTGTAGATATTTCGATATAAATAATGCAGGCCAGTATGTCTGGGACCTAGGGCCTGCAAACTTGTGCGAAGACCAGTAAAAACACAGTTTAGACACAGAATTCTGTGGTTTAGATCTGAACGCATCAATCATAGAGCAGGAGGTCTGTTCGTTCATGTTATAGGGTATTATATACATATTTTGTAAAAATGAAATGTCTTGTCGTGTGACAACTTCGTCTAATGGCATTATGTTTACTTATTTTTGTATTATTTAAAAAATATGTATTAAATTTTATACTAATGATAGGTTCTTAGTGCTCTTTATTATAATGTATTTGCGAATGGTTTTAATAAAATTATTTCTCTACAGAATGTCATTTCATTCCATAAAAAAACATTCAAAAAGATTCTATTCAATTGGTAGACTGTTAATATGTTGCATAGATTTTAGAGTTTATTATTCCGACTCTAGGATAAGAAATTCGAGATTTCATAAAAATCTATATAGGATGTTCTTTATAAAACTCCCCAGTCTAATTACCAAATTATTAAAAAGAGATTTTTTAATTCTCTAAACTCAATAGGTATATAATGTTATGCGTCGTGGGTGTTGCGACACCATAACATAATTTTTTAACGAAGGAATATTGACTGTTTGACATTTGGTTAGTACGTTAAATTCTGAAAAAATTCATATACACTGTCTAAGTTTTTCTTAATGATTTGCCAGGTATTCTATCTTGAAAATTAATAAGGGCTGTTTCAAATAGACTTTAATGTTATGGCGGCATGACTATATTTGTAAAATATATTTTTTTCATAATCAGGAGAAATATTCTGGGAACATTTGTCGACTGATTTCGAACTTTATTAAAAAAATATAGATTTTTTTAGTCACACCTTTTTGAAATTTGCACAATCAATTAATCTAAAATAAAATTTTAAAAGGTGATAACTATAAAAAATGTAAATTTCTTCGTAAAATTTGAAGTTTGCCGGCAAACGCTCTTCTTAATTTTGAAAAAAAAAATATTTTCAAGGATTGTCTAAGAAATAACTTGGGACGGCGATCATTTGTGCACTTTCTTTTCGCAGATTTCAATCGCAATTGTTTTTTTGCCAGTGTTGCCACTTGAGTATAACAAACCATCCCACGCGCAAGCATAAAATACCCCATATTTTCTTTAAATATCCCGCCAATTTTAAATTATGTTCCAATTAATTTAAATTAGGTAGCAAAATATTATATGAAAAAAAAATTGTAAAATATTCTTTATTCAGACACTGAAAATCTCCCGAGGCCTATTTATAATCTCACGTCACATAAATTTTCCGGGGAAGAGCATTTAAATTTTTTATGAATTTCAGAATTAAAACTTGAGAATAAAAAAAACTGGACATTGTAATTTTTTTATTAATGACTTCTTATATAAGATAAGTGGCCACGAGAAATATTTAAAAAATTCTCCTGAAAAAAATGCTGCCCCCTGTATGCATACATACATTAAAATAAAAAAATAATGATAAGTAAAAAGCTAGATTAGATATGTCAGTAGCGCCCGCCTCCTTTTCATGAAAAATATATAATATGTAATCCGGTACGAAAGGACAAATTGCATCCGCGCTAATATACTATGTTTAAAAACTTTAATGTGATTTAATTTTTGATTTACAAAAAAACCTTACCTTTTAAATCCTAGCAAAAAAATGGCAGCAAAGAAGCAACAAACCGAACTTTCGATGTTCACGCCTGGATCGAAGTTGCCCGATTAGTGTTGCTATGGCGTAACTCAGCACAAAACTTTGCTATTCTGGAAAAATTCTTGTCTATCACAGTAAACTTCTCTTTATATTTTTTTCTTTTTAAGTTTGATATTGACGTCATGTAATATTCGGATCAGGACTGTATTCATCACATAGTTTGCATTGAAATAATCTACTGAAATCTACTGTATAATTCATAGGTCTCTTAAATGGCAACGTTACAATGTAAACCAGAGGGCGTCGCTCGTAAGTATTAGAATAGCAGAGAATTTATTTTCCATCTAGCTATCGTGCAGTCAACGGAGACCAGTACGTGCCTGTGATATGATGTCAATTTTTAGTTTTCCTTCAATGTACTATGTCTAATGATTCAGTATACAATCTGTATATGCACGTTTTCCGCTCGACGCATCGAGTTATAGTGCAAAAATATGCGCACTGGTCGAAACTCCTATTTTCGGGACTCGCGGACCTCTGTAGGTCTGTACGTCCCAAACTATTCATCATAGACAATGAACCAAGGTTCTTTTTCCTCGATCGTTATACAGTTTACTTTAAACTAACTTTTACGTATTTTTGTCATCCAACGCGTAAAAATGACATTCGTGAAAACGAATAAAAAAATATAATTTTAGGGGCTATATCTCGACTCTTATTGGTCGTAGAGGGAGGCCAGAAAAAAGTTTTACACAGAATTTAATGCAGTATAAAAATGTACAGAACTATTTTTTACGTAATTCCGATTGTTTTAAAGTTATAAACAAAAACTCTAACATTACACCTTCAATAATAATTAATAATTTCTCAACGCACCCATAATTTTTTCTGACAATTCAGATAATGATTTTTTACGCCCAATATTACAATTCTATGAAAGAAAAACTGTCCAATAATAATTAGTTCCCGGTGACCTCCATTATTTCGCTCTAGGAACTGAACTATCAACCGAAACACGCGGCAGTCAGCCGACTCCCCGCATGCTATATTTTCGAAATAATTCCATCACTATGTCGTAGCAGATTGCGAAAAATTTTACAAAATATGTCTTTGTACTATTCTACGAATTTCATACCACAGCACTAAATAGCTATCTGTCAAGTTTCAAATATACCTCGATGCCGAAATTTACATTAAAAAAATTCTGTAGCTTAACCAAAATTTTGAATTTTTTGAGAAAATACAGAACTCTAAAGAGAATATAAGCTTTGGAATGGTAAACAAATTATTGGAAAATGGCCGAAAATAAGCTATAGGTATTGCAACGTAAAAAAAACAGTTTTCAGGGACAAAATTTTTGGAAAATATTTTTTTGTGCCTTTTTTGCAATCCTGGACGACATTGCGCCCTCCAGATTCGAATCCGCATGATCTTTCTCAACATTGCATGGATTTCTTAAAAACTATGTCCTCGAGTTCACATTTCATGATTCCCAAAAAAAGGTAAAATATCGAGGTCCGCAATATATTGAGGACCTCAATACCGCACTACAGAGCAACATTTGTGCTGGGCGGTACCCTAAGTTGGAGAGAGGGGCATTTATTTACTCTGTAATAATCATTTTATGAATGAAAATAAATAATAACATTATAGCCATCTAGAAATAAAGTAACAGCTTGACTTTGGCATATTATTTTTACGGGGTGGCGTTGTTGACTGTGAGCGAAATCTCGCTCGTTTGTTGTAAATATCTAGCTATTGGAAACTAAAATCACCACGGCGCATCTGGCGCTGCGATCAGACGAGTAAGTATCAGTTGATTATAGGTTTGTTTACATTCGTGTTAGTGTTTTTGTGGATTTTTTTCTTAGGTAGAAAAATAGATATTACATTAATCGAAAATTGGTAGCTAAATTCATTAAGTTTAAGATATTTTGCACTATTTTTTGCTAATTTGTGGGAGTACCTAACCTAAAAAACAAAAAGCATTACTTATTTCGTCAGAGTAAGGATTTTAGCCACCAGGGGACAACATGAATGCTTAAATTTCCAATATATTATCTGTGGCCTTTTTTTTTAGCGAATTCATCAACTGCCGTCAAGGTTAACGCTCCCTTTTGGTTCTTAACTGAATTAAGTGTTTCTGCTATTACTCACGCCATCTACAGTTACATAGCTTTACCACCACAGGTAAGACTAGACAGTAGACACCTTTTCAATCATGTTTTAAAATATTCTTTTCTTCTCTTCATTTATGTTTTTTTTCAAATGTTCAAGTTCAAGTTTTTTTGCGAAATTTTTTTAAAATTTTTTCCTCATTTATATTTATTAATTTCAAGTCAGTTTGTGTCCATCTTAGCTTCTGAAAGCAGGTAATCTTGCATTAAAATTATAACAGAATATTAAATAACTAATTATTATTATTATGATTACCATAACTGAAAATTTTTCACAATATTTGAGTGTAAATTTCTCTATTTTTTCAGCACTCATTCAACACATTCTCATTCGACCCAGGATTTTAAATAACGTACGTATCCATTCTTTATATTTTTATAACATATTATAATGCATGCGGCAAAATTTTTAAATTATGGAAAATGGTTTTAATAATTTAATAAATTTATTGCTCAATGTGTGCCACAAACGATTGTTAAAGTTTAATATTAATTCAACCTTAATTCATTAGTCATTCCTTCACCATAAAAAAATATTGTGATTAAATTATTCATAGTCATATATATTCAGTGAATTTCATATGTAATATTTATCTATTTGTTTTCTTGGGTTAAGGTGTCTTGTCAAAGAAATGGTGTTTTATTATACCTTCTTAAGGGAATTAAATGTTAGGTTTCCGTGTATAATATAAGTAACTACTTAGTACAGATGTTCTAGATACATGTTTTACGTAAGAAAATTCTTAATATTTCAATAACGTCAAAGGACAATGTTGTTGATTGACTTTATTGAAATATTAAGAGTGTTCTTAGGTAAAACATATCTATCTAATGTAAAACACCTGTTACTAAGTAGTTACTTACTTTTCAACACAGAAAACTAACATTTAATTGCACTGAAGAAGGTGTAATAAAACACCAAAACGTCGGCTTTTTAAAATTATATTTTTCTTTAACAAGAGACCTTACGTAAGAAAACAAACGATAAATAAACAGGTCGTAAAAATACACTAATTTATATGGCATGTTGATCATAAAGTTAACTATCATTCATTTTATGGAAATATAATTATTTTGGGTAACTTTTGAGTAATATTTTATTTAAAATTTAAAACCGTGTACTTTTATATCACATTTATCAGACATCATGGAGAAGGTTCACTTCCCTTTTTATTTTTGGAGAATTTATATGTCACATATTCAATACACAAATAAAAATACATTTAATACACAGTGTGTTCCACTTGAGGTGGAAATATCTCAATTAACCTAGTTCTGTTTTATCGCATCCAAAAATTGTTTTTTGTGTGTTGCAAAGATGTACGGATTTTTCCTTATATTTTGACACCTATGTACAGGGTGGTGACACGAATATTAGAACCCGATTTAACCTCATTAATTTTGGAGTTATGTAAAAAACCAAAAACAAGTTATATACAATTGCATGTATTTTCCAAAAATTGTACAAGAAAAAACAATTGAATGTCGCATTCCGGAGATATGCACTAAACTTGTGTTTTTTTAAATGGAATAACCTGGTATATTTTTATACGATTTGAAGGGCCCTCAACAGATTTTTTTAATGATATTATCTAAAAACTAGGAGATATTAATTTATATATTTTATTACCATAGTCATAGTAGGCCGAGAAATACACAACGATCATTGAAATTTTTCGTTTCATTTCAAATAAAAGTGAAAAAGTTTCTTTATGTTTGAAAAACTCTTAGTAGAAATTATTGCAGAATTAAAAACACTCATTCATTATATGTTAACTTAGGAGACTCATTTTTGTGATCATAACTTTTGAATTACCTTCCCACTAAACATGAAAATATTGTGGTAATAAGACAATTATGTATCAGGGTTACATAGTTACATTATTTTCTAGGGATAATAAATGATGCATCAATGTTGATGTTACGGATTATGTCAGGGTAGCAAACGTTGAGTTGTTGTTACATTACAAACACAATATTATTTTAATATATATAAGACTATAAAAATATTTGTACAATATTTAAATAAGTTTTTTTTTTGGCAACAGAATAACTTGTTTAATATAACAAAAAATATTTATACAATGTTAAAATAACTTTTTGGATTTTTTTTTTGTTACATTATATTAATAAGATATATAAATATTACTTTTACATATTTTCACAACTAATGGAATGTATTTTAATATTGATAAAATATTGTTTTAACAAGTTTACTACATTACTATCAATATGTAGATGTAACGTTTTTTATTCAATGTTTATTAAATGTCTAATATTACCTTATAATTATAGTAGAATATTTCAGGTTTCAGGCGAGTGATTGGTGAATACATATTTATTTAAAAACCATATACATTTTAGTATAAAAACAATATAGACGTTTCGTCTTTTAATGTAGGCATCTTCAAATTAAAAAAAATTAAAATCAATACCTATCTAAGCAATTCTTGCCTGAAGACAAATGAAGGCATATAATTATTGAAACTTTTCATCAATAACAATATCAATGTTATAAAGTATTGCTTGTTCTCAGTCAACAACTGCTAATAGGTATTTTCTTTAATGTTTTTTTTACCGAAGATGTCTACATTAAGGCATTGTTTTTAACCAAATGAATATATGATTTTAAATAAATACTTACTTATTCCCTAAATACCCACGAAACCTGAAAAATTTTATATGCATAAAAAAAGAAAAAGAAATTATAATAGTAGTCACACCTGGAATTTGATATACACTATTTGCAACCAATGTCAAACCACATTTTGAGATTCATGCTGGAACTGACAACAAAATATTTCTTTACATATTTCTTTTTCTAAAATTTATTAATTATAACATATTTTATTAAGAGTTCTTAATTCTAAAAAATTTTAAAATAATCAGTTCTAGAAAAAACAAGGAATGTTGGAATGATACCTAAAAATTTCGTTGCAAGCAAAAAATTTTTAAAACCACCCAAAGTTTAGTTCCGATCTCCCGATCCATCAACCTAAAATTCCAGGAGCTGTTGCTGCTATAAGTAGAAAAAAATAATTAGGCATCTTGATAAAAAATTTATTTTTAATTTTTCCACTTTCATTGTACCTAAATGATAATTAAATATCTATAGGGTACATACATACCTCACTGAAAAAAAATATGAAAGTGAAAGTACATGAAATTGCAAAATCGAAATAGTTAATGTTTTTTTACAAACTCGAATTTTTATGAAATGAAATGCGTGGCAAACATTCAACTAGTTGATTGAGATGCGCAAACGCAAAAAGTACACTATTTTGTATAATTTTTTCCTCCCTTTTATATCGAAACAGATCTACAAAATTTTGCCATACAGGGTGTTATTTTTGAACATGTATAATAAAGCAATGATAAAATGTGAGCTTTTCTTTGTCCAAGCTAGTGTTGTCTTCCTGCATTTATTATGTTTTAAAATATTATTTGAAAAAAATTTGTGATTTTTAACTATTTTTATTATTTGTACATTTATTTTGTATTGTACAGGATGATCATTTTAATTGCCTCGCTTGATTTTTTACCCAGGAAAAAATTCCAAAACTACACATGTATTTTTTTATGTGGAATCCGAATTCGAAAAGAAAGAACAATTGACGGCAAATAAAAAACTTATGGTCGAAAATCTGAAAAATACAAAAATTGTATATTATTGCGGAAATGAACATGCGACATTCCATTAATTGTAACAGAAAATAGTAATGTTTTCGAATATTTCTTGCAAATAAAATACATATACAGAATATTTGAATTTTTGAAATAAATAAATTATTTAAATGTTTTTATTTCCACGGATGATGTTGTTTTAAAATTTATATTTGTGTTATTAAATATAAACCCCAATATCTTATAAAATATGAAAGGTAATGATAAAATATTATACAGGGTGGGCCAGGAAACTTAGAGAATTGATAGAATACATCAATATAATATTGATTTCATATAAACTTGCTTAGTTTTCGAGATAGAGGGCGCATTTCTCCCGAAATTGAGACAATTTTATGAAATTCAGAAGGTACGAGAAACGTATATCTCGAACCATAATTTCCGTCTCTCCATTCAAAATTGTGTTAATAGAAAATGTAGCCATGTACTTTTTTTTAAAGATTCACAATTAACAGCTAATTGATAAGTAGGTAGGCGATGAATAATTTTGAAATGAGTTTAACTTAAATACGTTGCATCCTATCAAAAAATTATAAGATAACTTTTTTTGTGCACTAATGATAGTAAACATCGAAAAAGAAAGAAAAGTACCTAGCTAAGGTTAGTTGTTCACGATTTTTTTTTTTTTTGAAGAATATCTTCGACACCCCATACCGTCACGGCTCTGGTTGGAATGGAGGGATGAAAACTATGGTAAGAAGTGCATTGGTGTACGCAACATTCACCTTCCGAATTTCAAACAATATCTCAATTATTTCTGGAGAAATATTGGAAAAACTGAAAATAAATTAAAACTTCAATGCCCTCATCTCGTAAACTAAGCATTTTTAGCTATAAGTTTATACAACAAATCCATCTTATTTTCGCGTCTTTTATAGACTCTGTAAGTTTCTCAATTAAAATCTGGCCTAACCTGTATATTTCTGAATTAAAAAATAAATTGTCTTTGAACTGAGCTAAATATACAGGGCGAATCACTTAAATAAAAAAATTTAAGTAATTTCCGCTTAAACCGGATGTGAAAAACATGCGCGATACCCACGAAATGCTAACATATTTTTCGTTGACATTAAAGTTATGTTAAAAAGTCTTTCAAGAATTTGTGTCCAAAAATCAGTTTCATATTTAATTAATCTTTCGTTATCATTATTTAAAGTCTTTTTTCTTTTCCATATTTCATAAATAAAACAACAATTTATATGGGAATGTGATAATGAGTGGCCTTTAATTTTTGCTGATAATCCCTGCCAATCAGAAATGCCATTTTTCGACCAATTATTTCTCACGGATGAAAATAACCAACATGGTTGACAATATACACAATTTTTAATGTTTGAGTAACATAACCAAATGTTATTATTTTTATAAAAATGTTGTTCGGAAAAACTCCTATTTTTATTATCTTTGGGATATGGACCCTTGGGTCTGCAAAGACCATTATTTATTATTAAATTTCGCATTAAATCGTTATGTAAAATATCGATGTTATTGAAATTAGCAAAATCTGTTGGATTTATATTGTTAAAAAAATCGTAGCCGTCGTTGTCAGCACTGCCAGCAGCGTTAACTGTAGTAGTCAACAATGAATCATCATCGGAATCGTCAATTTGCTCATTTTCAATCGAGGCGCTGAAAAAGTTTTCATTTTCCTTATGGTCGTTTTCATTTGAATGATTTGATTCACTTGAAAATGGTGCTGCTGCATATTCACCCATTTCATTTTGATTTTTTTTCAATTTCTTCTTGTTGGTTTGAAGTAGATGTAGATGTAGATGGACACATAAATTATGTTATTTTGTTATATTTTTTAACGTATTCTTCTTGTTGCTTTCTTTTGCGCTTCTTTGCCGCTCCGCTGGTCATACTTAAGGAGCTTGGATTAGGAATCAAACTCATTTTGTTGCTGAAAAAATAACATAATTTTTTAATATTTGAATTCGAATTAATCTAATTTAATTAATTTTAAGCTTAATTTGTTTTATACCAACTCTTGAAAATCATTAACACAAAAAAATTATGCACAATTTAAATAAAAATTAAATAAAATTTTCGCTTTTCATTAATCATACTTAAGGAGCTTGGATTAGGAATCAAACTCATTTTCTTGCTGAAAAAATAACATAATTTTTTAATATTTGAATTCGAATTAATCTAATTTAATTTAACACAAAAAAATTATGCACAATTTAAATAAAAATTAAATAAAATTTTCGCTTTTCATTAATCGCACCGTATTTTATTTTAGAAAAAAGGTATATTTTTTCTTTCATTCTTCAAAATTATATAATTATTTTGTGATTTGTTTACAATAATTAAAACTTACCTTTTTAAAGTTTTGCTTCCTACACAACACAAATAAAATTTTGATTTTATTTGAAGGTGTCCAAGGCACTTTTACTTTTGCACTTTTGTTTTCTATTTTAATTTTAAATAACGTGTCTCATGCAAGTTAATTCTTTTTATATGTTCCCCCCCCCTTTTTGTAAAATTATTAAATAAACAAAGCCTGCCTTACTTTCTTGTTAGAACTGAAAAAAAAATGCATCCAAGTTCGACGGCAATAAATAATTTAATATACGCGATGTGGCTAACTACTTTTAAAAAAAATACACGTGTTGCTACGGCCGTCGGCGTCTCAAAACTAAGTAAAATATGTCGGCATATCTGCCATGGAATTAAAGGCGGATGTCGGGAAGGATTTATTATATTTTACAATGAAATACTTAAATAGAGCGGCTTTTCTTTTCTCTATTTTGTTTTGAACTTAAACTAGTTAGACTACATATTATTAAATTCCTTCATTTAATTAATTTAAAATGTTATATGCAGAGAACACGTGCGTGTAATTGTGGCATAAATTTGTTGATGTTACATAGATCTAAGAAATACAAAAAACATAAAACAAAAAATCACCGTCACTGAATAATGCCGCCCGGCGCAGGTGTGGTGAGAGAGTAGGACAAAACACAAACACGGACCGCTCTACGGCTGTGTTGTTTTTATATTTCTTAAACTCCGCAAATTGCAACGAAATGCACTTCTCCTCGTGGATATAGTGGGCATAAAAAAACGTTGGCTTGTTTGATAGCGATAAAGACATCAAAGATGCTGACCCCGACGTTTCTTTCATCCTACTATAATAGCTACGAGGATAATTTTTTTTAATAGTGGTTAGTAACGCATCGGCCATCGGCCCTCATTAGACCATTCCATAGAGATAAACAATAAATATAAAAAAAATCGAGAAAGCTGCGACCGGCGTTTGACTTTATTTAGATTTTTACGTTGCACTCGACTCGGCCGGGCCCCTAATGTGCTCGGACCCCCCCGAACCGCGGGGGGCTGGCGGGGGTAAAATGACGCCACTGCTACAGGTGTTTATTATGCTTATCATGTTAAGTTTGAAATGGTGCTTATGTAATACCCAATAATTATTTAATAATTTTTTTCTAGAAATACAAGATATTATGTAAAAAAATATATTTTAAATGAAATACCTTGTATGTTTTCAAGTAATATGAAAGAGTAGTTTAAACTATATGTAACTGGAAAGGCTGACTTTTATTTATTTTAAGGCATATTATTCCTGGAGTGGATTGGAAGCTTTGATGTGAAGTAGTTTTCCACGAAACACCAAAACACTATATACTGCACTCGACGCGCGTTTCACCAACCAAGTTAGCATCATCTGCAGATGATTAAACAGTTTTAATCATCTTCAGATGATGCCAACTTGGTTGGCGAATCGCGCGTCGAGTGTAGTATATAGTGTTTTGGTGTTTCGTGGAAAACTACGTCAGTGTTAAGGCATATTATGAACTTTTAAATATCGCAATCAAAATCTTTGGATAAAATGATGTCAAGTATAAATTTGGAACATTTTAATTAACTGATAATTACAAAAAATTGCAAGGTGTGGAATATTGAGTCTTACTATACAGGGTGATCATTTTAAGTGCCTTACTCAATTTCTCTGCTTGACTTTTACCGAAACTACACTTCCATACTTTTTCTAAGATATCCAAATTCGAAAAAAAAAAAAAAATAAAGTTTAATTTAAAAAGTTCTAGCCGAAAAATTGAAAAAATACAAAAATGGACACCTGTACTGTATATTAATGCGAAATTGAACATGTGACATTTCACGCATTAAAAGTGCATATGGCATATATGTTGAAAGAAAATTTCTTATTAAAAATAAAGAAACTTTTTGCTTTTAAATGTTTGAGAAACATTTTATTAAAACTCTACATGTGTTTCGGCTTTCTACGCCTTTCTCAAGAGTACAGATGATACTAGATTCTAAATCGTGTTCTTTTCTTAGTGCGGTTCCTATACAGTGTGTCCCGTCTCAAGTGGACACACCTTGATATTTCGGTTATTATTCGACAGATCCATTTCAAATTTTTCTCTGTTATGAAACTCTTCAAGGCGCATATTTTCATGATTTTCAATATATTTTCAATTGTCACACCAACCCACTGCGTTCACTCAAAAATGTGATTTTTCTATATTTTACTTAGCGTTAGAGATACAGCAAAAAAAATATTAAGAAAAGTTGTTCAGAATCAAAAAATACCCCTAGATACTGAGTTTCATCAAAATATGCGTATTTTGATATTTTTCATATTTTTTTTGGCTTTGGAATGAGGTTTCTACTGTTCATAAAATGGCCGGAATGATACTTCTAAAAGAATTTATTATCCTCTCCTTCAAATTTTGGATTGTTGTTGGTGTGATATTTTATGGGCATCATGTAACACGCTTATTATAATACCTTCTTTTGAATCGTTTGAAAAAAAAAACATCACTTTTAATTTTTATTGCTGAATTTTGGCATTATTGTTCAATAAATTGAAAATGGTCACAAATAGCCATAGGAATGTACGTACAAAAAATTTTCGTCTTTCAATCCTACATCACATCGTCTAAATTTTTCATTTGAAAAAATTGAGAAAATAGGTTCAAAAAGTTGTAAATTTAAAAATCCTTTTTTGGCCACCCTATATACTTCTAGGAAGTGAAAATGACTGAGTGTCATTACATAGATGTCTCATAACTGGCACTTTGAAAATCCTTTTTGGCCACCTTATATACTTCTAGGAAGTGAAAATGACTGAGTGTCATTACATAGATGTCTCATAACTGGCACTTTGAAAATCCTTTTTGGCCACCTTATATACTTCTAGGAAGTGAAAATGACTGAGTGTCATTACATAGATGTCTCATAACTGGCACTAACATATATTTTTTTTAAATCGATAGTTCTAATTGTAGTGATATTTTTTATACACACGTGTAAATGGCATAATTTCAGCAAAAAAAAATTATTACATCTAAATGGTTGGGAGAAAGTCAATAATAATCAAGGAGTGAAAGGGGACCACAAAGAGGTTTCAAAAAATGATCTGATATACATGGCATTTCATTTAAAAAAAAATGTTACTTGACCCTGTATAATCGTCTTGGCTCACCTTGTATATTCGAAAACAATTTCCGGTTATAGACTCTTTTGTCTGGTTTACTTTTGTTTCTAGCCATCATAGAACTCGAGATATCGAAGTCGGACGCACTATTGCCCCACCCTGTATAATATAGCATCAGAACATTTAGCTAATATACTCCAATTTTTTGGAATTTATCTGGTTTATCTTTTTTTATTTGATAGATTTCCTCGAATGCTATTTTTATTTACGGATATCGTTTTACATCCTAAGTTTAACTTATTATTACTGCATATCGTTTCTGTGTATCATGGTCGTAGAGTACAGATGTACTTACTGTCGCCGGCATTCACCTTGACCGCGAAACTCTTTCTCCAGTCCAGTCTATTATTAACTTTCGAGTTGTGTACCTGTTAAGTCACTTGGACGTATTGCATATTGTTTTTGTGTTTTTATTTTATTTGATGTACTGTATTGTTGACATTAATTTAATAATAAAGCATGGCAGACGCACGCAGGGGTAGAAAACGGCCATTTGCTGACAAAGTGAATAAATTCATAGGTGAATTCTCGGATTTATTCTATGATGGTCCTAAAATAATTTGTAAAGTGTGCTAGAAAGATTTGATGTGCTGGGATAAGCGTGATTGTGGACTTCTCGTAAATAGTGTACACCATAAAAATAAAAAAAATGGCGTGCCTTCAACAACACAGTTTATGTTCGATTTACTATTAATGCTGATTGCCTGTGATGTTCTGCTGCATACTCGATAAACAACCATTTCGAGAGTTCTGGAATAAATACAATGTCCAGGTGAAGTTACCAAGTCGTATAACGTTATGTAACTATCTACCAACTGTACACGTAGACATGGTAAATAAGATGAAATGTGAATTAAAAAATACACGGCTGTGGTTATCTGTTGATGAGACAACAAATTGTAAAAAAAGAATCTATTTTAAATGTTATAGTACGAGTACTGGACCCTCTTAAACCGACAGTTCCACTGTTACTAGCTAGCAAAAGACTAAGTCAGTGTACTAGCGAAACAATTACCAGGGTGATGCTGGAGACGTTAGAAAAATTTGAACTGTCAAAAAGTCAAGTGTTGATGTTTGTGACTGATGGTGTCGCGACAATGCGTTCGGTAGACCGTTCTTTGCAAGAACAAGGTTGTACGTTTATACATGTTATGTGTAAAGTGCATGCTTTACATCTTGTGGCAGAAACTATTCGAAAAGGTTTTCCAGGGGTGGATGCATTAATAACAAGTACAAAAAAGTGTTTCTTAAATCTCCTAAACGTCTCTATACATTTCATAGCAAGTGTCTCGGTATTCCTGAACCACCACAGCTGATTCTTACACGTTGGGGAACATAGTTGCAGGCAGCTCTTTATTATGCTGAATATTTCCAACAAATAAAAGCTATGATAATACAATTCAATCCAGATGAGGCTGCAGCTATTAAGGAAAACCAGACAAAATTCGAAGATATTTCCGTTGCAACAGCTTTAAAAAATATTGCGAAGAATTATAAACCATTACATGAGAGCATAAAAAAATTAGAATACAGTACGTTCTCGTTAGCGGAGTCACTGCAAATAATGGACGATGTATATCTACTACTATACGCAACAAATGAGCGCGTTAAAGAAAAGTTCGCAAGTGTGTTAAATAAAGATAGCGGTTTTACCAAATTAAGACAAATATGATGGTGCAGCCCCAGATCCGTTAAGTGCGTTCAAAGACTATTTTACATATGCGTGTATTACATCAGTAGATGTCGAACGGTTATTTTCAAAATACAAGGATATATTTTCACCAAAGCGAACATCACTCATGGAGACAACCATTGAAACATACCTGATGCTGCAAAATGGCGACATAACTTCTCCAGTATGTGATAAGCAATCTAGTTCATCAAGCTAGTTAAGAGGATAAGTATTACATACATTGTTATGTTGTAACAGTTTATTGTTTCTCGTATCAGTTAATTTCGAGTACGCCACTGTCCCACGGAACATTTTTGACAGCCCTATTTATAAATTTACCGGTTCAATTTAAAATAATTTTGGCTAATGCAATTTTGTATTAATATATTTAGTTGTTTTTTAATAACTATTAATGTCTGAATTATTAATAAGTTTATCTATTACCACCAGTAAAGGCTGGTAGCGGGATTGAGGTAAAGACTTTTAATATCAAAGGATATGAATTTTTTATAGAATATTTAGAGTCAAATTTTGTGAGGGCAGGTAGCAAATTGTTTAATTCCTTTCAAAGTTTATAGGAAGGTGCATTTACATAGGATACCACTGGTATGACTGATTTTATTTATGAATTTTAGGCAACCTATAAAATAATGGGGGTGAAGGATTCATTAATTTATATTTATATATTTGCTCTTGTGGTATGATTGACGCACACTGTTTTAATAGATTTATTTTCGAATTTTGCAATAAGTAGATAACATATGAACACTATGTTTCAAATTTAATAACATACGTAAGATAGTTCTTCGCAATATTTTTTAAAGCTGTTTCAACGGAAATATCTTCGAATTTTGTCTGGCTTTCCTTAATAGATGCAGCCTCATCTGGATTGAATTGTAGTATCACAGCTTTTATTTCTTGTAAATATTCAGCATAATAAAAAGTTGCCTGCAACCATGTTCCCCAACGTGTAAGAATCGGCTGTGGTGGTTCAGGAATACCGGGACACTTGCTATGAAATGCATGGAGACGTTTAGGAGATTTAATGCATCCACCTCTGGAAAAACTTTTCGAATAGTTTCTGTCACAAGATGTAAAGCATTCACTTTACATGGAACATGTATAAACGTACAACCGTGTTCTTGTAAAGAACGATCTACCGAACGCATTGTTACAGTGCCATCAGTCACAAACATCAACACTTGACTTTTTGACAGTTCAAATTTTTCTAACGTCTCCAGCACCACCCTGGTAATTGTTTCGCTAACACACTGACTTAGTCTTTTGCTAGCTAGTAACAGTGGAACTGTCGGTTTAAGAGGGTCCAGTACTCGTACTGTAACATTTAAAATAGAATTTTTTTTACAATCTGTTGTCTCATCAACAGATAACCACAGCCGTGTATTTTTTAATTCACATTTCATCTTATTTACCATGTCTACGTGTACAGTTGGTAGATAGTTACATAACATTGTGCGACTTGGTAACTTCACCTGGGCATTGTATTTATTCCAGAACTCTCGAAATGGTTGTTTATCGAATATGTGCAGCGGAACATCACAGGCAATCAGCATTATTAGTAAATCAAACATAAACTGTGGTGCCGAAGGCACGCCATTTTTTTTATTTTTATGGTGTACACTATTTACGTGAAGACCACAATCACGCTTATCCCAGCACATCAAATCTTGCTCGCACACTTTACAAATTATTTTAGCACCATCATAGAATAAATCCGGGAATGCACCTATGAATTTATTCACTTTGTCAGCAAATGGCCGTTTTCTACCCCTGCGTACGTCTGCCATGCTTTATTATTAAATTAATGTACACAACTCAAAAGGTAATAATAGACTGGACTGGAGAAAGGGTTTCGCGGTCAAGGTGAATGCCGGCGACAGTAAGTACATCTGTACTCTACGACCATGATACACAGAAACGATTTGCAGCTTTATTTATAACTATTAAGTCGTAAGCAATTTTGGTCATATTTTTTGTTGGAAATTTGCGTCCATGTTTGATAAACAGAAATATTGAAACTTTAAATTTAATTTGTAGGTTTATTACATAGAAATTTGATTAGAAACATATTTCCTCGATATTATCAATTATGCTCTACAAATCCATGCTCTAACCATTTTAAACCAATGTTTAAAATACGTAAATTTTCTTTGATTTTCATTATTTGGAGGACAAGTTGTATTTTTACAGTAAAAAAAATTCCCAGCAGTTTTGGCATCATAACATAGCTAGAAATCGATTTAAACGTTTAATATTTTCGTACAATAACACCACGTACGTACTTAGTTTCATATTTAATACAGTTTGATTATTGACATTTTATTTATCCCTACTATAAACAGATGAATACAAGACATTTTCGACCATAAAACTTTATGCCAACACATACATACTGATTCATTACGTTCTCTTGTCGTGTTGGAACAAATATCAGATCATAGGTCGCATCGAAGTCACATCAAACATTGTTACGACCTTATAATGACTCTATAATGACCTCTATACGACAATATCACAATCAATTCTTAGGACGCGACCCAGTGTTGCCACCTTGAGGAATATATCCCGATTCGAGGGATTTTTGAGGTCCACAACAGACAAAGAGATATTCACGTAATTTTGAGAGATTTTTGAAAACTTTGCAATAAATGGATTAAATAATATACCTTTTGTTATTGATCACCGCTTTTGTTTTATTTAATTGATCATCCTCACCATCTTGTGGACATGAAGAGAATCAACAAATATTGTGCTGCTTCGTTCGGGTGTTATTTAGGTCTAGTGGAAATATGATGAATTTGAACCTAATATTATACGTATGAAATAGCATATCTGCACGTGACGTCACGTTTTTCAAGGGCCTTGTTGGAGGATAAACAAATAACAAATCATAACCTCACTTTATTTCCTTGTAACTAATATAAAAATACCATTGTATTTATTTAAAAAATTTTATCTCCTTCATTAAAAATGTAAATTAAAATGCCAAGTTTTTATACTATGGTGGATTGTGAAAATAATGTGGCAAGAGACGATGCCAGTTTTTATATAATTCCATCAGTCCTTGATAATCATAAACAATATAATCAATTGGCGTGTGATAATAATCACTATACATGATTAAAACCAAATTTTTTGACAGCAAACACAGGAATACGTTCACAATAAAATATTACAACCAATCACCAAACTATTATGTGACTAAATAGCATTTTTAAATAAAATATGGGAAATTTTATGCTTTAGCGTGGGATGGTTTGTTATACTCAGGTGGCAACACTGACGCGACCTAATAGTTCTATAAAGGTCATATCCAATTAAGTCACATGAAAGTCGTATGAAAAGTCGTAACAACAGTCCTAATTTGGTCGTAAAAGGATTATAACAAGATCGTCACGGCTAAATGCAAGTCGTATTTTAGGTCGTGACGACGTCGTTACGTTTCTTATAAGACTGAAAATGTTACTGGGGGGGGGGGGGGTGAACCATATTTCAGCAACACCCGGTATAACGCCTTTCACTTATCTGTATAAGTGAAAGGCGTTATACCGGGTGTTAGAAATTCTAATAGATGGGGATAAACCATAATTTCAGTTACCCTCGGTGTATACAAATGTTCAAAACATTTAATTTTTAGGTAAGTGGAAATACACAAAAATGGCAGCATCTGTTGTTCTCGAAGAAAATGAAGTAAATACCCTCAAATGTTCTATATGTGATAATTATTTGTCTGTGCCACCTATATTAATTATATCTGCTGATGGACCTGAACAAATATGTGGCCGATGTAAGGATATTCCAAAATTTAAACTCACTAGAAATACTACGTTCGAAGAATTAGCAAAGTTTGCCATATTTCCATGTATTTATGAATACTGTTCAGCAAAAATCGCATGGGGTGAGGCAGAGGAGCATGAACTGATATGTCCATACAGAACAATGCGATGCCCAATGTATTGGGCTGGGTGCAAAGTTACGGTTAGAATGACAGAACTTCATCATCATATCCGACAAAAACATAAATCTAATTTTTTTACTGAAAAGGCTGTAGTACCTCTTAAATATGGAACGAGTAGCGTGGTTCTACTGCAAAAAAATAATATGCCCTTTTTAGTTTCTCTTAGTTCAAAGATAAGCACCAAATTGCTTTATATTTCAGTTTATAGTTTGAAGGAACCACTAAATCATAATCTTAAATACAAAGTTAAAATAGCAGCAAAAAAGAACAAAGATTGTTATGTGTGTTACAGTAATCAAAGAGTAAAACCATATATTGACAAGGAACACTGCAAGCAATGTTTGGAGGGTCATTGTGAATTGAAAAATCATCAATATTCAATGGCATATGGTAAAGGAATAGACATGTTTAAACACATGACTTCGCAAATTTCGGCCAAACATGTTATTGCTTTAGTGAACAGTGAGATGTTTACATATACTGTGAGCATTTTGGATAACAAAGAAATGCCTGCAGAAGATATCGAAACATCACAAAATATTCCTACAAAGAGTACTGAAGAAACAACACAAGACGCTAACACAACTGATCCTGCAGATAGTCCTGAGGAAACATCACAAGGCACTAACGGAAATGCAGATAGTGTTGAATCAATGATTAGTGATGCTGGTTATAATCTTTTACGTCAATATTTAATGTGTCCTGTTTGCAGTGAGTACATGGTACCACCAATTTTTTCTTGTAACATAGGGCATGTCATTTGCAATAGATGTACCAATAAATTAGAAGATTGCCCAACATGTAAAGCCCCTATTGAACATACTAGGAATTTTTCTCTCGAGGCAATAGCAGAAGTAATAGAGATCGAATGTCGCCATGCCAATGATGGTTGTAAATTTGTTGGGACTACCAAAATGCTTAACGAACATGAACCTATATGCCTTGTGTCATTTGTCCTAGAATGAAAAGGTCATAATTCATTTATGTTATTTCTGTAGTTACCACATTTTTATTTTTAGCTAATAATTGGATTGTTTTTTTTAAGTACCTACACGAAGACAGGCATTGAAGATGAAATCATTTTTAAAATCCATCCAATCATCTGTTAAGCTAAAGTAAATTTCATTCATGCAATTTTTTTACATTTGTAATATTTTGTGTGTACATTTTTGTTATATATTTCAAGTGTTATATTTTACTATGTATTGTTCATATTTATATTATATTTATTTAGGCTTCTGCTCTACGACTCATGTAACCTCTGACCATAGAGTAAATGGTAGGCGATTATTAATTTATGCATCAGCTAATTAAAGTGATTATTTTAAAAATGTGCAAATTGAAACAGTTTTGGTATGATCGTTCCGTTTGTAGAGATCTCGATACAGAGTGAGGCATATGAAAGTAACCTGTGGGTCTAAGCCTGCAAATTTGTGCCGAGACCAATAATGAGAACACAGTTTAGATCTAAATGCATGAATTATAAAGCAGGAGGCTTATTATCACGGAAATTCTTGTTTCCAAAACATCAATGAAAATTTTGCTAAACAAAAAAAAAAGTAGTTTTAATCAATACATTTTATTGGCAATAAAAACTACATTAGACTACTTCGTTCAATGGTATTATGTTTACTTATTTTTATTATTACTTATTTTTGTATTATTTAAAAAGTATGTACTAAATTTTATACTAATAATAAATTGTCAGTGTTTTTTATTATAATAAATGTATTTGCAAATAGTTTTAATAAAATTATTTTTCTACAGCATGTTATTTCATTCTATAAAAACTAAATTCAAAAAAGGTTCCATATTCAATCAGAAAACTATGTTAATATCGACGGCGTTTCGACAAACAGGCGTAAGCTGATTTTACCGAATTTTACAGGAGAACCAAAAATTGATAAACATGTAAAATGTCATCTTCTAGGTTAAATTTTTTTTTAATAAAATTAAAAATAGTAAAGAAAAAATACCCTTGTTCAGCATCGATTATACTTCAACTTTACCGATTCTTTGGTGGATTCAACCGTAGTGCTTGACTCTTACTATATGTTTTCCAGAATAATCTCATTTTCAAATTATTGCCGCTTACGACTTTTTGTCATAACACCGTCGATATGTTCCATAGGTTTTACAACTTATGTCGACTGTAGCCCAAAAAATTTGAAGTTTCATAAAAATGTATTTATGTTCCTCATAAAACAGATTTTGTAAATTCTCTTAATGGTGTATTGTGGACAATCTGGGTGCTTATAATTTTACATGTAGTGGGTGTGCAACGCCATAATACAATTTCTTAGTGAAGGAACGTTGACTGTTTAACATTTGATTAATGTTAAATTCTGAGTAATTTCATATACACTTATAAGTTCCAATTAATGATTTGTAAGGTATCCTTTCTTAACAATTAATCAGGGTTGTTTCAAATAGACCAAAAACTTCGGGTCGTGCCACTCACAGCGACAGAGTGAATTTTGTCCATGATATACAATACAGCCACTAAGATTGTCTACATGACCTATAATTAGAGAATTAAAAAATCTTTTTTGAGTAATAAGCCTGAGGAGTTTAACGCAGAACGCCCTCCTTACACCGACCTTAAGAGGCAGAAATCGTAGTGCTGCTTAAATATTAATAAGTAGATACAAGATTTTCTCATGGCCATAATACAATTTGTTCTTGAAGACTTTTAGATAATAGCAATTTGTCTTTTGCGTTCAAAGAATGTATTTGAGTAAAAATCAAAGTAATGAAAAATGCATTATTTTAGCAAAGTGAAGTAAAACACATTTAGTTAATATTATTAAACATTTGCACTTTGCTGCTACTGAGACAAGAAATATACACCAATTGAATAAAAACAAAACAAAAATATTTACTTAATTTTAAACAAAACATAATGCAAACTGAAAATGTTGTATAATTTTGTCATATATTTTCCTAATACCCGCTTTAGATAATGATGTGAAACTGCAGAAAATCCTGTTGTCACAATTTTCTGGAGTAATTTTCAAGCTAAAATTATTCCGTGTCCTATAGACATACATTATGTCTTTCTAGTTTCAAAAGATGAAAATAGCAAGTATTTTGTTTGTTTTTGGAACATTTTTCCATTTGTAAATTAATTCTTCTCATTTGTTCATAGAATCATATTAAATAAATTACTTTAGGATAGTAGTACTAATACAAAATATAAGCTAATACAACAAAATTAAGTTAATTTTAAAATGATAAAAAATGACTAGACATTTGCCTGTTTATGACTAGACCAAGCACAGTCTATTCATTATATAAAAAAAATAAAGGGTCGCTATGATTTTTCGTGATGTTATACTGGCACTCATATGTCAGCGAGACATTTTCTTTCAATTCCTATTTGTAACTATAAAAATTCTAGAGTTCTCATTGTTTTTGTAATATGGTGGAATAGTCTCGCATAAGTGGATTCAATTAAAATGATAATGAATGTAATAGTTGCAAAAATTTTGTTTATTAATTTTAGAAAGGTAATCAAGAATGTTAATATACAAATAATATGTAACAATTAAACATTGATAAGTTCAAATAGATACATGACAAATAAATAAAGATAAATAAAAATAACAATTAATAAATCATCAGTTAAATCAAATTTAGCCGTCTGTATGTATGGTTTATAACACCTATACATACAAGAAACGAGTGAGTAAATGTTACTATTGACCATTTCGATCATGTTTAAACTGTGAAAAAAATAATAATTTCTTCAAAACACATCATTCCTTTAAATCGAATCTGACTTACGACCCCCCCCCATCATTCTGCTATTTGTCTGATTCTTCTTTATTGTTTGAATTTGATTGATAAAAGAAGGCATATCTTCAAAAGATAGTCCCATTTCCCATACCTAACCAGATTTTCACAATATGCACAATAATTTTTCCATGTTTGAGTAGTACACTGACGCAAGGATTCAAACCATAAATCTTCAGTCTGCTTCAGAGAAGGCGGCTTCAATCAGTTTAACCTATATTGCAATATTTTTTGCCAACTTAACCTAAAAATTGTTTACTATTATAACTACATATCTTGTATTATAGTCTTCTGGCTTGAAACGCAGGGAAGTTACTGCTTTTCCTATCAATAATGCTTTCTCCCATGCTTTTTTTCTACCTATTGTCTTCACGAAACTACAGCCGTTAGTGATATAAACAAATTTCACGTCTTTCTTGGAAAAATAGTGACAGTGGATCGTAAAGTCCTCATTTTGCGTTGAAAGGCAATTGTACGCACATAAATTCGTATTTGCACTGTTTTCTTTGGCATATTGTGGATTATATATTGAATAAAACAAATTTAGTGAAACCCATGTAAACAAACTATACAAATATTTTCAAACGAATATGAATAATGAGCATTACTCGTTTCGTCCGTAAGATTTTTAGCCATTAGGGGGGCGACATGAAGGCTTAAATTTCCAATAGAGCGAAACATCATGAAAAATCATAGTCCCCCTCCATTTTTTTACATAATGAATAGACTGTATATTATCACATTTATTTTCCATCCACCATATATAAAAAAAAATGTAATTTATTTATTAGATAGAACTTTTTAAACTGTATATTTACCTTAGAGATGGGGAACAGGAAATTTTCCAATTGGGAATATTGCCAGAATGGAAATATTCCGGAAATTATCAATGTGTTACGGAAATTTTCCAGGGAATATTTCCGGAAAGATTCCTAGCATTATTTACGCAATATTTTGAATTTGGCGCGACAAAAGGGACGTATCTGTCATTTTTGGCGCCAAAAGTAACGTTTCTGTCATGTTTCAAATCAGACCTTTACATTTTGCGATTTTACCTGTGCTCTCAGGATTTTATAGATAATTTTAAAACGAGTAAAATGTCTAGTAAAAATCAGCGGCTTGGAACTGCTTCCAAAAAAAATTAAAGTAGGTAACAAAATAACTACTCGTGAATTCTGTCGGAAACAATATATCCCAAATGCTATAAAAATGAAACATTTAGGCCTGGTATATGCATCTTCTGGTAGAGTGGTTTGTTAGTTACCAAACAGATTTATTACATCTCTACTTTTGCAAAAAACTGATCACAGTGAAGTATATTCTTATATGGAATAACTGTTCTACAAAAATAGATAAATAGTAACTATTATTTTACTAGTTTAACAATTTTATTATCAAATTTATCTGTTCGGCAACTTTACTAGGAGGTGGATATACCAGCCTTCAACAGTGTGCCAACTTTGCTCTCAGAATACCAAGAAATTAGTGACTAAGAATTTTCAGTATCAACAAGACTGCAGAATCAACCATATCCGTGTCAAGACCGTCAAGTTCTGTTTCTTTCAGTACATCAACTTTTATGGATAACATAAAAGAGACCAAGAATCTCTGCGGCAATCTCTATCAAGAGCGATATTTTCTTCGGGTAGCCCGTTAAGCATAGTAGAAAATAAACATTTTCAATGTTTCTTGAAGAAACCCCATTCATGTTTCATACCACTCTCTAGAAAAAAAATTATCTACAACTGTACTGAACAGTGAGTACGACTGAATGCAGAAAGCTGCAATAAAATTGAAAATTTAGATTCATTGAGTTTGTGTTCTAACGGTTGGACCGACATCAATGGGGTGTCACTTATAAACATTATTTTCACAATTTCAGAGCCTGTATTTCTGAAAAGTATATATTCCGATATTGATAGACATACATCTGAGTATATTTATAATATCTTGAGTGAGATTAAGTTGGTAGTGCTGCTGTTGGTAATGCTGCTTATATGTGGGCAGCATGAAGGATGATTGAGAATAAATAAAGAGGAAGAGAAGATGATGGAAACCGAATCAGATCAAAGTGAAGGCGAAGATGGAAAATATGATACGGATGACTTGGTTGATCATGATAGTGATAGTAGTAAGAAAATAGCTCTGAAAAAGAAAACAAACTAGACGTGGAGGAAATATTTGTGTAATAATTGATTAACGTGACAAAAGTAAATTATAGTGAAATGGTCTGTAAGGAACGAGATAAGGAAGAAATGTTTTTGACGCAAGAAAGTTTGATATTAATTCCGCAGAAATTATATTTGCCGAGGACAGTGTAAATGTTAATTCATTGCAACAACTTCTATACCTCCAAACACCAAAGAAAATTTAATTATTGAAAAACTGCAAACTTCCAAATACAAATGAATCCTGATAAATGTTTCGTTTTAATAAGGTACTAGGCATAGTAACTCCTATTAGAGTTTATTTTTTACTTAGCTTCAGTATTTAGAATATTTATTTTTTTCTATTACTTCCTCATCCCTCAATGAGGAAGTTATGTATTCGTGAAGAAAATTTTGAAAATTTTTATTGCATTTCTGGACGAATCTCGACGAATTATGACGATACACAACAAATTTTCTGTCTGTGTGTCTGTGTTCGCAATAGCAGCTACAGTTTTTGAGATAAAGCTTTCAAATTTGGTACACACATTCTAGAGGTCAAGGAAGAGATCGAGCTCATTGATGAGCAAAATCAGCCAAAAAAAAAATATTAGTGACATTCCACCAATGTGACTTTTTTGTAACGTCAAAATGTGACTTTTTTGAAACGTCAAAAATTACTTTTATTATAAAATCCACCACACGGTGGGGAAGTTCTAATCCCCAACTAATTGGTAGCATTTTTTTTATTTGTCGTAGAACCTATTTAATATAGACAACTGGTTCATTTGTTAGTTACTCTTTAAAATAAAACATTTTATCAGCCTCGTTTATTTTTTTATTATGTTGATTTATACAGACACTTTTGCTTTTGATAATTACTCTTTCCATTATAAAGGGAAATGAGGCAATAACTAAACCCCCCTTATTTTAAAATTTTGCTACTATGAAAGATGCACAGGGTTATCCAACGAAAAGGCCCACCCCTATATTTTGTTTATTTTCCAAGTTAGAAAAAAATTTTTCATATAAAAGTTATCGTGAATCAAATGATCTCTTTTGGAACCTCTACAAAAAAATACACAAGTTGTCTCATAATAGCGGGACAAATCAAACTTGCATTTTTTTAAATGGAAAATCCTCTATATTTTACACATTTTTAAAATCTGTGTAATTGCACCTATAAATGACCGCCACCCAATAAATGACCACCCTGTGTTGTTTTTCTGTTATTAATATTATTTTATACATTTTCGCGCTCTTATTTGACTTGATAAGTTATATCAACCATATACAATTGGTAAGCTATGATTCATAGGAAGAAATGTTGATAATTATGTCATTTGTCAAATACTTTAGTTCAGTGTGTGCACTTATAAGGTTGACAAGTAGGATTTTGCTGACAAAATACTTAAGGGTTTTGAGAAACTGAAAAATAGATCAAAAGTGACTTATCGCAAAGGTATGTAAAACTTTCTATTTGAACTATGTTGTATAATTTACTACCAGAACTGAACTGGGATAATTTTAGGTTAACCATGTGGCATGGTCAGTTACTGGGACATTTTATATGATCTTGAACTAATAAGTGACCAGGGGGTCACATATTGGATTGCATCAATTTTTTCATTTTCTTATTTTTTTCGGCTTATAAATGGTTATAATTAATAAATAAACAAGTTGTATAAATTTGGAGAAGATTCTTGCATTGTGTCCAATAAGTGACCATGGTCAGGTATTAGTATGGTAAAGGTGGTCAGGTATTGGGACATATGTATTAAGTACTTTTTTTTGTTAGATGCCACAGACAACGATGCTGTATGATAATGATGCTTTGCAACAAGCATTGCAGGAAGTGAAAAATGGTGTTCCTGTTAGAACAGCGGCCAAACGTTATGGAATACCAAAAACTACTCTTCTGTATAAATCTAGGGGCGACCTACCTATTGAGTGTCGAAAAGGTCCAGCTACCAATTTGACTGCAGAAGAGGAGACATTTTTGGTGAAGTGGTTACTGTATATAGGCGACAAGGGTTTTCTCGCTACAAAAACGAAACTATTGGATTCTGTAGAAATGCTAATTAAAACCACAAAACGGCCAACTACATATAACAATGGACGTCCTGGGCGTAAATGGTACAATTGTTTCTTGAAGAGGCATCCGGTTATAGCTGAACTTATTGCTCAAAATTTGACAGCAGCAAGAGCCTCTGTTACGGAACAGAAAATTCGTGCCTGGTTTACCGAAATTACACACTATATGGAAAGCGGGTTAACGGAGATTTGGCAAGATTCGAAACGTGTCTTTAATGCTGATGAAACGGCATTTTTTTTATCTCCTAAAGGTGAAAAGGTGCTTGTGCGAAAAGGAGAAAAGACTGTATATAATCATATCAATAACGACGAAAAAAGAAAATTTAACCGCTCTTATAAATGTAAATGCCGCAGGGATGATTGTACCTCCTATGATTGTTTTTAAGTACGAAAGAATACCCCCTCTTATAACAAACTTGATGCCAGCACAGTTTGGTATTGCTAAAAGCGAATCTGGATGGATAGCAGCTCCAACGTTTTATGAGTATATAACTAATATATTTCATCCCTGGTTATTGAAAAATGAAATTACGTTTCCAGTAGTCTTATTTGTTGATGGCCATAAAAGCCATTTGACCATGGCCTCAGCAATTTTTGTTCGGAAAAACAAATAATATTAATAGCGTTGTATCCAAATGCAACGCATTTGTTACAGCCACTAAATGTGGCTGTATTTAGAACTTTAAAGATTGGTTGGAAAGAAGAAGTAAAAAAAATGAAAGATTGCAAACAATGGTGCCAAATTTAAGAGAGAGCATTTTGGTGCCGTGTTAAAGGCTGCCATTGAAAAGTCAGTTTCCAAAGAAACTGTAGAAAATGGGTTCAGATGTACAGGTTTATATCCGCTCAATCCTGATGCAATAAAATTTGAAAAGTACTTTAAAGGTGTCATTACTGAAGAAATTCAAAGTAAAAAAGAAACAGGTATATTTATTAAAAAGTGCCTGGAATGCTTGGAAAGTTGTATCCATGAAGATACTTTAAACGAATTTAAAAGATTTGAAAGTGGTGAATGGAATGGAAAAGTTGAAGATTTATCCTTATTTAAAGTATGGCGAAAAATTTGTGAGGATGCAAGTGAAAAAAATGAGAGTGAGAAAGAAATTGCAAATGCACTTGAAAAGAAAAATTCTAGTGAGGAACAAAATGACGGAGAAAGTAAACAGAACCAAGAGGAACTTCCTGATGTGTCATCATTAAAGGACCAACACTGTAATGTTATTGAAAACAATGAAAATAACCATGATGAAGTCTTCCAAGCATCTGAAAAAACACTTGCCAATTCTCCGCGTCCTTCATGCTCAAAGTCTGCCAATGTTCCCTTCAATGTACCGTCTCCTTTCAAAAAATGTTTATTTTGGCCAGAAGCTGCAAAAAATTGTAAACCAAAACGAAGCAAAGAAAAAATTCCGTATGTGGCGGTTTCCCAAAACTGGAAGGCATATCATATCAAAAAACAGGAATTGAAAGAGCAACAAGAAAAAGCTAAAGTAGAACGAAAACGGCAAAAAAGACGAAAATAAAAAAAAGTCTTCATGCAAAGAAAATAAATAAATTAACAAAAAAGATATTCGAATCATCAACATCATCTGAATCTTCTGTAGAGGTCAACTTAGAGAGCGAAGATGAAGCAGATGACTGGCTAGCAGTGAATGATGAAATAAATGCTAATGATTCTTCCGTGAAAGATGTAACAGTTGGAATGTACGTCATTGTTAAATATAATGATAATTATTATCCCGGGACAGTAGTAGAGAAAAAAGTAGTATCTGTCATGACAGCTAGTAGTATAAACAATTGGAGGTGGCATAATAAAGGGCAAGGCAAAATAAAGGAAGAACTCATAAAAAGTATTGACCCAAGTACGTTAGAAGTTGGCATTACCATGGGTAAAACCACGAGGAATGGCGGAATAGTGATAAGATGTGAGAATAATGAGGCATGCGAAAAAGTAAAAAATAAAATACAAGAGGAAATGGGACAAAAATTCAATGTAAAAAAAGCAAGAAAGAATAATCCATTAATAAAAGTAGCAGGGATAAAAGTAGATGAAGATACAGAAAATATTATACAAAAAATTGTTAAACAAATCAAATTAGACGAACATGATAACTGTATGATAGAGCTGAAGAGAAAAACAAAACCGTTTAATTACAAATTTAATGCAATACTTGAAGTGGATGGAAAAACATACAGAACGATAATGGAAACAGGAAAGATTAAAATTGGATGGTCAATATGTCATGTTAGCGAGTATTTAAACATCACTCGCCGTTATAAATGCAGTCAATATGGCCACATAGCGAGATATTGTAATAATAAGTTAACGTGTCCAAAATGCTCAGGTGAACATGAAAGTAAAGAATGTAAAGAAGATACAGAGAAATGTATAAACTGCATTATAGCAAACAAGAAGCATAACGTTGATACAAACATTAACCATTCAGTATTTAATCCGGAATGTCCATGTTATGAAAGAATAAAAATAGCACAAATCAGAAAGACTGATTATGATTGCTCATAGCAAAGAGAAATAAAACCGGCTAGGAAAACAAAAAGTAAAGGAGAGTTGAGGATATCACAAGTGAATATAAGATCGTTAAGTTCCTGTTTTAACATGTTTAAAGATTACATAACATCAGAAACATATGACATAATTGGTGTAACAGAAACCTGGTTGCAGCCAGATTTCCCAACTAAATATGTAGAAATTAACGATTATGTTTTCATACGACATGATAGAGGTAGCCGTGGGGGAGGAGTTGGAATATACATTCATAAAAACATAAAATTCAAACTGTTTGATACAAATGAGATAGAGAAAAATGGAGTGGAACATATATGGATCAGGATACACCTACATAATGAATGGATTGGTATAGGAGTTATCTATAAACCACCTATGGTAGAATACGACAAGCTTGATGTACTAGAAGACATATTCTTAAACATAAGTATGGAAACAGAACAAGTAATTATTATGGGTGACTTTAATATTGACTTATTGAAAAATAACACTGAAACAAGATACCTTAAATCAATGCTGGAATATATGAACCTGAATCAGTGTATACAGGAACCAACGAGAATCACAGAAAAATCTGAGAGTCTCATTGACATAATAGCAGTAAATAGTAACAACATTCTCGATTCTGGAACAAAATAAATGCTTAGCATGACTGATCATCAACTAATATATTGTACCCTGGACAAATATTCGGTCAAAAAAGAACAAAAGAAAGTAGTATATAGAGACTTTAACAAAATACCAATGGATTATTTTCTACTAGATGCATCTATTATAAACTGGAGTTATGCAAAAAACATACAAGATATTACAGAAAAATTAGAATTTATTAACAACGCTATTTTGGCATTATATGAGTTCTATGCTCCGCTAAAAACAGTAAATATAAGAAAACCACGAAAACCATATATAACGGACACCATAAAAGAAATTATTGCAATAAAAAACAAGGCAGAACAAAAATACAAACAAACCAAACAGGAAACTCATAGACAATACTACGTAGATATAAAAAATCAACTTTCCACTTGTATAAAGAACGAAAAAAAAAGCATATTATGAAAACGAATTAAAAAATAGTCAAAAAGATTCCAAACAAATATGGAAACTGCTAGAACAATGGGGAATACATAATAAAACAAGAAATACAATACCAGATGAACTAAAAGACCCATATGAAATCAACAAATTCTTAATTACGGTGGGAAATGGAGTAAATATAAACAAAGATTTAATAAAGTATTACAAGGAACATAAAAAATGTAACATAACAACAATGAGAGATTTGACAAAAACAACACCTGAGAATATAGCGAAACATCTAGCAACAATAAAAACAAACGCACAAGGAATAGATAACATCAATTTAAAAATGATAAAACTAATTAGTGAATTTTGTATAAATCCATTAACCGAACTTATCAATGAGTCACTTAGAACTGGAGATATACCCCAAATATGGAAGCAATCTGTTGTTACACCACTGCCAAAAAACGAAAGACCGGAATCATTCTCAGAAATACGTCCAATAAACATATTACCAACAGAATCTAAACTTTTAGAAAAAACAGTAGCAGAACAATTGAAAGACCATTTGAAGAAAAATAATATACTACCTATGATTCAATCAGGATTTCGAAGTAAATTTAGCACGTGCACTGCTCTATTACAAGTAATAAGTGATATATGTAAAGCTATTGATGATCAAAAATTGGCATATCTAGTGTTGTTAGACTACAGCAAAGCATTTGATTTGTTGGATCATGACTTATTACTGGCAAAACTTGAGTTTATAGGGATAGAAGGGGATGCATACTCCTGGTTTCAAAATTATATCAAGGACAGACAACAGTGTGTAAAAATAGATGACAATATATCAACTTTGCAAACATGCGAAAAAGGAGTTCCACAGGGAAGCATACTAGGACCCATTTTATATACTATATATACATGTGACTTGCCAGATATAATTAAAAATTGTAAGGTACACTTATATGCGGATGACACACAATTAATAAAAGAGTTTTATCCTAGTGAAATCAATAGGGCTATAATGGAAATCAACGAAGATCTAGAAAACATTGTAAAATGGTCATTAAATCATGGACTAAAAATAAATCCAAGCAAATCAACAGTTGTATTGATAGGCACGGAAAGAAATCGAATGAAAGGGTTGCAGTCAAAAAACGTCGAAGTGAAAATAAACAATTGTGAAATACAGGAGACTGAGGTAGTAAAAAATTTGGGTGTCATGATAGACAACAACTTAAATTTTGAAAAACATGTAAATAAAATAGTGAATTGTGCTTGTATAAACTTGAAACAGATGTATCAATATAAATCATTGTTAACTAGTGAAACCAAATATTTAACCTGTGAAAGCCTAATTTTATTAAGACTGAATTACTGCTTAAGTGTTTACTATCCATTACTAACAGACAAACTAAAAAAAAGACTTCAAAAAGTACAAAATATGTGCCTAAGATATTCATATGGTATAAACAGAAGGGAACACATAACACCCTATATTAGTGCTTTAAAACTATTAAACGTTGAAAATAGATATTTGTTACAATTTAGCTGCGTACTTTATAATGTTATTAATAGTGGTTATCCAAGTTACTTAAAAGAACAATTAGTGTTAAGAAATGAATTACATGATAGAAACTTAAGAAACACAACATATAACATTCCAGTGCACCGAACGACTAAATTTGAGGGATGTTTTACATACATGGCTCCAAAAACATTAAATTCTATAATAAATGACCTAACGTTACCATCAATACAAAAGTTTAAAAGTATAACTGAAGCAAAGACTGATAAATAACTTTTAAAATAACTGTACGACACTAGTAAAATATATAAGATATATATGTTCATGTACTCAAATATAGTTTAATTTTCTGTGTTATTGAATTTGTGAAATATTTATTTAGCTTTCTAGGCTGTGAGGAAGAACGGCTCTGTCGATCATGGTCCATTTGTGTAATGTATTGTACTTTTCTTACTTGCACAATAAACATTATATTATTATTATTATATTATATACCCAAAGATGAGAGTGGTATCACAATGATGAAATTATGCAAGTTATCTCAGAACCAGTAGCTCTTAATAAAAGAGGAATGTTTAAAGTTAAAGAACTGGAGAAATATAATCCTTACTACATTCCAACTTAATGTTAATAAAATTTGATCAAATAAAGTAAACTTTCATTCATACTCAAGTTAATAATTATTTTTCCTTACGGTCACTTATAGGTACAAAAGTAGGTCACCTATTGGATTATCGATAATTTCATATGGTCAGTTATTGGGTGTCATAACATGCTACAATTAAGTAAGAATATTTTTATCATTGTAAATTTATTAATTGAACTATATAAATACATTTGTAATATATGAGTTATTTAGTGTTTTGATATATAACAAAACGCATTTGGTTGATAGGTAATGGTTCTGTCTAATAAAAAGCAAATAATTTTGCTTAGAGGGTCACTTATTGGTACATTTACTTAGGTATGTATATGTTGCATCCTATCATTTACTGTTTTTTATTTATTGCAATTTTATACTACCAGCATCTGCATGCTTATCAGGTTAGCCATGAATTAAAAACAATTAATTTGACACTTATGCCTTACAGAATAATTATTTAATAAATTTAAAAAGCAAACTGTGTGGTTTTGTGTATCATATTTGTGAAAATGTTTACTTTGTCAAAGAGATATATGTTGTTATAATTTATAAAAAATAACAAAAATGCTTCAGCAGGTAACATTTTATTTGGTATAGTAAGTATAACAGTAGTTAAAAATTATTACGTAGTTTGCTTTTTGACTATTAAATTATCCTGTAAGGCATACGTGTCAAATTAATTGTTTTTCATTCATGGCTAACTTGATAAGCATGCAGATGCTACTAGTATAAAATATGCAATAAATAAATAATAGTAAAAGATAAGATACAACATATACATATATTCGAAATCATAAAAAAAACACAGATTTCAAAAATGTAAAAAAATATAGGGTATTCCAATGCAATGCAAGTTTGGTTTGTCCCGTTTATATGAGACAACCTGTATATTCATTGCCGGTGTTTTAAAAGAGCTCATTTAATTTACTACAATTATTATTTGAAATATTTTTTTCTAACTCAAAAAATAAACATAATATAGGGGTGGGCCTTTTCGTTGCATAACCCTGTATATCAGATAAATTCATCAGTATTTTTGTTAAATTATTATGTATTCACATGAAAAGCTTGACACTAGCAGATTACAAATTTAGCATAAAAAGATTTTCCGAAATTTTCCGAGGAATATTCCCGGAAATTTTCCCAAAAAAAATAAATAAATAAATAAAGTCATTATAAAAAGTTTTGCTTATTTCGAACATTGAAAAGCCGTTAATCTAATATTCGAATAATTATACAGGGTGATCAAAAACTGTGAAAAATGTGAAACTTGTTCAAGAGTAAACTACCAATATTTTATATATCATGACCAGTTGTTCATAATTATAAAACTGATTTAAGAATTTTGTTGAAAACATTTATTGAGATAGGAATAGTTATCAAAATCTGACCAATATTTAAAATGTTTTTCTTTTTGTTTGCTACATATTTTGATAAATCTAATATTTCACAATTGTATAAGCCATTTAAAAGAAAGTAAAATTTTTTTATAAAGAATACATTTTTTCTATAAAATGAAAATAGAGGTTTCTCCCCCTGTAACAAGACATACAATATTTTCGATGAAATGTTAAATTTGTCGATTTTATGTTTACGAAAAATAATTGTCGCGTTAAAATATTTAATGTGGCTACGTGCCAAACACTATTTATCGAGGTATTTAAAAGAAACCCCTTAAAACATGCATTGACACTTACATGTCATGTCATCTAGAATTATTGTGCAGAAAAAATAAGCAAGGGTACATTTACAACCAATTCAGTACAGGCACAATCTGCTGATGGATTGTAAATTGGGTTTTATGCATATCTGGTTGAATGTATTTGTTTACAATAAAATTTTAAGTCGGCACGACCTTGAATTGAACCTCAGGTTTGAATTGGATGCTTGCAAATCACAAATATTCAATTCAATTGCAGCACGAATTTCAAATTGCGCATGCATACTATGACACAAATTTATTGTTTATATTTAAAGTCGGTTTGTGATTTGAAGTTGGAAGATTAGATCTTTTAGTATTAGAAAATATGATGTTCTTAGAAGTTATGTTAAAATAATTGTAATTATTTAATCAAATCGAATTTGCACATATATAATATTAAAAAATCTCAACAGATGGCAGCTTCTAAGTCATTATAAATAACCCAAATTTTTATCACGGCACAATTCGTCAGTAAATTGTGCCTGTAGCGAATTGGTTGTAAATGTACCTTAAGGCTTTTGACACTTGGACCCATTACAAGTTGTTTTCGCTTGTACATAGCACCTTTCTACGAGACAAACTCAATTTCACTAAAAATGGCACTTAGCCCCTTTGGCATTTCAACGGTTCAATTGTTTCTGATATTTTTCTCTAAAAAAGAAAAATTTTTGTAATTTACCATTTAATTAATTTCATATTTTTTAAGTTTTTGATCATCTTTTTATATTTTTTCGAATGTTTGATTGCGGCTTTCGTATTTTCAAAATAAGCAAAACTTTTTATAAAGAACTTTTTTTCGAAAAATTGAAAATAAAAGAATTTACAAGTATTGTGAACTCCATCCATGGACACACTGTATAGTTTGTTACTTGAAAAAAAAAAACCAAGAACGCCATTTCTTTTTTTACATGGCATGGCCAAATAATTGTGCGTTGCATTACAAACTAATTTTTTTTCTAAATTATTTGACAGTTTGATTCATTCTTCAAAATTATTCTACAATTTATTATATTTATTCATGAATCTTTACTCACCATATATCCTTTGTTACTTGTTACATTGTCACAACTTATTCAGTGAAAAATCAATTTGTTTGTCAAAATGAGTCACCTTTTATTCTGATGAAAAAAATTATGTTTAAAATATTCATGAGTAATTACATTACATAAAATTACATAGTTAAATTCAGAAAATAAAATAAAATTTTTACTACTCTTTCAATATTTCATGCATTTTAAGATGTATATTAAACATATTTCTGAATTTTGTTTCAAAGAAACATTCACTACATTTGAACTCCCTATCATGCGCCATCACGTGCGTTTTTAAATCAGTTTTCGTTTTGGCCGGGAACGAACATATATCACATTCATACATGTTCATTTCATTGCGATGTTTGTGAACGAGTGAATGTGTCACAAGGCTACTTTTATAAATGCTCTTAAACATACAGTGGGAACACTTGTAATAGGTGATTTCTTCAGGTTTTTTGTGTAAAAGCATGTGCTGATTGAGAGCACTCTTATGTTTTGCCATGTGAGGACAGTGGGGACACTGATGCAGTAATTCTTTCATTACTAGTTCCTTATGATCTTTATGAGTCAAAAAATGTTTTGTTAGCCCAGATTTATGCTTGGTTTGAAAATCACATTCATTGCATCTATACACCGTCACTTCGCTGGAATCCGTGTGAACCAACATATGAACTCGCACCTCTTTTTTTCGTTTTGCTTGATATTTACATTGATGGCATTTAAACATCTCTAATTCTGTGGGTTTTTTGTGCACTAGCATATGCTTAGTAAGGTTACTTTTAAACTTGGACTCGTAAGAACACTTATTACACTTATGCATCTCCACTTCACTGGAGTCTTTATGAATTAAAAGATGTCTGCCAAGTAAGTATTTATCAGTTGTATAGTAGGTACACTCTGTGCACTCTAAAGTAATATTTTGTTTCACCTTTTCAAGACGTCTAATTTTTCTTTTTTGTTTATTACTTTTAACCTCAACATGTTGGCTCTCAAGGCTTTTAAGTCCTTTATCTCTCGTTGCTTCATCACTAAAAAAAAAAAAAAAATATTTATATATAAAAATATATTATAAAAAAAAATATATATATATATATATATATATATATATATATATATATATATATATATATATATATATATATATATATATATATATATATATATATATATATATATATATATATATATATATATATATATATATACACACAGGGTGTCCCAACCAAATAACTTTGAATAAAATTTTTTTGAAAAATTGGTGAAACACGACAACCTTGTTTCCAAGGGAGACATATTTTAATGTAATACTTGTATACTTATCATCATCCCTCTACCCTACACGGCCACCCCCTCAAAAAATTCAAATGGCAAAGGGGGTCGAGTGATACATCTTTTGAAAGGTTTTTCAATTCTCTACATAACCGTGTATTTTTTTAAACTTTTATCGATTCGTTCCTCAGAAATAATTGTTTCATTATTTTAGGTTCGGGAAATAAAATAAAAGCAGTTTAAATTATAGTATGCATTGTTCAAAATGACCCTCACCGACTTCCATACAGTAGTATAATCTGTCTTGAAATTCTGTACGAACATTTCTGAACACATCTGGAGTCAATAAACGGCATTCTCGAACAATTCTTTCACGTAACTCTTCCAGAGATGCGGGTTTTGTTGCGAATACCTTTGATTTCAAATGTCCCCACAGAAAGAAATCCAAGGGAGTTAAATCAGGTGACCTAGTGGGTCACTCCTCAGGACCTCTTCTTCCAATCCATTGCTCAGGAAACCGATTATCCAAAAATTGACGGACTGTTATAGCAAAATATGGGGGTGCCCCATCCTGTTGAAAAAACAGGTCGCCCTCTAAAAGATTATCGTCTTCTTCGAGGATTTGGGTAATCATTGGGTCGATGTTATTTTCTAACAGATCGAGGTACCTTTCGCCATTTAAATTGTCAGGAATAAAAAACGGTCCGACAATGTGATCCCCTAAGATGCCAGCCCAAACATTTAACTTCTGAGGCCTTTGGGTATGAGTTTCCATGAACAAATGTGGATTGGTTTCACTCCAATACCTACAATTGTGCCTGTTTACCTCCCCATTTAACTGAAATGTCGATTCATCAGAAAAACACGTATTGTACAGTAGATTGGCATTACCATTTAATTGTTCATTAAAAATCTCACAGAATTCAAGCCGACGATCAGGATCATCTTCGTTTAGTTCGTGTACCAATTTAAATGTATATGGATGAAATTTGTGGGCCTTTACAATTCGATGAACACTGCTTCGTGATACACCAGAAGCCTCAGCTACTTTCCTGATCGATTGAGTATTTGAGTATTATCCATCTGCAAATGACCCAGAACTGCCACTTCGACTGCTTCATTCCTAATCGCTCGCTGAGGTTCATGCTTTTAGTTTCCTACAGAACCCGTTTCCATAAATTTTGTCAATAATCGTAAAACATACTGAAAACCAACCCTTCTATCTGGGTGATTTCTATTGAATATGCGCTCCGTAGCTCTAGCACAATTATCGTTTTTAAAATAAATGCTGACAATTTCTATTCATTTCTATTCTTTCCTGAAGGGTATAAACCATTTTAAGAACTCACTCTGGTAAAATGTAGCTCGATTTAAAATTGGTTATGACAAATTAATGTTTAAGGGCCATTAAATACTTACGAGTCTTTTATTATTTTAAAACTAAACGGAAAAAGAAAGTGTCTTTTGTCGAAAAAACTCGTGTTGATTTGAGAGCACTAAAAAATGTAGTTTTTTTATAAATTAGAATATCCAGTGCCGTGTATTTTAGATTTTTTTAAATGATTTCGATTGTGTGTAATCATCAAAAATAAAATTATTTTCCTTAACAATAAATCGATAAAAGTTAAAAAAAAATACAGTTATGTAGGGAATTGAAAGACCTTTCAAAAGATGTATCACTCGGCCCCCCTTGTCATTTGAATATTTTGAGAGGGTGGCCGTGTAGGGTAGAGGGATGATGATAGTTATACAAGTATTACATTAAAATATGTCCTCCTTGGAAACAAGGTCGACATGTTTCACCGATTTTTCAAATAATTTTTATCTCCAAAGTTATTCAGGGTGCCTACTTTTGGTTGGGACACCCTGTATATACATGAGTATATATACACGAGTATATTTACTTTCATAAATTCATTTTAGAATTATGTTAAATTAAATTATTTTCTTGAATTTTATTTATATATTTTTTGTTTTGTTTCATGTTTATAATGAATAAATTTATGTATGTGTTAAATATTTTTCATGGAGGTTAAGTGGTAGAGTAGCTCTAAAGCTAAACTTGGTATCTCTGTGTAATATCAAAAATGTATGTACTGCATTTTTTCTTTAATAACGTCGATTATTATTATTATTATTATTATTATTTTACTTCATCCCTAAAAAAATCCGTTTCAAACATTATAAGTATCTATAAATGTTTAAATTGTTATATTTCTTATCATGTTAAAGATAGATCTCTTGACTGACTGAAAAAAATTGCATTTGAATGTAGAGAATGTACAAACAACTACATATAACTTTGAGGACATTTTATAAAATTAGTTACTTACACTTCTGATTCTTCTTTAATAGATATTTCTTCATTGATCAGAAAGTTATCATATACATTTTCGTTCACTGAAATCTCTGCAGATTTGAAATAATCTCCCTCCAATTTTTCTTCTTTAATCTGGAACCCACTCAAATTCCTGTCCGTTTTTAATGAAGATTCGAAAACACCTCTTAAATCAACCTGATCATTTTCATTGATACTTTGGGCTTTACGGTAATTATTAATTGTTTCTTCAACACACAAACACATTTTGATGAAATCATACTGGGTATGTAATATTTCCAAACACTTTTTACATATAATTTGATTTTGAAATGAATTTAAATCCTAGAACAAAAAAATACGCCAGTCTTAAAAATGTTGAGTACATATTTTTATGACATTTCTAAATGTAATTAATACATTTATGTAAAGTTTATCGCCGGCAAAGAAGGTGATGTTTTTTATGTTGCAAATAAATATGACAAACTTTATAGTGATTAAAATCGAGTTTTAATTATATACAGATAATGCAACTTGGTTGTCAAAACGCGCGTCGCATAATAGCTGTTGGTATTGGAAAATAAAATAAAAATGCATCATTTATTAATTATTTATATAACGTACTTAAATTATGCTGAAACAGTTGTCCTTACTATTATCTACTATGAACAGAGACAACCACCTCTGCTATGATTAAGCTGTGAGCATTTATTTTATAAACAGTTATTTTAAACTAGGTTGTTAGTAATAAGCAAAAACTGTATTCATTCTAGTGATGGGAATAATCGGGATATTTTTATAATCGAGATATTAATAATATTGAGTATTTCATAATCGAATTAATAATTCGAGATATTTAATCGAATTATTACGGTCAGAATGAAATTCGAGATATTTATTCAAATTATTATATTCACGACCACAGAATGAAATAAATCGAAATAAATAGAATAGTAAATAGTTGATAGTTTATTGGCATTTTAAGAAAGTACAATCGGTGGCGTAAGTTTTTTAGGGTAACTGAATTATTGTTTCATTTATAATTTTTATACACATGAACACACCCCAGCAGCTCTCTATGGAAAGTGGTCTGTCTGATCTTTCACTGTCACTCTCACCAATTATATTATTTATAAATATTGTAAATGATAAAATAATGTAGTTACATTTTCAGAAGTTTATGCTGCCAATTTTACTTTCTCAGAACACACCAGCTGCCACAGCAACAGCTCGCTTATCTCTGTTACACTCATAGCTATGGTTGCACTGCATCAAAATCATCGAATGTCTCATGTTAGTCATGTTGTCATGTCCCACCTCCATCTGCGTATTTACCTACTCCTCATACTACTACGTTCAGTCTTCAGTATGTTTACTAATTCAATTAATTCTAAAAGTTTTCCAGTACGAGCAATTCTCTCGTATTACATCTGCTTTTGATACTAGTATATTTTTATTTGACATCTCTCTCTTCACTCGATTCTCCAGCTGGCCCGAGCACTACTACTTTAATACTACTAAATTATCTCCAGATATTTTTAAAATAATTAATCGAAATAACTCGATTAATCATATAATCGAATTATTTAATTCGATTCTTCCCATCACTAATTCATTCACTTAATCTCTATGCTGTCAGTAAGTTGTCTGTGTAATAAACAAGGGCAAAACAATTGCGTATTTTATTTAAATCAACCCTACACCCTTAGCCTCTGCTAATAGTTGGCACTTTTGGACAGAGGCAAGTTAGGTTCCATTCTTTTTTTTTGGTATCAGGAATATGTTTGTGCAGATCTGTCAGAAACACCCTGTATATGAATAATGAAGAGTTTGTATAGTATGATTTATAGTTAGTATTTTTTTAGATGAATTAGTACACCATGACTTACCAATTCTGGAATGCATGTTTCCACCAAACCATTTTCGAGCTTGCTCAATTTTGTACAATGATCTTCCTCAATTATTTGTAGACAAAATCTACAACTTTTGTGATTGGTTACTCGCTCTTTCTTAACTTCATCCAACTCATTGGAATATATTGTTTCTCTCTCGTACCAGTCATTCTCTGTTTTCAAATATGCACATTTGTATTTATATATATTTTGGAGTAAATTAACGCATTTATTACATATCATGGGATTACAGCTTATATTTAAATCCTAAAAAAATCCACATACAGACTAGTACCTACTTGATGATTGCATAAATAGTTATTGGTATACTTATTTGATAAAACGGGTATTGGTGTATTTGAAATTCGCTAAACAATATTAATTGCTATTAACAAAATGGCTTTATTGTAAATAAGTATAATTATAAACCTACATTAAGCATTAAATTGGATTCATAAATTAGTTCTTAATGTGGTTGAAATTGTCCGAGAATGGCCCTCCAAATAAAGTCGTGAATTTTTAAATTGTTGTGCGTTTTCACAGTTTACAAATTAGACATTGAAATGGGACCTCTACTTTACTGATATTACCACAGTATACAAAACACTGTGATGTGTGATGTGTTAGTGCTGGGCGATATATCACAGGCTGTTATTTAATCACTGATATTAAAAAATCACGGGTAACGACTGTTAGTAAAGTTGGTAGAAAAGCGTGACATGATCACGACTTTCCGTATTTTGTGCCCTTGCGTGGTCTATCGTAAGATTCTAGATCAACATTCAACCAATACCAATATATCTTTTACGATGACATTTACTTTGTCGATTTTTTATTGTGACCGTGAACATGTAAAGCAAGCGATTCCGTGCCTTAGCATTATTTGGTATGCATTTCACACTATACAGATATTTATATAAATAAATATATTTTATTCACTGTATTATACTCAATATTCATTATTTAATTTGTACATTTTTACTAAAATCCGAGGCTCATATTATATCATTATTATAAACAATAACCCAGCAAAAATTAAAGTCGCTGGTCTAGTTGTCAACCTAAATATAAACTAGAAATTTATTGATGCTTCTGAAATATTTATGTTTGTATAATTTTAAAGAAATAAATATAAATAAAATATTAGGATGAGGTTCCATTCAAAATTTAGTGCTTTTGCTTATTCACAATCCATAAATCAGGTTAGTTGGATAAACAAATCATAATATATATTATACATATTACATATCTGCGGGGGCCTGCGGCTGCACAGATTACTAAAGTAGTTATTTCACAATCACTGTCTGTCGGCACTTATTTAGGGATTACGTCGTATTAGGAAGGTCGTGATCATATCACATTTTAAATTCACTGATATAAGAAAATCACAGTAACGATTTACGTTGTGATTGAAAAATCACGATATCGCCCATCACTAATTACAGTACTGTTGAGTAGCCCTTGATGAATATGCAGCACTTGCTGAATATGAACTGCCGGAGCAGCAGATTTTATAAATGAACACGGTGAATTAAGGGCATTAAGGCATAATTTATAAACTGAACTTTACAACTTACCAACGTTGGTAAAACACTATGTACAATATTTGCCATATTTTCTAAAGGCCGGACTGAATTTTCAGACATCATCTGTAAACACAGTCTACATATCTTATATTTTATATCAGCCATATCTACTCTTTGGGGCTTGGGCAACACCTCTTGTCTTACAACACGTTCTCAGAACACAGATAAAGTAGTGCAAACAGTGATTATTATTATTATTGATTGACGATTGTGAAGGTTATCTTCTTCTTCTTCGTCTACATTTTACCCATTATCCTCATAGACAAAAATATTTTTCTATGTTAATCCTTCATCTATCTTAGGTACATTTTTGGGTGATTAGCAGTACGTATTATTTTATTACCGTATCATTTTCACAAGAACGGTAAAATTGGAGAGTATATATGACGTCAACAATTTTAGTTCAAATGTGATACCGCAACATAACTCTCGAGGTAGGTTAGCAGTGGTAGCAGTATCTCTATACTTGTTTAGCCTGACAATAGAACATAACCTAGAGAGCTTCAAAATCGTAAAATAACCTGAGTCAAATAATTTATATCTAGTATCAGTAAAGTATAGGATAAATTCATTATTTCTTAAACCAAATATATTTAGAAAAAATCCTTAGACATGGCAATTCTTAATTTAAATTGCGCTCCTTATCCTTTAATTTTTGGGTATGTCGTCATCACTGTTTCCGTTATTGCGCCATCGATATTTTTTTAATGAAACACCCTGTGTATTTCTCCATTTTTGGATTATACTTGAATAGCTGATTTCAAATATATATCATACTTAGGGTCTAAAATTGATAAGTTGGAAGATACGGGCATACAAAAAAAGAAACAAGTAAAAAACCAAAATAAACACGTTTTTTATTAATTTTTGAAGGTGGCTAGTTTTTTGTTTTTTTTTTTATCATTATCATCTTTGACAGTAAATGAGGGTTAACGCGCTTGTATTCACCACTAGAGGCGCTAGAGTACGGAAAAGTCAATATGTCACTGAACATTAATGTTTACTATGGCATTCTAACACTAGTTTTTAGTAATTTTTATAAAAATTAGCTGAAAAACATTTTACGTAATGATGGCAGAAGGGGAAAGTAGTAATTTACCTGCTCAGTAGGGAAATTATTGTACTTATCAGAAGTGTCTTATGTCATTATAATTAGGTTATATCAAGAATGAGCATAATGAAAACAACGAATGTACATATTTATTACTCACGATTTTCTGTAGTAGACTCCTTTGGTAACGCATAATCGTCAGGATTAAAATGTTACTTACAAACACACGAAAGAGTAGAGTTATCTCTATCAACCACTGTTTTAGGCGAGTTTTGTCTCTCAGAAGCATATTTCCGCCTTTTCTTTCCGAACAACAACTGAGGCACAATGAGGGATAACGTTTTCAGCTCACCAGTTGGCGCCACTGGCTAGTGTTGTCATTTCTAAAGTTATTGTTAGGCGCGGGAAGAGTTTATAGTGTTTTATTATAATTATTTCGTACACCATCAAATAAAGAACCTTGTTAATTGTGCCTCAGAGTTGTGCAATTCCATTTTGTTCGGAAACAAAAGGCGGACATATGCTTTCGAGAGACAAAACTCGCCTAAAACAGTGGTTGATAGAGATAACTTTACTCCTTCGAAACATTCGTGTGTTTGTAAGAAACATTGTAATCCTGACGATTATGCGTTACAAAAGGAGTATACTACAGAAAATCGTGAGTAATAATCATGTACATTCGTTGTTTTCATCATACTCAATCTTTATATAACTTAACTTTAATGACATATAAGACACATCTGATGAGTACAATAATTTCTCTACTGAGAGAGTAAATTACTAATTTCCCCTTCTGCCATCATTGTGTTATATGTTTTCAGCTAATTTTTATAAAAATTACTAAAAACTACCGTTAAAATTCATAGTAAACATTAACGTTCAGTGACATTGACCTTTCCCTACACTAGCACCTCTCGTGGTGAATTCAAGCGCGTTAACTCTCATTAACAAGGTCTTTTATTTGCTGGTGTACGAAATAATTATAATAAAACACTATAAGCTTTTCCCACGCCTTACAATAACTTTTGACTCGACCTTACTCGACCAGTGGCGCCAACTGGTGACCCTGAAAACGTTAGCCCTCATTAACGACTTAACACTAAAATATGGGCCTTTTCTGAGCCCGTATTGGGCCATCGTTCCCAGTAACGGCCCGGTAAAAGCCCAGTAAAGGCCCATACTTTAGTGTTTACTGGGACAGTATTAAAATGACATCCTTTTGATTCAACTTGTGCAAGAACTATGTGATTATGATCCAGATCGGAGGATACAATTTTGTGAAACAATGATATGAATATGTGAAATGGTGATCTTTCTGATAAAAAATATTATTTTCTCCAATGAATGTACTTTCAAATTAAATGGTGAAATGAATCGTCAGAATGTTAGATACTGGGCAAGGGACAACTCTCGATGTATGCGGGAGCAGCTTACCAGTATCAACAAAAGGTAAATGTGTGGGCGGGAATATTGTAAGACAATAGAATCATTTGATACTATTTTTTCGTTGAAACTGTAAACGGACCGGCATATCTCCAGTTTTTAATGAACTCTCTCATCCCAACGTTATTAAATTTCTTCCCCAGTAGAATTAATCCTGGAAATGTTGATGAAAGCATGTGCGGTTACAACAGGATGGTGCGCCTCCGCATTATGCCGCAGACATTCGAATATCTTGCCCAAATATTTTTGAACAGGTGGATTGGTAGCGTGGACCCATCGAATGGCCACCAAGGCCACCGGACCTCAATCCGTTAGATTATTTTCAGTGGAGTCATCTAAAAAACTTAGTTTATAAGACCAAACCGGAAAACATTGTTGAATTAAAAGAGAGAATTAGAACCGAAATAAACAATATGTCTCAGGAAACTATAAACAAGGTTCAGCAACACTTTATTCATCGTTCAGGGTACTTACAGCTACAACAGTTCGAACATTTACTATAAATTGTTTTTATTATTAATACTAACCGTTAGTTCTAGCGACTATTATCTATGAAAAATTAATAAATTCTTATTCAGTGGTTGTATCTTTCAACTTATCAATGTTAGTCCCTAAGTTTGATACATTTTTGGAATCAGCTGTTGATTCAAAATCTAAAAATGGAGAAATATGCAGCGTATTCCATTTAAAAAAATATCGATGACGTCATAACGGAAACAGTGATGACGTTATAACAAAAAATATAAAGGAAAAGGTGCGCAATTGAAATTAAAATTCAAAGTGTCCGAGGATTTTTTCTAAATATTCTTGGTTTAAGAAATAATAAATTTATTTCATGCTTTATACGGACACATTATACATATAAATACAAGTCGATATAGAGGTAAATTACAATAGAGATGACGTGATGCTGACTGTCGACATGGAAACGGCAAATCTCTTATTGTTAAATGGTAAAAATATGAATCTCTCTTTGGTTATTTTTCTTAAGTGCCGATCGAACGGTTTCTCTTGAATTAAGATAAACGAGCCTTTAAGTATTATTTACCTCTTGTGACTCGAGCAAAACATTCAAAACAAACTGATTAGGTTAAATTTTTAAATGTCTAACCACGGTTTAATAACCATTACGTTTTCTCAACAGATATGTTTACTGTTTTGTCTATCGCATATATGTATGTAGATGTCTTCTTGATATCGTTCCTAAACGATATCCGCGAAATTTATTTGGGTGAAAACAGATGAATATGAATACCCAAAGGGGATATCTTAAATGGTTGTTGTCTAAATTCTATTCACTTTAACTATGCAGTGCTGGCTTGGACTTAGGTGAGGGAAACGCTCAACTACGACCGATGTTTATGAAATAAAATAAACATGAAAATTAATCGCTATAGAAACTTTGCACTTGTGTACATCTTCCTGCCATCTACGCCAAGAATCAGCACGCATTTTGTTCTCTATCCTGGCTAAGGCTGCAAAGTTTAAGTGAACAGAGTATAGATACCTCTTTAAATTTGTTGATAATCTACCTACTCGTTTTTGTAAACGATTTCCGCCAATGGCAATAACATATGCATCTGACGCATACATCAAGATTTATAGATTATTGGGATGGAAACTGAAATCACCACGGCGCATATGGCGCTGCGATCAGACGAGTTATTATCAGCTGATTCTTGGTTTGTTTACATTCGTTTTATTATTTGCTTTATGGGTTCTTAAGTAGGAAATATATATTATATTGTAATCGAAAGTTAATAAGTAAATTTAACCTATTTTGCACTAGATTTGCTAATTTGTGGGAGTTCCTAACGACTTTAACTAAAAATGTCAGTATTATAACTTTATGTACCTTTTGTATTAGCAGAAAATAAACACACATTTTAATTTTGCGGGCATAAAATATATTTAAATATAACAATTTGATACATAGTATTAAATATTAGTCAACAAAAATTATTCCAACAACAACTGATGATCAATTTTTTTTAAATCTTACTTCTATTTGTATACTTTTTAAGCTTCATAATAATATGTTTTGTTAATTTCCTTTTTTGGCGCTACAAGATCCTTAGATGAAGTTGAGTCTTCCTCATTGTTTAATTCTTCATAATCACTATAATCCAAAGGTTTTAAGACACCAATGCTTTGTTTCTGAACTACAATGCAGCCTCTTGATCTTAACAATAGTGTTGTGGAGTTCTCACCTATCAGAAAAAAAAATTAATTTCAATGACCTTTTTTTTTAAGAAAAAATCGAATTCCAATATATTAGATATTGTATTGTAACGAAGTGATTTTTCCGGTAACCATTTTCGGATGTAATAACCCTGGTGGAAATAGTTTCTGCCAATAATCTAATTTAGTCTTGCAGTGTTCTGAAAAACAATTCCAGAAGAATGAGTAAGTCTAAAAAATTCTGAAACATTCTGAAAAAGTATGAAAAGATCTATGTAAAACTTACTAATCATTTTAAAGACTGCATTTTTACAAGTTTTTGGACTCTTCTAGAATACTTTTTCAGAATTAATCAGATCTTTCATGAAAATTTAGCTAAAGTAAAAGTAAGACTTTTTCAGAGTTAATCAGTAAAATTTAAAACATTTCAGATTTTCGAAAAATTATTTACTGTAGGTTTTCTCATATTTATTACTTCTCGTAAGGAATATAGAATCTTGATAGGAGGAGGGTTATTAGTAAAAAAAATATTAATGTTTATATTCTATACATTTTTAAATTTTATTTACAGATTTTTTTTGATAATTAATTATATACGGTTAAAATATACGAACTGTTTTTATTAAATAATTTACAAGGCGATAATTATTATTATTATAATATATATAATACAAAGAAATACTTACAAATAAATATACCTATAATACAAAATATTTCAAAAACATTTAGGAAATACTTAATAAAATACATATAATTCAAATTATTTCAAAAACATTTAAGGAATACACTTAATAAAATGTTATATACCTAATACAAGTGATTTTAAGAAATATTAACGAAATACTTTTAAGATAAATATAATATAAACTATTTCAAGAATATTTAATTAATACTAATAATAAATATATATACCTGGTACAAAATATTTCAAAAACATTTAAGAAATACACGTAATAAAACATACAATACAGTATTAGTACACAATTTATTCTAAAACCATAAGTCTATCGCGTTTAGCACAGACTACACAGAGGTTCTCTGTGGCGTCTAGTCAGTCATAATCAGGGGTTCTGATTGGCCATCCTAAATCGAATGATGCATTATTGCGCATGCCATCACCCCACTTTCAATTTCACTTCTACGTTCCACGTATGCGGTATGATGCCAACTTTATGATGACAACAGCTAACGTAGAAGAGGTGCCTTTTGTGTTCATTTATAAAATAATAGTGTAGTGTTGATTGTTAGGATTATATCGATATAAACAAAAGCACGTATGTCCAATCGAAAATATTGTAAAAAGTACAGATATATCCGGAGTTATGTGAACATTAATAATAATGCATGCCCACCTGTTTTACCAGCAACGGCTTTGGCGGTGCAAGATTTGGAATTTTTGGAAATGAAATGAATGCTGCTACTAATGATAGAAATCAAGAATGCTCTGTGCATCATGATCCAAACGATCCAACTTTATCTGAAATACTTTGTATTATATATATTATAATAATAATAATTATCGTCTTGTAATTATTTAATAAAAACAGTTTGTATATTTTAACCGTATATAATTAATTATCAAAAAAAATCTGTAAATAAAATTTAAAAATGTATAGAATATAAACATTAATATTTTTTTACTAATAACCCTCCTCCTATCAAGTTCTTATATTCCTTTACGAAGTAATAAATATGATAAAACCTACAGTAAATAATTTTTCGAAAATCTGAAATGTTTTAAATTTTACTGATTAACTCTGAAAAAGTCTTACTTTTACTTTAGCTAAATTTTCATGAAAGATCTGATTAATTCTGAAAAAGTATTCTAGAAGAGTCCAAAAACTTGTAAAAATGCAGTCTTTAAAATGATTAGTAAGTTTTACATAGATCTTTTCATACTTTTTCAGAATGTTTCAGAATTTTTTAGACTTACTCATTCTTCTGGAATTGTTTTCCAGAACACTGCAAGACTAAATTAGATTATTGGCAGAAACTATTTCCACCAGGGAAGACCTAGATTGGTCCATCTTTCACTTTGGTACACCCTGTATACTAGTATGAATGTTTCAGTTAAAACCGTTTTGAACCAGAGTTCAAGTTCCTTTAGAAGTCCAGTATGTGGAATAGTTTTTTACTAAACAACTGTTTCAAACCGGTTTTTTTTCAGGGCAATCAAGTTATTTTTATTGTCTTAATGGTAAACCATTTGTTGTGTTTTAAAACAGCCGCCAAGTAAGACGTTGAAAATAGAAATTAATATAGTTTATCAATCGTAAATAGCCAAGTGGAGAGTAGTTATTAACGATAAAAGAGTATGCTTCAATTTTTTTGTTTAAATAATTTATAGAATATATTATTGTTGGATTTATAATAAAATATTAACCCCTGACGTCCCCTAACCGTTTTTAAAGATTTATTTTTGTAAATATAGGTTTAAAATTATGAGAAAACGATTCGGAATATTTTATAAACTTCCGGTTATGTTAATAACGCAGGGAATTTGTTTATGCACAGTACGTCAAGCTTGCTTGGAATACGTTTACGACGCGCGCAATTTAGTTTCCTTTGAAACACGTAGGCACGTGATTCCCGGATGGGGGATTTGTAAATAAAACCGCAAGCACGAGCCACAAATATCATCTTCTGACAACTGGTCAGACTTTTTTTTCTGTTCTCTTCTGTGGATCAGACACTCCGGCCGTACAGTAAAAACTGCTTCCGAACTCTAGGGTGCTCCGACCAATCCTCTAGCGGTAAAAAATTCTGTTTTACTATTTTATTGCTTATTGTTGATTTTGGTGCACTTCCGTCATTTACTGTTTGTGTCCGCATTTTTGCTATATTCTCTTGTCCGTTAATTGTCTGCAAATACCGGACGACCCGAGATATCCGGAAAATATCGTGATTTAACAAAGTAATTCCGAGTTATCTATTTTAGCTACGAGTGTATAGGAATTTCATTAGTAGATTCAGCACGAGTGAGGTTTGGTTCTAGAACTAATAATTGAACCTCACCGTGTCGGGAAAGTAGTAACCGTTCTGTTCAACACGAGTAAGGTTTGGTTCTAGAACTATGAAATAAACCTCAAGTGCCCCGCGGCGTAGTTGTCAATTCGTAGCCACTCCCTCTGAGTGGTAAAACAAGAAGGCTCGCAGATAAAGGTGATCTCCTCGTTCCGTCGATGCCTAGTGCGAAAATACGCTTTAACTCCGTCCGCATATCTCTGGTCTAGTGAGTTTCAAGGGACAGTGTGCTTTAAAAATACGAACTAGTAAATTAGAATCTAGCGCTATATTACGAGGTCAGCATCAAGCATATTGAGATTTCATTAGGAAATACCGCACGAGTGGTGAGGTTTGGTTTTAGAACTATGAAATGAACCTCACCGTGCGGGGAAAGTAATAACCGTTCTATTCAGCACGAGTAAGGTTTGGTTCTAGAACTATGAAATAAACCTCACCGTGCCGCGTGGCGTAATATCATAAACATAACGTTTGATAAAGTTTATTCACTAGAGACATAAGTCGCTGAGCTACCGATATAGCACGTCCGCGAGTAGCCCGTCAAATATACTGTCTGTCCCTGGATTGACCTCCCTCCGTTGTAACACGCCCGCACTCTGTAACGACTAGCACCTGGATAGTTTTGCACCGCCCACCTGCTGTAATTCCGCCTTTAGCACCAGCGACCATAGAGTCATTAACCGCTTGCCGTAGACACCATTAACTGTAGATTGCTTTCATAACTGCTTGTAGTAATTATTTTGATATTGCTTGCTTATAATAAATACCGTAGATGTAGTCTCCGAAATTTTGCTATATCATAAACCTCTTGTTTGGTTCCTAGGCTGATTGCTTGTAGATAAAAAGTAATATTTACATTTTTTCTGTTCCCACATTTCTTTTTAGAGTTGTAAATAGCTACTATTTTCTTTTGTCTGTGTATTTGGTTTTTTATTCTTCGATGAAATCAATTGTTAATAAATAGGATAAGTACAATTAATTGGATACCGTTAACGGATAAGGAACCAAGCGCCAATAGTAAGTAAATGACTTTATTACAACATCTGTGTCATAGATGTCGCGATCATTTAATTTCGTTGAGTTGTTATTGATGTTATATTTTCGCCCTCTGGCGACCAATCAAAACAGTTTTAATCAATTTTGTGTATCCTTTCATTAGTGTACAAAGAACCAACGTAAAGTTAGGTTACTTATATAAAAACTGAATTTATTCAAAGACATAGTGAATAACAATGAGTGAGTGTACTAAATGTATTATGGATATGGCCAAAAATTTAAACAAATAAGCTGTAGATAACGTAAGTAAAGTTATTCATATTAAAAGACTAAAAATAGGTTGTTCTGGTTCTTTTTACATAATTATCATTTTACAGAAGCTGTCTAGGAATTGTCGTTTGATTCCGATAAGAGACGCTTGGTGCTTTATTCTTTAACAAATAATACGATTTTCTCAATCTTTATTTTTATCATGTTAGAAACTCTTAACTAACTCGTAAATGAAACAACTCCCTGTATAGAGAAATGTTTTAATATGCACTATTCTCTAACAAGTCAATCGTAAGAATGCCTTAAATTCATCATAGTTTTAGTTATCCTATATCGAACATTATACATTAAGTGAAGTGTGTTTATAAACAATATTTCGGCTGAGTCAGGTTCAGGGGAACGTTGAGGGGAAGAGTTGGGACCGCCGTGAGTGCCTGAATGTCACGGTCTCCGATATACCGGGTGGCTCAATTATGATGTGCTATCAATCAGTATTAAAAAAGCGTGTAAATTTTAATATATTATCCTTTTTCATTAAAATTATATATAAAATAAACAAAAATATATTTGTGATTACTAAAAGCATGATAATTTTTATTTTACTTTATTTAGGAAAGCAACATATTACCGGACGTTGATACAAGCGAATATTCATTGAAAGAATCTGGAAGTTCTGAACACTTAGAAAACGAAGTTGTTTGTGGAGTTTTCATTGTAGAGGATGGTGAAAATCCATATGAAGTAAACGAATTTGTTCAAACAAAAGATGATAAGTCGAAATATGAAGGTATCAAAAATCATCTAGATGGATATAGTGGCGAAAATAAAAACAAAAATAAAGCAGATATTACACCAAGAGAACTTCTTTCAATGAATCTGGAGAATAAGGCCTATGATGAAATAATAGATAATCGAACAGTTGGGAGTAACATAAGAGGAAATACCCAATCAGAACTGGATCACCAACAATATGATGAAAACGAGCCAGCTGTGAGTGATATTAAAGAAGTTGATCAAGTACAGCCGCAAAGTGAAGATGAAGATATAGAAAGTAGTGATCAAAGCGACGAAATGTGGAGAGATGATAGCGAGTCTTCTGAAAATACTAGTTCGTCACAAAATATGGATGCCATTTCAGAAGATGCATTTGAAGATCCTGGTGAAATATATTCAGGACGTCCTAAAAGAGGGAGAAAAAGAAAACACCCTGGACAAACTGACATGACGAGAAAATTTATGAAAAACTCTAATAAGCAGCATATAACCAAAAAAGGAATGTTGGCCAGTGCGAAAGAATTTACTAATTATCACTGTTCATGTTCTCTTCACTGTGACAAAAAGGTTTCTGTTGATATCCGTAAAGTACTATTTGAAAAGTTTTGGGCTACAGGTAACTATGAACATCAAAACTCGATGATTTGTTCTCTTGTTCAAAAAAATAAAGTAAAGCGAAAACGAGTTCCTCTATCTAATATTAGGAATTTTTCAAGAACATATACCATTAATAACACAGTCGTATGCAGAAACATTTTTACAAATACATTAAAGATATCTACGAAAAGGGTGAATACAGCATTGCAAAAATCACGAAGTCTAAGTATTGCGGATAAAAGAGGAAGACATTCTAATAGAAAAAAAGATATCTGATGAGCGTGAACAAGAGGTTATTTCTCAGATATCAAAAATTCCAACTTATATATCTCACTACCGAAGAAATCAAACAAATAAGAAGTATTTTGCTACCGATATGACCATCGAAAAAAATGTATACACAATACAAAACGGAAGTACAAAACCCTGTGAGCATTTCAACTTACAAGCATATTTTTTATACAAGGTATAATAAAACCAGAAAACAGTTAAAGAAAGATACTTGCACCATGTATGACACATTGACGGTCAAAATATCAAACGCAAAAACAGAGGACACGAAAAAGTTTAACTGATGTAAAGTAGGTGCGAGCATCAAAAAGCTGCTTATGAAGCAAGAACACAACTTAAAATAAATTTGGAAGAGGCTAAAACTACAGACCACATAGATACGCTAACATTCGATCTTGAAAAAACCTTGCCTTTGCCAAGATTACCTGTGGGAATAGTGTTCTACAAGCGTCAATTGTGGTTATATAACTTAGGTATTCATTCTGGCAAGACAAATAAATCACACTGTTTTACCTGGCCTGAAGGTGTTGCTGGTAGAGGAGCCCAGGAGGTTGCTTCCTGTCTCATAAAATACATAGAAACTTATGTTGGAAGAGAAGTTACAGAATTGAATCTCTGGTCGGATTCTTGCGGCGGCCAGAACAGGAATATCAAACTAACCCTTTTAATGAAAAGACTCTTACATGATCACCCTTCTCTTCAAGTAATTCGTATTCGATTTCTAGTATCTGGTCACAGTTTTCTGCCTAACGACAAAGACTTCGACGATATAGAAAAGGCTCTCAAGTATCACCAAAGAATTCTCACACCAGAAGAATATCGGGAAGTTATGAGAATAGCAAGGAATAAAAATCCTCTGGTCTTGCATGAAATGCAAAAAGAATATTTTTTTAGTATTAAACCTTTAGAACATATGTTTGTGAACAGAAAAGTTGACGTAGATGGCAACAAAATTAATTGGTTGGAATCGCGAGAAATAGTTTTGCGCAAAAATTTGTCATATAGCCTGTTTTTTAACAAAACGTTTTCATCTGTAGGGCTGGTTGAAGTAAATATACAGGGAATAAGACAGGGAAAACACAGAAAGCAAAAACTTGATTTTGAGAAAGCACTGCCGTTATTGTGGCCAGAAGGCAAAACAATTTCGAGTGAAAAACTTCAGAATATTAAAGAACTTTTAGGGTTAGTGGAAAATCTTAAACATGAATATTATACAGATTTGATGGCTGATGAAAATGTAGTTGATGACATTGATGGTTACAATGTCAGCCAATTAGATTTTGAACTGGAACTTGCAGACAATGATTAATATTTTTCATTTTGTTCTATTCTAATATTTTGTATTATAATAAAAATGATGTGTATTTAACATTTGATTGCGTTTTATTCAATTTTTCTGAGTAAGCATGTTGGGGTGTGTTAAATACTCATTTTTGGTTTACAATGTTAACTAAAATATTTGTATTTTTATTTAGGAAAAAAAGAACCAAGCAACAATTTTTTGTAGATGTTCGCAAGGTTCATAAAAACATAGACAACTAAGTAGGTTCTTTATCCTTAAACTCTTAAAGCTAGTTTAAAAATATTATTTGGAACCAAAGTAGGTTCCATTTAAATTAACAATTATTGAAACTGATTTTTTTTTTGAACAACCAAGCGCCAATTTTCAACAAAAAAAAAATCTTGAAGAGAAAATGAATTTAGCATATAAAATAAATTTTGCCAGAATAACTCTGAAGCCATCATTAAAATTTTTTTTTGTTAACACCAAAATACTAGCAGCTATATGTAAAAATCTTTAACATCTCAAAATCGATATTTGGCACATGGTTCCTTGTCCGTTAATGCTATCCAATTTAAATTCTGACTTTTATTCAAAGACAAAGGTATAAGTAATAAATTTGTTGGTACACCGAGAATCATTTTCGGCAGGTAAGGTGTCCATTGCTACGGAAAGGACAACCACACACACAAAACGACCTGGCATTCTGTATCTTCACTGAGTTACCCTAGCTTCTATCATACCGCTGATAGAATAAAGTGGTGTTCCTACACTTTAAAACAGGAACTGGCGCTCTAGACCGTTACCAAAATAAAAGTTCAAAAGTACAGCAACTGTACTGAAATGTGCGAAAGTGACACGACACCCATGCAAAATAAGCATTTTGGTGGTGGGTAAGCATGTCACAGGATGCGTTTGTTACTTCTAAAATGATACATGAGTTATATTACATGTGGTGTTTATAATGGAACATTTCATTATTATGTATTTTTCTTTCTGTCACTCTGTCACCTAAATACAGCAATCGCAATCTTCTAATTTTTACGTTCATTCAAATCAATGCAGGTCAGCACATTTTACTGTCTCTTTCTTACAATACCTACTTACATTCAGCACCAAGTCTACATTGGCACAAATGGTTATAACAGTTACGCATAACACTTCTCTAGCAGTTTGCCACATATTGGAAAACCCAGAAGAATTTCAGACTTTTAGATTGGAAACATTTTTTTATAAAAAAATAAAACAGTCTTATAAATATCAAAAATTACTTACCCTCACATTCCGCAACAGAATATAAAAGAAAAAAACAAACTGTTGAAAATATAATGTCCATTTTAAATAATGACATTAAATACATAAAATAGATGATAGATAAATGCTTTTATATACAGAATGATGAACTGACCTACTTTACAACCTGCATACAAATAAAAAATTTAAAAAATTTCTACCTTGAAAATAATTTATAATTATTACAGAGAGAACAAAAAAAAGCACAAACTTATGCATGTTGGAGCTGGTGGGACAAAATTGGGAAATTGTCGTATAAATAATTCATAAATACATGCAAATAAAGGTATTACTGGTGTTTTTATTTACATTCAACATTGTTGGACAATTTTATTCACTGTGTTGATTGCATAGACATATAATAATTATTATATGTCTATGGTTGATTGTATATAGGATTTAGCCCTACTTAAGGTGGCGTTAGTACACCATCGTCACCAAGATAGCCAACATAAAACTTTATGAATTATTATATAATTAATCGCTGTTAAAATTTTTCTATTGATGAGAACGAAAAATATAAACATGATTACTCTTAAATATCTTATGGATTTAATACATAAAATTACAGAGGCAATAAGTACTGATGTGTATTTTGTTTTTTATTAATAAGAAATACAAATATTTTATTTGGTGTCATTTTATGAAACTAAATAATCGTATTTCTTATTAATACAAGAAAATACACATCAGTATTGCCTATAATTTTATATATTAAATCTATATGGTGTGAATCGTATGTTTTCGATTTTAGATAGTACTAACAGAAAAATTTTAACAGATTTATAGATTTAAGTTGGATATCTGGTGAAAACGCAGTCTTAAATACAGGTCTTAGTTAGTAAGTTTTTCTACTAAATGTAGGCTTTGCCACAAAAGAACTGGCAAGAACTACCATTAACTAATGTCATAAAGGATTCAATTGGCCTGCAAATTTACCAGACAGATAAAGAAAAAATTGGTTAAGTTAAAAATAAGTTATGGTCAATTTTAAGCTAGTTAAAAATAAATTCATGTTTCTTACCTAATATTGTATGGTATTCCCACGAATTTAAAACCAAATTTATATAAGGCAGGTCTTGGTATCATGGTAACACGAGTAGTTGTTAGTTTAAATACTATGCAACTTAAAATGAGATATCCATGAGTATGCACCTCTTTCACATGCAAGGTAATAATATACACTCAGAAATAAAGGGTTAGGTGGTTGATGTTTGGGATACTATAGTACAGGCATATATATGTTGTTCAAGATGGTTTTAGTGACACACCTGCTGATCTATGGTAACAGTATTGTAAACCCGGGTCTAGTTGTACTTTATACTTACCTATAACAATAGTAAATGCTGTAAGCACTAGCTAATTAAACTATATTAAAAACCATGTTTCTTTGCATCTGACTGTTATATCAGTACACATATTATCAGTATTATCACATATCATATCACTATGAACCATCTAAGCATAAATATCGATACAGCTTGACACGGCATACTAACATTTGGTCCATTTATTGAAAGACACACCTACATTCTAGTTGGATTAAAATCAACTACACTCTTCACTTCACTCCATCTAAAACTAGAAGTTCAAATATAAAGGGCCTAAAATCGCATGTAAACCATAGAACTAAATTTTGTCTGTAAACTAGAGAACAAGTATTCTGTAGTTTACAGAACTTCTTTAAGAAATTCGTGGTAAACATACATAAAAGGAAAACCATTGTCATAATAATTGCATATTAAGTCAATAAGGAACACAACATAACCTATAGAAGTTGAAGTAACCAATTTCCAGGCATATTACAGCGAGCACTGCGAGCAGTTTAGTACATGTAACTATGGTACCAGAAATTGTTTCATAATTTCCTGCTAATTCACCGTTGGCTAAATTGAAATGTTTCCAGATATGTTGACTAACATTGCCAGAGTCATATGATTTTTGTTTGGAAACTCTTCTGTAAAATTACGTCATTATTTTTCAGATCCTCTGTAAGCTGCTGGTTGCGTCTATCTTTATCATCATGTTAACCTTGACCTTCGTCAAAAGGAGGACAGACTGGGAATTGTTCCGTGCAGCACTGCAAAGGAACATTGCACATATTCCCAGGATTGAATCCGAGGAAGATGTGGAGAGGGCCATCACCTCCCTGGAAAACCAGATCCAGGAAGCGATGGAGGAAAGCACTACAGAGACAGAGACCAGAAGGGCACCAACGCCGATGGCAAACCTCACGGAGGACCTCAGGCAGCTGATTCGGGACAGACGAAGGACGAAGAAAAGGGCCCAAAGGACTAGACTCCCTGAGGACAGGCACGCGTATAACACGCTGAACAGGAGAGTCAAAGCTGCCCTCCAGGAACACCGTCAAGAAGGATGGCAGCTACACCTGGAATCACTGGACCCACAGGACAGGAGCATCTGGAACACCCAGCGTGCTCTGCGGAACAGGCCGAAACCAATGTCCCCAATCCACGGAGAGAATGGGATTGTCTACACTTGCCAGGAAAAAGCCGAAGCATTCGCGGACAGCTTGGAACTGCAGTGTAGGGAAAACCAACTCGATGATGAGGACGAGGACTGGGTTGATGACGTGGAACGCAGAGTGCGTCGGATGCTCCGCCTGCCAGACGATGATCACATCCGTCCGACCACTCCAGAGGAGGTCAAGGAGATTCTAAGGAGCTTAAAGCCGAGGAAAGCTCCTGGATGTGACAAGATCGGAAACATCGCCCTCAAGAAGCTACCCAGCAAAGGGGTGGCAGCCCTGGTGAATATCATCAACGGGATCTTGAGGCTCAGATACTTTCCGGACAGGTGGAAGAAGGCCGACGTCATAGTCATCCCGAAGCCAGGTAAGGAACTACTCTTTCCCTCCTCTTACAGGCCCATCAGCCTACTCTCAGCTGTGAGCAAGGTAGCTAGCGCGTCATCTTGAGAAGAATAGAAGAGGAAACCGAAGAGCTCCAAATCATCCCGGATGAACAGTTCGCGTACAGGACAGGACATAGTACGGAACTCCAAGTGCTCAGGATCACCGAAGAAGTCACCAAAGGTTTCAACCAAAGACAGGTCACGGCGGCACTACTCCTGGACGTTGCGAAGGCTTTCGACAGGGTCTGGCACGATGGTCTACTAGCTAAAATGATCAGTATGGGTTATCCCATTGCACTCGTCAAACTAGTTAGATCATACCTGCACGGGAGACAGATGCGAGTGAAGATCAGGGACTGAGTGTCCACGTATCGACCGATGGAAGCCGGAGTCCCCCAAGGCTCTGTGCTGTCACCCCATCTGTTCGCTGTCTTCACCTCTGATCTCCCAAGGGCCGAGGGCACCGCAATGGCACTCTACGCGGACGACACGGCCGTCACGGCCAGATCCTGGAGAGCGGGAACAGCCACCAGAAGACTCCAAGAGGCAGCCTCTCTTCTGGAAGAATGGTATATCAAGTGGAAAGTCGCAGTCAACGCGGAGAAAAGCCAGACGATTCTCTTCAGGAAAGGACGCAAGGAAACCCCCACAGGACACGTCTCCATGTTCGGCGAGGACATCCAATGGCACGATTCCGTCAAGTACCTTGGCGTAATCATGGATAAAGGCCTGACATGGAGACACAACACCGAAGCCATCGTGGTAAAGGCCAAGCGGACGAGAGCTCTCATCTACCCGATGGTAGGGAACCAGAGCAGGCTCAGTCTGAAGAACAAGCTTCTGCTAGTCAAAGCACTCATCAGACCACAGCTGACCTATGCCTCCGTAACATGGGGATACCAAGCGAAGACTTATCTGAAGAAGATCCAAGCCGTGGAAAACGTGGCCATCAGGACAGCGGTGGGCGCACCATGGTACGTTAGAAACGCTGACATCTTCAGGGATCTGGAGTACACACCAGTCACCGAAATCATCCGGGATAGAGCGAAGAAACTGTACACCTTAGCTGAGGAGCACAGGAACCCGCTGATCAGGGAGGCCACCTCCTATGATCCGGCCGACGCACCGAGGCACAAGAGGCCGAAGGTACAGTTACTGGATAACGGGTAAGTATAACTAATCCTTTCCTTACAGATGGACCAAACCCACTGAAAAGACATGACACGACCAACCACCCTCCCACAAACCTTGCGGGCGCCGGTCAGTAAACCGACCAGTGCCCGTTGTTCCCTGGCTCCGTGAAGGACGAAAGTGCTAAGAAAGCACTTAGGCCTTCACCTCCTAGAGCTACACAGTTCATCCTCACCTTGTCCGATGATCCAGATGACAATGTGTCAATTGACACTTTGTGTACTGGCAGTCAATCCCAAGTCACAGAATATCCACACAGTCCCTGACAGACAGATGACTACCCCCGGGCGTGACAAGCTGGCGAAGAAAGAAGACGAAGACAGAAGAGCGCCAGAAGAGGCCCTAGCCAGCAGGGTTCATCAGCCAGGACCCAGGGAGGTTGACCGAAATCTTCGGCACCGCTCACATTTGTGAGTGGGTCCGTTCGTAAAGTAAGTTAACCCGCCCTGCACGAGGCCGGTCCAGGTCTACAGCGATGACTAGGGTAAAAAGGCAATAGTCCTGACTGGCCCTAGCATCCGAGACCGTCATCATGCCAAATGGATATTGGCGATCATGTTAATGGGTCATGAAGAGGAATGGCTATACATACACTATCACATACCTATTTGGTTCTGCCGATCTCGCTAAAATACGCTTTTTGACTTAGAACTTAATATTTATTGCTAGAAGAAATGACGCCATGATATTTTTATTAAGAACTAAACCCTTCATAGCTTTGGGTGGAATTCAATATCATACAACTTCTTACATGTTATGAATATTTTTTGCACTATGTAAGAAATAATTTTAAAGAATTTTCATTTTCTTTTCTGTATTTGCAGTGGGGACTGCAGTTCTACAACAGTTACTGAGATGATCGTACACGGTTGTTAATTTTACCCCAAATTTAGCAGATTATTTGAACAATTTACAGCTAAAATAAATTTTAATTAAAAATCCTAATGCGGAGATAAAATAAGTAACAAATTTTTATTTTTAATCAATTAACACTGACGTAATTTTCCACGAAACATCAAAACACTATATACTGCACTCGACGCACGTTTCGCCAACCAAGTTGGCATAATCTGGAAATGATTAAAACGAAACTTATGCTAAGAATCTACCCTATTTATACCTAAACTATTGTGACGGTTCACGGAACCGTCATGGTTCTGTGAACCGTGACCCATTAACCAATAAAGCGAAGTTAGGGATATATCTTAACTGGTATCTTTTCTGTTTATGTCAAAATCTAACTTATTTTCAATATTTCTAATTATTAATACATCTAAAAATGGTAGTTCTCCAGAGTCTTCAGTTTCACGTGTTAATTTAACTGACGTGAAACGACTGTTTAATTTAGATACAAAGTTATCAATATCAGCGACTTTTGTATCGAACACTGCAAAAATATCATTCATATACCTAAGTGAAACCCTGGGGAAATACTCAAATTCTTCTTTTGCTTCCGTCTCGAATCTATTCATGAAGAGACTGGCAATAAATGGTGATAGAGTTACCCATTATGTTGTTCGAAGAAATTATCGTTGAATCGAAAACAATTTTGCTTCATGCAAAGTTTAGTGAGTTTAAGATATTCTTTTCTACATCTTGACTGAGATTGTTTAATTAGAGTAGATCATCCTTAAGCAGAGACAACCCTCTCTGCCTTACGTTAATTCTATGGTATCGGAACACTTGGAAACGATGATCAAACGTCAAAGGAGATCAAAATTTCACCTTTTTGCAACTGAATATTTTTCACCTTATTAATGAAATCGTTGGAATTAATCACAGAGAAACTAGGTGGTGCAATTGGTAAATTTTCGAACTCTTCTCTTAACCATTTTGATAGGTGGTACGTCGGCGAACCGATTGCTGAAACAATAGGATGTACCGACTTTTCTGGTTTATGTATCTTAGGCAAGCAATACAATTTAGGTACACTTGGGTTAGATACATGTAACTTCCTATTTAAAGCTGGAGTAATAAGGTTGTTGCAGGATTTAAGTACCTACATTTCTTAATTCAGTAACCATTTTCCATGGATTTCTAGAAAGGCTCCAACCCACCCTAGGTTTAACCAATTAGTTACACAAAAGAATCACAAAATAACTATTTAGCAGTGTAGCGGTTAAACTGTATTGTTTACTCGTGGTTACATATTTGATTCTTCAAAACATGCTTTTTTTATCGTTGAATTGGCATTACTGAATGTGAACTGTCTACTGGGTGATAGCACAAATTTGACTTCCTCTCTTCGTCATTTGCTCGAATTTATTTTTATTGTTAAACTTTAAGTAAGTTTTTAAAGAATTATTGAGTCTAATCACTTATTAAAAAGTATTCGCTATGGCTGATGAAAAGTTACCAGTATGCAGGTTATGTTTAGAAATAGTTTATGATGGGAGATTCGAAAATGTGGACACTATTATAATTATTTTGCAGAATGTCCTGCCTGACCTGGTAAGATTTAATTTTTTAGTCGATAGTACTAGATTTACATAATTTTACGGAGCTTCTTAATAAGATATAGGTATTTAGTTTTTGATTAACATAGGTTATGCAAGGCCAGGTATTAAGAATTTTTGATAAAAGTATTTCTTATACAATACATGCCTGTTCATTAATGTATCCCTTTTTTATTTACTTAATTAAAAGCGTTTGTGTTATTACTGTAGGTGTATTATAATTGTATATATTCTATTTTTCAGGATTTTAATCTTAGTAGTCGACCTGTGATATGCAATAAATGTGTAGAAACACTCCAAAAATCATTTTCTTTTAAATCAGTATGCTTAGAGACTGAGAAATATTTACAGAACAATCGATCCAGTGGAAGTTCTACTTTATATTTAGAAGAAGTAGTTTGTAATAAAATGTCAGGAAATGGTGTGAAAATGGAAAAAATTGATAAAGAAAATATATGTAGATTTTGCTTACAAATAATTGAAGGTGAATTATCTACACAATTAGGAGTACTAGAAGAAGACATGTTAGGAAAGTGCGTTCCAGAATTGGTAAGACAGATTTTGGCTACTAATTATTGCTCCAGACCATCTGCATTAGTCACGTGACCCCTCCAACATTATGTCAATAAAAATTGCAGTAGTTAGTTTATTTTCATTGTTCACATGCTAATTGTTAGATAATCAGTATCATATATATACTTTTTTAAAATTAATCAAATTGATTGATTGATTTGACTTCTCAACTTTCTTACCATCGCATTATATTTTTATAGGACTTGACTCTCTCGGAAAATCCCGTTGTATGTGAAATATGCCTGGAAAAACTACAGAGGCAATTCATTTTTGTCATGTCTTGCTTAGATGTTGAGGACAGAATAAAAAATTATTGTTTCTTAGAAGGTAGAAACGGTCTTGGTCAAGTGAATTTACATGACATACTTGTACTTTCGCTAGAAATGCAAGTAGATAAAAATGACCAACATAGTGATTGTAATGAATTAAAGACTAGTGACAGCACAAATCAAGCTGCAAACAATATAAAAATTGAGGATGTTTTCATTAAAGATGAAGTTTGTGATGAAACAATGCAGGACAATCTTGGAGTGTAAGTAAATTATGGTGTAGGTATTTCTTAGAAAAAAAAAAAATAATAATAAAAAATAAAACAATTATTGGGTATTACATAACGATGGCTTAAACTGCAAACCTGCTAACTCCAAAAATGTAAAATTTTACAGGAGACAATAAAAACTATTTACAGCTTTTGTAAACTTTAAATGTATGGTGCAATCACCATATTATTATAAAATTAAAATTAGGACGTGGTAATGGAATGGAAAATATTAAAATTTTATTATATTTTACTTTTTTTTAAGATAATTAAGGAGTTAGAAGTTTTTTATAAAATAATGAGATAGTTATTTTGGAGTTAGGCGTTTACTCTCTAATTTCTAAACAATATTACTGTAACTTGCAGATATCATTAAACAAATATTTTTATCAAAAATAACAAAAGAAATATTGGTTATTATTAAGAATAAAGAAAAAAACAAAATCTCACTTTGCGTACTGATCTATAGATCAGTTTAAAGAATCTAACTTAATTTTCATACGGAATGTTGTCGTAATAGTTATGGTAATCAGAAGCAATCACCTTTTTTAATTCTTGAAGATGCTCATACTTCTTTTTTTTTTAATTTTACACCGGTTTGTGTATAATTTCGGCAATTCATCCCAAGTTCTTGTTCTAACTTCTCTATCTCGCCTTTGAGGTAGTAAGGTCCAGTCATCCGCACATTGGTAACTTTGGGGTTACCCTTTTTTTCCCAGGTCGTACCGACTTGAAAAATTCGACAACATCAAACTTTTTAAAAATATCATGAGTCAAGTAGTAGACATTATATGGCTCGGGACTTCTTCTAGTCTTAATACATACATCAATATACTCAGCAGGGATATTGATCACTTTATGCTTTTTTAGCTGTTTTTCTATCATGGCATGCATACTGTCGGCCTCCATTTGAGTATGACCAACTTCTAAAAATTTTTGTTCTATGGTTTGTCATGGCTAAATTAAGTAAAGTGTTGCTCATTGTGACATTTCGATTTTGATATGTACAGCCATCAGTGTACAATATTATTTTATTGCTGTCGCCCTCTTTTTTCAACTGAGGTATCCAATAAAAATTTAACCACAATTGTAGCAAATTCTTCTGCATTTAGCCCCCCCTCCTCTGATTCATTCCATAAATAGCAAGTTCCTTCCTTAGATTTTAAGTTGAATAAACAAAAGTTGTGAACGCAAAGCTTAGTTTTGTAATATAAACTGGATACAGTGGATTGTGGTGATAAAAGAACAGCTTGCAGGTCTCTTTCCTTGTCTTTCTGTTTTTCTTTTGTAGCATCTTTTTTCTTTTCAATATGTAAGGCATGTTGATCATTTGAATAGTGTCCCAACTTGTGTGAATCACAAATTTGAAATTGGTCCTTTTTGGGCTGATATAAGGAGATGTTTCTTATATCCATAGCGTTATTAAATGTACATACAGATAGGGATTTTATATTACGTTCTTCACACCATTTTTTCACGTAGAAGTTGTAGAGGGCTTTTTTCAGTTAAGAGATAATTTTTTTTTGTTGATTTCCGAGCATAATGTGACTCCATCGTCAGCAATTCATTAAGAAAGTCATTGATTGCTTTGTTTTCTTTCATGAAAGGATTGATTTTATTTGATTTTTTAAGAGCTGGTAATAACGAATCTTTTTCTTCGCTTGGTTCAATAACATCATTTTGTTTCAATGATTTCTTCCAATTTAGTACGCACCATTTCCCTATACACAATGTATTCAAAAACATTGTCTTACAGACTTACTAATCCATCCCCTTTTTTCAAGTTACAGATTATAGAACAAGTTTTTCTCGATACTGATGGATCTTCTCTGTCCCTGTGACTTAGTAGGTAAAATTTGTACTAAACCATCCACATAAATTTTTTTACATTTATGCACTTATAATAATGTTTTTATATATTATTTTAACTTCTAAACTGAAAATTGGCATCTAATAATAGAATTGTGAACTATTTTGGTTGATTCGCACATTGAAAATGGCTGCTGATACAGGAGTTAGAAGCTTTACAGTGTTGAAATTTTATATCGTGGAGATAGCTGGTATACGTGCCGTGAAATTTAAAGAAAACCTTAATGTGTTGGAGTTATTTGCTTTACCACACTATGGACTTTTATTTTTACTAGCAGATGGCACCAAAATCTCAAATTCCGTAAAAAGTGGAGTTAGCCGGTTTGCAGTCTAAGCCATCGATAAGCATTCTTTCAAACCTAATAGAGTTTACCGGCCATCAAATTGCGATTTTTGTTTGCACTTGGAAGTTAAAAGTTGAAACTTATAAATAATTTTTTACCTTTTGAGACTTCAAAATTCGGTCATCAAAATGTCGTCTTGTATGGGATGGCTGTAGGAGGTGAAACATAAAAATTACCCTAAAGATGATTTTACATAATTTTAATCTACAGAATATCATCTAGATGTTTGTTAAATAATAGTATAATTTTTGCTAACGTAAACATTAAAAAATAACTAATTAAACAATTTGGAAAACATGCAGTTAAATGAATAAGGTCAGCGTTTAAAATGTGCTCCTGAAATTTGCCGTTTTGATCAAGCAAACCTTTTATTTAACATGCCTCAAACTACTTATCTAACTATTAATATTATCAAAAAATACTTATTAATAGACTTGTAGAAAGGAATTTGAGGATTCTAAACATTTTGATATTTAATTATGATGAATCCATAATTTGTTATCGATTTTTTTATGAGCGCTTGCAAGACGTCTTAAGCCGAATTTCGTTTGTTGGCGTTTGCATCACATTGCATGTAGTTGTATAACTTATTTATTGTTAGTCATAAAATTATAAATCCTGCATCGTTTTATTCAAGAAGGATAAAGTAAAGTTTTTAAGTGTACAAAATTTTTATTTGGGCTTTCGTTTCGGAGATAATATGAAACAACGCAAAAATTGTCTAAATTGAATTAAATTTTGACCATTTCAAATCGAGATATTGCCGTTTTAAGTTTGGTTCTTTTGTAAGTCCCAATATATAACATAATATTTGAGAATTATAACAAAATCGCAATTTGTATCTTTGCCACTTTATGCTTAACTTGTCTTTTAACTTTAGTGGCCTTTTGCACAAGACGATTTTTGAAACTCCCCACAGAACATACGTATAATTGAGTACAGAGCACCCTACTAAAAAAATGTCCCACAATAACGACAAAAACATAACCTAAGTTCGACAAACTAATTTGTAGTATCACATCCAGGAAGAGTGTGAAATGCGGGCATATTTTTTAACAAGCATCTATTTGTATTTCATGCACTGCTATGAAACGTACATTATCTTTTGCTCCAGTTTTTACCCAAATTTCTTTAGTCAATTCCCCTTTACAGTAAACAATAGGTTTGTTCATAGAGATGATTTGTAATATTTAGTTTTCTGACTATAGAGATGTGATTATTAAGAAAGCTCTATAATAACAAACGTTCTGATTGAACAAGCACATTTCTACAACATTGTGCGCATGCTTCTGAAAGTTTCACATGGTTGGAAACTGCTTTACAAATAAACCTAATACTAGTATATCTGTATTTTTGCAATCAACTACACATGAATATCATTCAAGTTTTGCCTCCAAAATTATGCAGTAAAAGTCTAGTGTGCTTCTTCATGAGTGAAATTTAATAAATAAGTTTCCAATACACAATTTGCTTTGTATTCAATAATTTCGTTAAATCCTCCACTAGTCACAAATTTGAAAGAAGTATTTTTTGAAAAGTTGTATAACTGACGATACAGAAAATTTGGTAGCTGCTTTTTGTTAAAAACCGAATGAATAAATAAGCACCCATATGGCGAAATCGAGCGCTGCAATAAAAGGATTAAAATTGTGCTTCTGTAAAAACATCTATTTTTCACCATGTTGTATATGTATGCATGAAATGATATGTACATAAACATGAACATAAACAGCACAGAAATTAGACAACTCCCGAATCCAAAGGTGAAGCTGCATGGGCGGGGCTACACTTATGAACAAACGCGGACACATAACCATTCTCACCGACCAATGATTTCTGAAGTCATTGTCACCGACTTTGCCAGTGTCAGTGGCGGGATTCGAATATACAGGATGATGGATTGATTATTTATTTTTTATTTATTTACGGGTAATCCCATTCATTTACAAACTCAGTTATAATAAGTTTATATTGTTACATTAAAACTTAAGGGGCCTAGTCAGGAAAAAGCTTCGGATAGCTGTGTCACTCTAGAAAGTTTTTATACATGTGCCGCTGAATAATTTTGCTCTTGACTATACCTTCACTGGACGTTTTATTCGCCGACTTCATTGAGGTGAGATTCCCGATAGAGCTAACATTTCCTTGCTCCATTTGTAGTGATAAAGATACTTATTTAGAAAATTCTTTTTAACCAAATAGTACGGAATAAAAGTTTGAAACTTGCTGAGCATAATTATGAAGATTCATTCTAGACGACATGTATGAATTTTACCTCGAATTTTACCGATTGATATCATAATTCAGGAGCTAATCACGTCCAAATTTCACTTATATTTACAGTATAAATTTTCCCTACATAGAGTGAAAATTAATTAAAATAGATATACATGTACCCTCTAGTATACTTTCAACTACTGATCCTCCAAATTTGGTGTAATTTGACCAAACCGTATGGAAGAAATAAATTTTGAAAAATTACCTTACAAACACTGGTTCGATTAGCCCTCTTAAGTCCAAAGTATAATATAAAATTGACTATAAAGTTGTAAAGTTAACAAGCTTAGTTTAATCTTATAAGAACTTTGACACTTAATTAAAAGCTCAAGGGTTTTGCAGTTTTAGTTTGTGCTTGAAGCTTAGCAAAGAATTGTTAAAAAAGTCGTGAGTTGATTCTATTAGCACCATGAGTAATTCTTGCTACAGGGGAGTGTTTGTCATAGTTACATCTGTGGTATGTTTAAGCAAAGGTTTGTTGATTCCTAGTTTGTCTAAGAGGAACAAATATACCAAATCTGGACAGCAGGTCTGAGCAATTTACATCCAAGTTGATAATTTTAAATAGAATGGACCTGGTCTGCATAATAGTGACGGGCACTTAGTTTGTCTATTCTGATTGCAGTTCTAATTTCATCAAGTGAGAATTCGCACAGTGGTAGCGAGGTTTATAGGCTGCATATCTTAAGAATTTGTTATGCAGTTTTTCAGTGCTATATGTGGGTGACTAAACTACAGATGCATATTCTAATACGGATCTTACAAGTGAATTATATAAACACTTTATTGCTGAGACACCAACAATATCATTAGTAGCCCTACACATAAATCCCAACATTTTCTGAGCCTTATTAATTATCACCTCATAATGCAAATTGAAGTCTAGTCTGCTATCCAAAGTTATGCCCAGATCTTTCATATAGGTGACGGGCTCTAATAAACTACGATTGATATTATATTGATATTTTATTACATTTTGAGTCCTGTGAAATGTCATAGTTTTGCATTTTCTTATGTTAAGCTCTAATTGGTTTTGAGAACACCGTTTAGAGAGAGCATCCAAGTCCAACTGTATCTTACAGCAATCTGCTTCTGAATTGATAGTGGTAAATATCCTAGGGTCCTCAGCAAATAAGAGAAACTGAGAATTATTTAATACATACTTTATATCATTGATAAATATATAATGTATTTCATCAGAAACAGATTTGAGATTTTAAAATTTAAGATTTATTAATCAATAAAATGTTCAATACATCATAAGTATTTTTTAACAATAAATAGAAATGTTTACGTGTAGCACTGATGCTACTAAATAAAACTTGAAATCAGAAGAAGTTATTTATTAACAAAAACCAAACAAAACAATTACGAACTTTACAGTTATGCGAAGATACGTTGTGTATCCTAGACTAGGTATGATATGATATGATAGGTAAACTGATTTGATAATAATACCTCTTTCGAGTTGGTTCGCTATTTATGTACAGGGGCAAGTGATGAACGGAAATTCCCTACTTTAGTGCGATGGTTTATTGCTACCTGGTAAATCTCGTGTTTCTCCAAGTTAAGCTTAGATTCTCGATATTAGTAAATCCCTCTTATAAACTTAAATAACTTTATTATCGTATTTCTGGAAGGTACGTTTGTTGTGAGATACCGGTTATAAAATATCTATTAACGTGCTTCAGAGAAGGACGTTTAGTGCTAAATCCCGATTATAAAAATAACTTTTTATTTATTATCGCGTTTCGGGAAGTACGCTACAACGCATAAATAGAATTTTATATATGCACCTAAGCCATAAAGACATTAAAAAAAAAAGATTAAAATTATCGGCTAATAGTAAAAATAAAAAAAGGAAAAAACTAAATCTAAAAAGGAATCATCTTAAATATCTTAAACTTTATAATAAAATAATTAAAACTAATATGATAAATAAAAACCTCCCTATATGCACCTTTGGCGTAATAAGCGATATTGGCCCTTGCCGTGATGTAATCCTCTATTTTAACATCCTTGATACATAAATAACTATTCTCCAAAATTCCAAATTGTAGACTTAGGACAAAATACACTAATTTACAATAATGATGTTAATATAAAATGCGCTACAACTGCTAGACATGTTTTTCCTCATTCGGGTTGTCATTATTAATTTTTTTCAAATTCTTAAATTTTTTAAGAGACCAGTTAAGTCCAAACGATGTGACTGAGACTATACTCTGTTCACTTAAACTTTGCAGCGTTAGCCAGGATATAGAACAAAATGCGCGTTGATTCTTGGCGCAGACGGCAGGCAGATGTACACAAGTGCAAAGTTTCTATAGCGGTTTATTTTCATAAGCATTAGTCGTAGTTGGACGTTTCACTGACTTAAGTCCAACGCAACACTGCAAAGTTAAAGTGAATAGAGTTTAATACAGTAGTTAAGATCTAGGAGTCTTAGATACTACAAAAATCTACCATCTGTAGTCCGTCCAACTGTTTTGTACAGTTGCGGACAATAAAAAATGGGACAATTTATCACAGATTTTTGCTAAAATTTAGTTGTTTGTATTCGAAATATTAATACTGTTTCATTCTGACAACAAACAGTATCTGATATTTAAATTTTTCAAAAAAAATACAGATAGAAATTATGCCTCATATTAATGAAATAATAAATTTAAAAAGTTACTTTTACATTACGCAAGAAGAGCTGTGCCATTTTTTATTGTACAACTGTACATTACGGTGCTTAATTTTTTTTTTTTTATAAAACATGAATAGATTCCGTTATTGTCTTAGTAATGGTTTTTTGTTGTTATGAAATATTTGTAATAAATACTTGTATTTCATTTCATGTTATAAGAGCTTTTTGGTTTTGCTAATAAGTTTCTACTAAATTATGTCATTTTAGTTCTGACGAAAATGTGTCTTCCCGATATAATATGGTAAAAAATGAATTTGGAACTGAAATACTACCTCATGAACTAGATCACGATTATCTAACCGTTCTACCCTCCCATAATAAAGGTAGTAAGTTTTCAAACATTCTTATCTACTATAAATTATGTTTTGTTATTTTTTTAGGATTATTATACCAGTCTAGTCTTTCTAGAAAATACAAAATGAAACATTTTATTAGACCTAGGAAAGAGGTCCGAACTTTACGCGCTTTTAAGAGAACTATACTGGAGCTTGAAAAAAAAATTGAAATACTATAAACAAAAATATCTGATGGCATCCGAAAAATTACGTAAGATACATAATTTTTTACAAGAACTAAGAAATAAACATCTATTATCAGATGAGGCCTATCAGGAGATAATGGCATGTAAATAAGAGGTTTCAAAGCTGGTAAAGCCGACTGGGTGCACTTAATAAAAATCAATGTTATGGCTGATTTAGGTGTTTCAACCTTTTATTGAAGTCTTGAGTGTAACGTTACAAATGTCAACATGTAAATTTAAAAATTGGACCTGCCTTTCAAGTTATGTTTCAAGGGCATTTAAAACTGATTTCAATAAAAAATTGGAGGGTTTAAATTGGTCCATAGTTTTATATTTTTATAGGCATGCAGTTTTTGTACTAAATTTTGTATATTTAATGACATTTTAAAATTCACATCATTTAATTTTTCTTATAAAGTCTTGCATCAAATAACTATTGTAATCACAATTTCAGAAAGTCGTACATTATATTCCACAAAATTTATTAAAGGGCATTTCAAAGTTAAATTAATATACATTAACAACTATGGATAGAAAGCATTTTAGTGCTTCCAAATTACCCATCATTAATGAGTCGATCCTCCTTGGTTACTAGGATTTTTTGTAATCCTTCTAGGTCCGCCTTCCTGATACAAACGCAGTGAAACTGCAGCCAAGGTGGCTTATTGTATCCTTCCCTGGTTATCTATACCCTTCTGGTGATTTCTGTGTTGCTGATTAGCTGATACAGTTCTATGATCGGTCTGCGTACAATTATTCTCGGGTCCGTTTTTGTTTCCCCAAAAATGTTTTGTCTTTTGCAGTCCAGCGCCTCGCATTGACAAAGTATGTGTTCCGCTGTTTCCGGCGCCTCCACAGAGCCGGCATCCCAGGTCACCTTCATACAGCCTCATTTTTCGTAGGTGATCCTTCACTGGTGTATGATCTGTGAGTAACCTTGTTACAATTCTTGGCTGATTCCTGCTTAACGTAAACAATTGCCGAACTGTGTGCAAATTTGTCAGCTTTGTTTTTTAGTACTCTACTATGTCCTGGCACCCAGATCAGTTTGACTGTATTCCGTTCTATCAGGGCCTTGAGTTCTAGGCTTTGCCATACTAGCCTTGATGTCACTTTACAGCATTTTAATGCCTTTAGTGCCGCCTGACTGAGACAGTATGGATCTGCTTGTTTGTGTAAGCTCTCCTTAAGTTTTCGCGAATACACTGGAATACTGTACTGTGATTCCCAAATGCATAGCTAAAGCTTGCCCTTGGGTTTTCACTATGCACACACACCAGACCCTGTTTCGGTCCTGGACCCTTTTGTGTACAAGGTCAGTCAAGGAAGTCTGGTGTACCTCCCTTCCATAGCACTCTATTTGGTATAATCACCTCGAAAGGATTATGGAAGGTGATCTGACAACGGCTACATCTGTTCCCCAGAATTTTGCAGCCTGAGGATTTCCCATCCCCATCACTAAGATACAGCATGTTTTATTGATTTTGGCCAAATCTATCTTTGTGTGTAACTTTTGAACCATCCTTTTGATTCACAATCAAAATCCAAGTCTGGATTTAAGCATATATACTGTGTTTGATTTCTTAAATTACAACACTCTGTATAACAATTTTGAAAGTTTGTTTAGGGATATGAAAAAATCGTAAGAAAATAAGCCGAATGGCATACTAGTTCCCACACGTTCGTAATTTTCTCAATATGAGCCCTGTTTTTAACAAAAGAAAATTGTTGAGAAATGCTACAAAACACATTTTGTAAGAAAATTTAAATTTGCCAATTATTCCATTTTTAGTGGAAATTAGTTAAAATTTTTATTATTGTGTTGTTTCTTGACTTGAACATTCGAAAAAATAAAATCGGAAGTAGTTTTTTTTTTTTTAATTTGATTTCAATAAGGAATTTTAAAAATTTTATTAACATTAATTATTTTTGACCGCAAACGTATTTAAATTTATAAGAAGTATTGATTATTACTATTTATGAATATCAAAAGCAAAAACGTCATTGTCAGTAATAATTTTTATGAATTGATTACTTTTAATAGACTGAAATCAAAATTTATAATATCTCCGATTTATTTTTTCAGGTCATAAAACAGTAGTATTAAAAATGTTATCTTTTTCCTAAAAATTGAATATTTGGCAAATTTAAATATAAAAAACATTTTATAACAAAATTAGTTTTGTAGTATTTTTCAATAATATCCTTTAAAAATAACTGGCTAATTGTGTATGCCATGGCCGTTAATTTAAACACACACACACACACACTTTAAAAACAGGGCTGTTATTTAGAAAATGATGAAAGTGGGAATCTTAAAAAATACGCTTTTATCCATTTTTTAATGATCTTTTTAAACCTCTAAACAGAGTACAAAATTATGCTGCACATGGTGTCTTTTATGAGAAATCAAACACAATGTAATTTTTTAAATCTGGAATTGGATTTGATTTCTGTATTTATGGAGTTTGTTAAGTAAAATAAGTCCAGCAATTGGATGGATGAACGATAGCTCATCTAACAGTCGGTAGGTTGTCAACAGACAATCCCGGGAAGGCCGCTAGCCTGAAGAGACCTACCCAGGAGGTTTGCCACTCTGCCAGCGGTGCAGGCGGTGGGTTACTTGACAGTCGAAGACCGTGGTTCGAGTCCACGCTAAACTGTAGGTCCCTAGGTAAAAAGGGCCCATTGTGGCCTCCTTGCCTAGTAAAATAAGTAGCTACTACTAAGTAAAATAAGTAATATGTACTTAAGAAATATTAACTGATTATACAGGGTGGTTGACAAGTTATGACCAAAATCAGTAAAACATCCCATATCTCAGTAACGAAGGACGACGCAATTATAAATAATGGGTAATTTGGAACCAGTGCCTAATGTTAACTTAAGTACACATAACTTTGAAACACCCCGTGTACATCTTTTCGAATCATATTTTAATAAAAACATACCTGTTGATTTTATTTTTAAACGTGTATTTTTTTCTACTCTTTTATCACAGCTGCATTTCTCTGAGTTATGATGTATGTCATCTCTTTCTTTTTTTTTCTGCAGTGTATATAATTTTTTGTGTATATTTTTCTGCATGACTAAAAAAAAAGTTATGGGGGGTATAAGACAAAACCGTTACCAATTTGGGGTTCCAGCTTTCGCACCACGTGGCAAAACTAGTGTAATTTGTGAACTTACAATTTTTATTTAATAATTTACATAAAATGTATTATTAACTTATGTAATAGATCTTTTATCATTAATATATTTTTTTTTTGTAATGTAACGACCCAGCCCCCCCTCGTATATTTAGTTTATGTTATCCTGGTCATGGCACCAGTGTAACGGCCCACTCCCCCTATATTATTCTTTTATAGTGTTATTGTTTGTTGTTTTATTTTGTCGAGTATTTACTCTCGTATATACTCTGATTTTATTAATTCGATTATTTAATTGATTCACCTTTGATACGTCTTACCTTGTCATGAAGCGACTGGTAATACTTAATTAATTGGCCTTTTTCGTGATCGTCTAATTTTAGTGGTAAGACCCAAACTCGTTATTGTACCCTCCCAGGTCCTTTTATAAAGTTTGGTATTAGTTTGTTTCATTTATTAGATTTAATTTGTTTTAATTCGATTACATAATTTCTACCAATTAATATGAACTAACTAATCTGCATTGCACTGATATATGTTTTAAAGAATGACTAGTATAAGATTTGGCTTTAGATTTATGATTACTGATTTACTTAGAAATTACTTTTGTACCTGAAAGTAGAAATAAGTCAAGGAAACTCAAATAACATTTTCACACCTTTTATTTCTGTGCTTAGGCAACTGTCTAAGAAATATTACAGAATATGACATGAACAAAAACCTTGGTACATGTGCGTAAACTTCCGTTTCGTAGTTTAAATAGCATATGGAAAACCTTACATATGGTTGCAAGAGAAACTTCCCTTGTATGCGGTACCCGAACGTCCCCTGACAAAGAAGACCGACAGATGCAGACGACCATGCTTTGATTTAACTCGCGGGCTCGTTGCTACAATATCCCAGCACTATAAATACAACTAACGCTTGCCAATTTACATTCGATGCATATGCGGAAACTTACGACATATGACAAGCAACTGCCCGTGTTTGTGGAGTGCGCGAATTCGTCCCCCCACCAGTAGGCTTAAACCAAGACGAACCGAACTACCCCGTAGTTTTTTTGTGTAGTGGTTGGCAGGCGTTAACCGCATTTACCGCACGTATAAGGTAGCTGTGGCCATGAGCATTAAACGATACTCACTGGATGTCTGTCCCCGGACCCCCTGTCGCGAGACAATGTCCACCGGTTAAAACACTCAGAGAGTCAAAGGAAACTGCATGTTGCGTCATCGACATGTGGCCCAACTAATCTGCCAGCTGATCGCTCGAAATTTGCTCACAAGGAGTGGAATTTGATTAAGTTACCGACATTGCAGATTCAACTGAACACTATTTATTATGTACATTATCTTATTTTGACCTAAATTGATTTGGAAAAATAAATGAGAGTTCCAACGACTATTACTGATCCTATCTGAATTAATATAGGCTGTACTAATTATTAATAAAAATGGATTGAGCAATGCATTATAAGTAAGCCTGGCCAAGCGATGGTAGATTCATGGTCGGGCGCAATACCTACCAATGCCATCGCGCGCTTGTTTACGATGACGATGACACGACACACTTCAGTTGTTATCTGTCGGTCGATGCATAGAGTACTCATAAATAATAAATAATGTTGAGCGTAAAGAGTAGAAAACGACCGTACGCAGATAAAGTGAATAAATTTATCGGTGAATTTCCGGATTTATTCTATGATGGATGTAAAATAATTTGTAAAGTTTGTGATCAAGCCTTAATGTGCTAGAATAAATACGGCTGCAAAATTCATGTCAATAGTAACCGGCATAAAAATTAAAAAAAAAATGGCGTGTTTTCTTTGGAACCTCAGTGTATGTTTGATTTACTGTTAATGCTGATTGCCTGTGAGGTTCCCCTGTGCATATTGGATAAACCAGCATTTCGGGAGTTCTGGAATAAATACAATCCTAAGGTGAATTTACCAAGTCGTTACGTAGATATATGTACCAAGTGTTCGTGAAGACATTGTAAATAGGATTAAATGTGCATTAAAAAATCCACGGCTGTGGTTATGTGTTGACGAGACGACAGATTGTAAAAAAAATATTCTATTTTAAATGTTACAGTACGTGTACTCGACCCTGTAAACCAACATTTCCACTTTTACTAGCTAGCAAAAGACTAACGACTAACTGCGTGTACTGGCGAAACAATTACGCGGGTGGTGGAGACTTTCGAAAAATTTGAACTGTCAACAAGTCAAGTGTTGATGTTTGTGACCGACGGTGCTGCGACAATGCGTTTGGTGGGCTGTTTTCTTCAAAGAGATGATTGTAGGTTTTACATGTTACGTGTAAAGTTCATGCGTTCCATCTGGTAGCAGAAACGATTTGAAAATGTTTTCCAGAGGTAGATGCATTAATAGCAAATACAAAAAAAAGTATTTCTCAAATCTCCTAAACGGCTTCGAGCATTTCACACACTGTGTCCTAGTATTCCGGAACCACCAGAGCCGATTCTTACACGTTGGGGAACGTGGTTGAAGGCAGCTTTTTATTATGCTGAATATTTTCAACAAATAAAAGCTGTGATACTACAGTTCAACCCTAACGAGGCTGCAGCTATTAAGGAAAGCCAGACAAGCTTTCAAGATGTTTCCCTTGAAACAGATTTAAAAACTATTTATAACAATTATAGAGGACTACACGACGCAATAGAAAAATTGCAAAATACTTCGTTGTCGTTAGTGGAATCACTGCAATTAGTGGACGACGTAAATACACAGCTACAGACTATAAATGACGCAAAAAATAAGCCCGTTATTAAAAAATTCGAGAGTGTGTTACGGAAAGAACCTGATTTTACCAAATTAAGACAAATTTGTGATGGTGCATCTACAGCTGCGTTAAGTGAGTTCACGGAGTGTTTTACGTATGCTTGTATTACTTCCGTAGATGTCGAACGGTCTTTTTCAAAATACAAACATATTTTTTCACCACAGCGAACATCGCTTACTGAGACAACTGTAGACACATATCTGATGCTACACAGTTATTATAGAAGTGGTCCAGTTTGTGATAACGACAACCAAGCTACTTCATAAATCTGCGTAAGAAGGTGAGTTTTGTAGATATTTTTATAAAGTGTACCAGTTATTAATAAAATTTATTTTATTTATTTATTATTAGTTATCACTTAGATATACAATGTACATGTGTGAACGTCATTTAACAGTTTAATAATAATGTGCAGCACTAAGCTTACAAAATATAAGGAAATACATAAAAAAAGAATTTAAAGCGAACGAAATAGTACAAAAACATACATCACAATATATAAAATATTTTTGTTTTTATTATTGTACTTATTCAAGTATTATGATATGACGCATACCCAGTAAGTCTCTGTAGGATTAATGACCTTGGCCAGGCTTAGTCATCAGAATTATCCTATAATTGCACGCATGGCATGAATTGCAAATTTTGAATTTTTAAAAAAAATTATTACCCTTTTGTCAAGGACACTTGGTGAGACGATATTAGACTTATTTAATATCAGTGTAGACGCCGCACCAAAACAAATTTAATAGTTTATAAAACATTGAGCTCTTTTTAGGAAAGCTTGGTATCTGTACACACTGGCCGAAAATAAGAAATAAACTTCAAGGCGGCCAAGGCGCGATTGATTAGCCCTTTGTGGAAAGCGACACTTGTTATTTGTAGGTTGCTCTTAAAATAAAAGGTGTTAAAAGTATCTGTTTATCTATTTTTCCTTGTAAAATTAGATAATCCTGACACTTTTTTTATAAATAAACAGAACTCGTCCCGTAAGCACCAAATATTAAAAATATGCAATGCTTTTTCTGTGTATTTTAAATTATTATTATTGTCTCTAATTTATAGTTTAAGTTTAATATGGTTCATTTCTAAAAATGAATCAAAGTTGAAAATAATCATTTTAAAAAGACGCATTTACTTTAAAAGAACGAAAAAGCAGATTTGTTTACTTACCTAATACAACAGTTACTACATGAATATATCATATGGGCTTGATGTTTGGATAGCATTCCATAGCCGTCTGGCATTTTCATCTACTTAAAAATATGCCTTTAACATGTCCAGCATTAAAATAATAAAATTAGTCGCTATGGTTAATCACTAATTTTCACAAAATGAACCACCAAAGGAACAAATTATAAATATATTCCGGTAACATAGTAACTCAAAACTTCGAATAACAAATTTAATCAAAAAACTATAAATTAAACACATTTTTGTAAATTCTAATGCAGACAGGTACGCGAACTATCAATAACACTGGTTTTTACATGGGGTGTAGTGTTGCCAGATATGTGAGATTTTCACATAGGATATAAATTTCATTATAAATAAATCATGATGCTTTTCAAAAAATTTCTATTAACCTAACTGACGGTTAATTTAGCTAACTGAGCATTGAAAAAACGGGTCTTACCATCCCAACAGAAACAACATAAAACAGCAAAAGACTATTATTTATTTGGGCTCGCACAACTAGCGCTGTTTACGCGAGGTTCCGATTTATAAAGATCCTACGTACACGGTATAAAATTTAATTTAGTTTACTCTTTTTTAATGGAAGAACTGACCGAGGTAGGGGCTGACGATCTAAATTTTACTTTTTTATCAACTTTTGCTAATATTGGTGTAAAATGGTAGAAATTTTTAAATAATTGTTTAATTACTTGAAAAAAGTGCAGGTACACAAGAAAAATAATGGTATACATACCATGAAAATGGTACGTCTGGCAACACTGCTTAGGTGCGAGGTTAGATGTGTGAAGATCATAGGTTACATATGCGACGCTAATATCGCAGTTCACATTATGGCGTGGTTGAATTTTTATCATGTAATTGCCTATCCCGAATTGTTCGCTTTGGTGAATTTATATTCTTATATTTTGAAAACGACCGTTCGACATCTACTGATGTAATACACGCATACGTAACATAGTCTTTGAACGCACTTAACGGATCTGGGGCTACACCATCACATATTTGTCTTACTTCGGTAAAACCGGTGTCTTTATTTAACACACTTGTGAACTTTTCTTTAACGCGCTCATTTGTTGCGTCACCTATAGCGTGTAGAAGTAGATTTACTTCGTCCACTATTTGCAGTGACTCCGCTAACGACAACGCACTGTTTTCTAATTTTTTTATGCTTTTATGTAATGGTTTATAAGTTCTTCGCAATATTTTTTAAAGCTGTTTCAACGGAAATATCTTCGAATTTTGTCTGGCTTTCCTTAATAGCTGCAGCCTCATCTGGATTGAATTGTAGTATCACAGCTATTATTTGTTGGAAATATTCAGCATAATAAAAAGCTACCTGCAACCATGTTCCCCAACGTGTAAGAATCGGCTGTGGTGGTTCAGGAATACCGGGACACCTGCTATGAAATGCAAGGAGACGTTTAGGAGATTTAAAAAACACTTTTTTTGTACTTGCTATTAATGCATCCATCTCTGGAAAACCTTTTCGAATAGTTTCTGTCACAAGATGTAAAGCATGCACTTTACACGTAACATGTAACACGTACAACCTTGTTCTTGCAAAAAACGCATTGTCACGGCGCCATCAGTCACAAACATCAACACTTGACTTTTTTAACAGTTCAAACTTTTCTAACGTCTCCAGCACCACCTTGGTAATTGTTTCGCTAGTACACTGACTTAGTCTTTTGCTAGCTAGTAACAGTGGAACTGTCAGTTTAAGAGGATCCAGTACTCGTACTATAACATTTAAAATATATTTTTTTTACAATCTGTTGTCTCATCAACAGATCACCACAGCCGTGTATTTTTTAATTCACATTTGATCTTATTTACCATGTCTACGTGCACAGTTGGCAGATAGTTACATAACGTTGTGCGACTTGGTAACTCTACCTGGGCATTGTATTTATTCCAGAACTCTCGAAATGGTGTTTATCGAGTATGCTGCGGAAGGTCACAGGCAATCAGCATTAATAGTAAATCAAACATAAACTGTGTTGCGAAGGCACGCCATTTTTTTTTATTTTCATGGTGTGCACTATTTACGTGAAGTCCACAAGCACGCTTATTCCAGTACATCTCACAAACCTTCGCACACTTTACAAATTATTTTAGCACCATCATAGAATAAATCTGGGATTCACTTATGAATTTATTCACTTTGTCAGCAAATGGCCGTTTTCTACCCCTGCGTACGTCTGCCATTCTTTATTATTAAATTAATATCAACAATACAGTACAACAAATAAAATAAAAACAAAAACAATATGCAATACACCCAAGTGACTTAACGTGTACACAACTCGAAAGCTAATAATAGACTGGACTGGAGAAAGAGTTTCGCGGTCAAGGTGAATGCCGGCGACAGTAAGTACATCTGTACTCTACGACCATGATACACAGAAACGATTTGCATCTTTATTCATCACTTTTGTCAGCGGTTATGTTAAGATACTTTTCTACTGTATGTACTAAATCATTCATTACAGGATCGTCATTAACTGGGTCTTATATAAATGATCTCGATGGAAGATCAGCAATGTAGGTACAAATATTTTCCTGGAGAAAATTAAAAATTAATATCATATTTATGTCAATAATCTAATCCTTAACCGTTGTAAGCGAGGTGATGCTATTTTATTTATTTCTTTTTTCATGATCCTGATTAAAAGTTTATTATCTGTAACAACAGCAAAAGACCTACCGTACACGAAATGATGAAATTCTTGAGTTGCAAATGTTATTCCAAGCATTTCTTTGTCAATCTACGATTCATTTTTTTCGGTCGATGTTAGACTTCGAAATGCATGATAAATCAGTTTATCCTGCATCAGACAACACTCAAAGCCATCTTTTGAGTGCACCACTTTGGATTATAATTTTTTTTGTAGCTCAAAATTCCATAAAGCCGGTTCTGTACTTAGCACCTCCTTGATATTATTGTTACGTGTTTGCTATCCCACAAACACCTATACTCGTAGATTCGTTGACTGAATATCCAGGTAACACTTATACGCCACTTTATTGGCTAATTAATAATTAACAACAATAGATTAATGACTGTTTTAACTATAATCACAATTAAACATTTATAAGCAGAGTTGGCAAATCGGTCCGCAAGTCACGTTAACAAAGATTAACTCACGTCGTTTTTCACCTTTTATCATTCTGCATGGAGGCATAAAACAAAAAAAATAATAATTAAAAAAGTCAGCTTACAGAGAACATGTGTGATTGTATCTACACAGGAAAAATTCCAAAAAGCCTGCTCCATTTCAGAAGTTCTGGAAGAAATACAATCCCAAGGTAACGTTACCAAGTCGCACAACGTTGCGTAACTATGTACCAACTATAAGCGAAGACATTGTAAATAAGATCAAATGTGTACTAAAAAATACACGGATGTGGTTATGTGTTGACAAGACGACATATTGTAAAAAAAATTCTATTTTAAATGTTATGGCACTGGACCCTCTTAAACAGACATTTCCACTACTATCTAGCAAAATACTAACTGAGCGTACTGGCCAAACAATTACGCGGGTGGTGCTAGAGACGTTAGAAAAATTTGACCTGTCAAAAAGTTAAGTGTTGATGTTTGTGACCGATGGTGTCGCGACAATGCGTTTGGTAAGCCGTTATATTCAAGAACACGGTTGTAGGTTGGTACATGTTACGTGTAAGTGCATGCTTTACACCTTGTGCCAGAAACTATTCGACAAGGTTTTCCAGAGGTAGATGCATTAATAGCAAGTACATAAAAGTGTTTCTTAAATATCCTAAACGTCTTTGCGCATTTTATAGCACACATGATGCTGCAAAGTTTTTACAGATCTTTTCCAGTTTGTGATAACCAATCTAGTTAAGAGAATAAGTTGTGCACACATTGTTATAAAATTATTGCCTTTATTACTAGTTAATTTCTTTTATTACACTTATTATGATGCGTACGCCTATGTCCTGCGGCGTATTTTTGCCAACTGTACTTATGTCTCTTTCTTATTTTTTTCTTTACTCGTTAATTTTCAACTTAAGATACGAAATACCCAAAAACTGGGTATTTCGATATAGCCATTGGGTAAAAAATGGAAGCGGGCAAAACCCGGTATTTAATGAAAAAGTGAAGAATATGATAGAACCTTAAAATAAACGAAGTACTTACGCCCAATCGTATATTATATTAATTAATTGATAATACTTGCAAGGAGTGACATCTACTGGCAGTAAAAGAAATAATTTTCATGTATTTCTCTGCCTGTTTCTTGTTATTGACGCTCTAATGGCCGATTGCACCGTAGTATTAAACTAGGCCTATATTTAAGTAGCGTTTAGACAGTGACTTTCACCATTTGATTATCGTTGCAAACGCCACGATCTAAGTTAGACTTAAATATAAGCCAAGCTTAACGCTACGGTGCAATCGGCCATAAGTGCTTTCGATTTTTATATCTTGACTCCGGAGGCCGTTCGAAATTTATACAGAGTGCACACTAGCAGTTTGAAAAGTGGTTATAATTTTGATCTGGGTAAATATTAATGTCGTTCTTAAATTGTCGGTGTGCACACTTTAACCACCTCGATGAGCACGTTAAAGTTTACCCGTCATGCGCAGATGAGCTCTCAGCTGAGATATTTGAAATATAATTTTTTTTGTGATGGGCTTTAAATATTTCAGTTTTAAACAAAACATTACAGCCTCTAGACACTCTGTTGTGAAAGATTCAAATTCTACATAAACTCAAACTGCAAACAGCTGTATTGTTAAAAACATTGTGTTTAAATTTTATGTCTCTTTCTTATGTTAAAAGTTGTGAAATATTTTCTCTGGATCATTTGGAAAAAAGTAAATATTTACCTTTGTACGACACATATTTAGGGATTCAAGCTTATGAAGGCATTCAACAATTATTAAAAAAATTAAATTAAAAATGTATAGAATATAAACATTAATATTTTTTTTACTAATAACCCTCCTCCTATCAAGTTTTTATATTCCTTACGAGAAGTAATAAATATGATAAAACCTACAGTAAATAATTTTTCGAAAATCTGAAATTTTTTAAATTTTACTGATTAACTCTGAAAAAGTCTTACTTTTACTTTAGCTAAATTTTCATGAAAGATCTGATTAATTCTGAAAAACTATTCTAGAAGAGTCCAAAAACTTGTAAAAATGCAGTCTTTAAAATGATTAGTAAGTTTTACATAGATCTTTTCATACTTTTTCAGAATGTTTCAGAATTTTTTAGACTTACTCATTCTTCTGGAATTGTTTTTCAGAACACTGCAAGACTAAATTAGATTATTGGTAGAAACTATTTCCACCAGGGTAACAATAGGAAATCTAGATTTCCTATTGTAACGAATGGACGGAACATGCCCTTCTTGATTACCAAGAATTAAATTTAGATCCATTATAACCAGCTGAAATTTATTGGAGCGATGATTTTGCTCTTAAAACAAACTACATACAGACACAGTATCCGCATTGTTACAATGGGTGGGTTACAGGATAGTGGTGGAATTTTGAACCACATAACTCCATGTATAATATTAATGTATGGCAAAAGAAATAAAAATAAAACTCCATTTTTCGACTTTAATAATTTCATTCCCTATTCATTTTAAACCTTAGGTAAATATTCGGGAAATTTAAAGTAATGGATCGGGTAAAACCGGGTATTTTTAAAATTTAAAAATCTTATTGGCAACATTAATGGGGTATTGGTGCCTTTATATTTGAGATCTGGTGAACTTTTTTATCTGTTTTGTGGTGAACGGCGTAAATATTCTCATAACCTTAATTCAGAAAAGTTCTTCTTCGGCTTCTTTAAAATTTATTTGATTTGTTGAGATATTCTTACTGTTGTAGTCTCTGCAGTTTGTTTTCCGATATTTCCTTACTTGCATTAATTATAAATCACTAGATGGCGCCGTATATTTTCAGTACGACCAGACAACCACGTGTCTGGTACGAAGGTAAACAAAAAAAATTTTTGACAGTGCAATTGTTTTTAATAAAAATTAGCGCTGTTATATGTGACCATCTATAATAAAACGTGGTACCAACCAACAATTGTTTACAAGTAAAGCCATTTCTAAAAGCCGCGCCACAAGTCAGCTGACTGATGTTTTTTTTTTTTAGTCTAGGACATTAAAGAAGCTATCCTCTATTAATACTCAACATGTTCTTAAACAGACATTTCAAAAACGTCTCAAAATAATCAGAATTCGGATTATTTTGAGGATATTAGGAATTAAATCACCACTTAGCATATGACGCTGCGATCAGACGAGTAATAATCAGCTGAATCTTGGTTTTTTTACATTCGTCTTATTTGCTTTAGAAAAAATTATTAATTAGAAGTAATCGAAAGTTGTAAGTAAATTCAATAAGTTTAACCTATTGCATTATTTTTTGCTAATTTGTGGGAGTATAACCTAAAAATGACTTTATAATCCACATTTTTCCTTGAGTGACAATTGAAACTACTAGTGCAAGAAGGTGTTAACAACAAAAGCTCCGACCTACGTTGAATTAAACCTGCAAGACTTGTAGGTTTAATCCAACACAGGTAGGAACTTCTGTCCGCTGAGTAGCTATTTGCTGTAAATCTTATTCTTGGAAAGTATTGACAATAAGTTGTCAGTTTTCTGCGAAACCATATGCTAGGAATATTGTATTTCTCCCAAATGAGATGCAAATGATCACAAAAATTTGCCAAACAGTAATTCATTTATGCTTTATGGAGACTGGAATGTAGAAAGCACATTCTTACCGCGAGCCTTCTTTCACTGGTCAAACATTAATAGTTCCATTATTTAATAAAGATTCTTCCAAATGCATATCGCTCTTTAGAATGATTTTGCTACCTAGTAGTAACTAATACTGGTAACCATTTGAAGCACAAACACATCATGGCATCCTTGCCATATTAAATTTTCTTTGAATTAAATGGGAATCAAAAATTAAAACACTTATTTTTAACTATTACTACATTTTCCTTGTAAATAACATAAAAATCATAATGGTGTGCTAAATTATTAATTATATTATACATATTTTAAAAAAATTTCTTCAGTTACTTTAATATAAAATTTTATTAAACAAATATAATTGATAATTCATAGGTCCTATTGTGGAATAAGTGCATCAGGTAGCAAAACTGGGATTTCTGTAAAAGAAACAATTTATCAATATACAGGAAAAATAAAATAACGAGTCCAATCATCACCACTCAATGATCAATTTTCTTGTGTAAAATTTGTAGGTGATAATAATATTAATAACTTTATTATCTCTCGATCAGATCTTATTTTTTAAAATACCTGACATGACATGAACATATTTAATTGTCTTTAAATTTCAAGAATAAATTGTATGCAAAAAGTGGTACAAAATAATAACATTCTTATGACGTCATCCGAATAGGTTCGCACTGAAATAGAAGTGGCTAGTGAAATCTAAGAAGTTATTGTTGTTGATAAAGCAAACAGAAAATTCTCATAAAATTCCTTTTATTAATGTGACCGGTTTCGTGAACAAGTAATTACTTCACATCATCAGACACAGGAATTTTTTATAAATAAAAATTCCTGTGTCTGATGATGTGAAGTAGTTACTTGTTCACGAAACCGGTCACATTAATAAAAGGAATTTTATGAGAATTTTCTGTTTGCTTTATCATGAATAATTACTCATATGGGATTAACCTACCTAAGTTATTGTTGTGTTGCCAGATGTGTCTATTAGCGTGTTCCTAATTATAGCCTACTTATTTAATTAGTAAAAAACGTTTCACATTCAAACCTCATACAGCATTTTTGAATTACAACTTTTAGAAATCAATTACACACCAGAAAAGTTATTAGTGCTATCGCCGCGATAATTAAAATTGGTTCTCAAGCAATAGGTTAAGTTGCAAAATCTATAGGCATATATTTACATTTCATACTGTATATGAGTTAATATAGCCTTAAGGAGCCTAGTCGGGAAAAAGCTTCGGATAGCTGTGTCACTCTCTAGAAAGTTTTTATACATGCGCCGCTGAATAATTTTGCTCTTGACTATACCTTCACTGGACGTTTTATTCACCGACTTCATTGAGGTGCGATTCCCGATAGAGGTAACACTTCCTTGCTCCATTTGTAGTGACAAAGATACTTATTTAGAAAATTCTTTTTAACCAAATAGTACGGAATAAAAGTTTGAAACTTGCTGAGCATAATTATGAAGATTCATTCTAGACGACATGTATGAATTTTACCGATTGATATCATAATTCAGGAGCTAATCACGTCCAAATTTCACTTATATTTACAGTATAAATTTTCCCTACATAAAGTGAAAATTAATTAAAATAGATATACATGTACACTCTAGTACACTTTCAACTACTGATCCTCCAAATTTGGTGTAATTTGACCAAACCATATGGAAGAAATAAATTTTGAAAAATTACCTTACAAACACTGGTTCGATTAGCCCTCTTAAAAAAGCACAAAATAAAAATATTTTAAAACATGATAAACAGGAAATATGACAACATTCCAAAGGGTTTCTGAGAAAAAATTGTGTGTACTTTAGTATTCCTTGAAACGGGGCATATCGAGGGCAAATGACAACGTCGCATCATAGAGTTTTACCAAGGGTCTGCTTGAGAAATGCATGTTCAGCTGCTTTAGGAGTGCCATAAATCGCGTGAACGATCTTTAGTGCGTCCCTACTAATTTGCTATTATAATTTAATGTTGAAGATTTAAATAATTTGTAAAAAGGAACATTTTAGTTTGTTCCTTATAGTCCAATATATCACCTGTTAAAAAAATTGCAAACCCCGTATATATAATTATATTTTCCGAAACGTATTTTATAAATTACTGATATTATTGTAACTTACCGGTCTAAATTATCTAAAAAATAAGTTATCGTTAAATAACCATCTATAGCGATAAATCTTCTCTTACCATAAGGTGCACAAAAAAGATTAACAATCTTCTGAAGGACTGCTTTGCCTTTAATTATTTTAGTTTTGACCGGCACTGATAGAATTGCTGTTTCAGACAATCATCAAACAAATACTTAACATTTTAATTCATACATACCATTTTCTTCTTCTTTATGTTTCTTCATGTGCCGATTGAATAACCATTTACTGAATATTCTATAGGGACAAGATGTACACTGATATATTTTTTGGTTGCGCTTCTGATGCAGTTTCATATGTCTTTGTGCGCTTGATCCATGTGTAGTTTCAAAACTGCAGTCTGGACATTTAAATAAGTCTTTATCTTTATTATGACCCCTTAAACTGACTCTAAAAAAACGTAGAGTAGAAATAAAAACATGAACTGAGTATATTTGTATTTGCCATTAGTAGTTGGGCATCAGACTTTAGAAAAATTTACAATCACTGTCCGTAACTAATAACTAAAACTTGCTTTACCTCCTATTTTTGTTGAGTTCCTCAACCTGCATATTTGATAGTTCTTCTTCTTGTCTCAAATAATTATCATATGCCTCCCTTTTTACCTCCAAACTATAAATATTTTCTATCTTGAAGTGTAATGGTGGTAAATCCATTCTTTCTAGTTGCGGTAAAGACTCGCAATCCGATTCTACTTCCAACTTTGGTTCAATTAAATTGATTTCAACGTCACTTTCACTTAAAGGCTCGGACTTTATATGAGGAGTAAAACTAGAATGGACCGCTAGACAAAAAAATAATAATAATAAAAATAAAAGCACAAAGCACATCTGTAAAATAATCTATACAAATGCGTAAAAGCAATAAAATTATATCTATGCTTCCATTTAGTATTTCTACTTACAACTTAACATGGCATGCAGTATCCTGTATTGAGATCTAATTCCCACGAGACCTAATTCTAATAGCCATGCTATATATCTGTTCAGGCTTCTGAATGGGTTTTATTTAAACCGACAAAAAAGTTCCAAGAGATCTAATTCCTACCAGATCTAAAACTGCCATTTTCCCCATGAGAGTTAGCTCAACACTAACCCTGTATATTCATTTAGCTTTCCAAATGTGTTTTATCACTGTAACATACTTAACACCGATTTAAAAATCCCACAAGATTATAAATGTGACGTTGCCTTACAATGTGACGGTTTGAATTTATTGTCGCCGACTGCGGTTTTAGAACCTTATCAATGAGCAAATGTTCTAAACTGTGTGATAATTTAATTTTAGGCGAGGTTAGCAACACTATTTTCTGTGAACGCCTGGTTGCATATCTCATTAAAACTGGACAGTCGCAGTTGCTGAGGAATTTTGCATTTTTCTGAATGATTATTTTTTTTCTTTAAAAGAATGGTGATTGACATTGGGTTCATATAAAGTTTTATTTGTATTTATAAACATCCGTAAAGGGAATTATTATATAAGCCTAAAAGTTAACAATTTTCAATTGTGGTGTCGAGTTCTTCAGTTTGGAGAAGATATTTGGTTTGATGAATTGAAAATTTACTGTTTTCGGGATTTATTGTCATCGTTCGTTGGTTAGCTTTCCATTTGGCCATTTTCAATTATTTGGAATTAAAACCTTCTTATCCTAGAGATAAAGTATAATCTTTCGTTCTCGTTATAAGCTTTTTTTAATATTCTTATATTATTTTAGGGTTTTATTTTCCCGTTATATTTTAACCTACTTGTTACTTAGAAGAATTTCACTATTTTAAATAGGAGTCCTAGTGTTGCAGTGCAAGGAGCTGGTGTTTTGCGATATAGACCACATACATCCACCAAACAGATAAGCCAAATAAACCTTACTTTAATTTATTATTGTTCTTAACATTTTACTGTCATATATTTAAAGGAAAACGAGGTAAATTGCACTTAACTTTTTCTTAAATTTAAATTGCTGTGTTCGAATTCTAGTATAGTTTATATAATTACAAGTACTTACTTATACGCTTATCTTTAATGTGCAACTCGTAGATGTTCTATATAATTGACATATATAATTTCAATCATTTACTTAATTAATGTATATAAACGCGCCCTACTAATACGTGTATATAAACTATCACAAATATCAGGTCATCTGTGACCCGTCCGTGATCACGTTTGGGGATAATTTATATTCTTGTCCAAGATATTTTATGTATTTTGCTGATATAGGTACATCACATATTTTGCATCAATTTACACTTTGATTAAAATTTCTCATATACACTGATCCACAAATTTCTAATAATTTTATTCAATTTTCTTTTGTAACTTTTCTATTAAATTACATATTAGATATAATTTGCGACTGTTATTTGGTGTGGCGTGAATGCTCCTTGATCATTTTTTTTTTGTATGTTTACGTGCAATAATTGGTTATCTTGATATAATAAATTATGGTATTTCTGAAGTTTCGTGGTTTTAGAGAAATATTGTCTAAATTAACTTAATATAGTCAGTTTAAAATTACGTGATGCCAATACTTTTTTTTTCTTAACGACATTCCTAAGTATGCTGTGGCACTGACATGTATATACCTATCAATTTATTGCAAGGATAATTTGATAAAGCCGGAATTTTATATAACGATTGCCAAAAACCGGAACCTGAAGTAAAGTTACCATACAACCCTGAGATTATAAATTGGTAGAAATTTGTTACAACGTACTAAAGTAATAATAATAAATGAACAAAATCCACGTGATTAATTTGTATATTTTAATTCGTGATTGTGTCTTTCATATTATGGCAGTACATGATGACGATTTTGTTGATGGCACGCCTCGACGAAGTTGTTAATGGAAACTAATTGCTCATGTGGTTTTCGATCATTTATGAAGACCTGTTATAATATACCGTACAATAAAAATGATATGCTTTTTTTGATAAAGTACTACCTACAAATAATATCAAATTATTAAAAAAAATGTCTCAACCATCACTGAATGCAAAATGCAAAACTAATTTCGAAGTATTTAGATCTCATGGGACTTACTCCCTACAATCATTCATTAAAATTATTTCTAATAATTCTAGAGGATTTAGATGCATTCTATAAAATATGAAATCTTTACCCTCTTCCATAAATGAGTCATCAGAATCAGAATAATGCTCCACTATCTGCTCTGGCTGTGTTTGTGCTTTTATTTTTGAATTCACTTCAGCTCTAATCTTTTCTAGTTGTGCTTTTGGAAGTAATTTTCTGCGTATTATCCTACGTATTTGATAACTAAGTCGTTTACCGTCTACTGGTTTATCGGGGTTAAGCTCGGTCCACTTATCATAAAGTCTCTGCCAATAACTAAAAAAAAAAAAACATGCCACAGAACAAATAATAAGCGCAGTAACAATACTATCAATCATAAAATATTAATTATTTCATATTTACTCTACGATACTGAAAAAGTAGACAATTTAATGGCTTGCTAACTAGTTATTATGCAGAATTGGTGATATTTCAATGGTGAATTTCAATAAAAATTATATGGTTAAGCTAATGTAGTGCGATCAAAAGTAATTGCGCAGTATTATTAGTATTACCTCTAGAATAATGCGATATTAACTGCTGTTAAAGCATATTAGTTCAGCTATTTGCCAACGTGTGGCGTCACAATCACTTCAAAACATTATGTTTAACTAGAGCATGGTAAATCAGATGGCTCTTAGTAGCGTCCCATGTGGATACCTACTTACGATAATTATGGCAGATGATGAAATAAGTAACATTGCTTACCTTTTACGTGTTAAGACCTGAGGACAATGGAATCAACAAATAATCGCATGAGTAACACAGTTTCTGTTTCCTACTGAAAAAATCTTCTTTGTGGGATAAATACATGTGTGTAAAGTGAAAAAGATCTTTCGACATTGACCAATGTGATATTTACAAACTCAAAACTTTCTAAATCACTTGTAGAATGTTCTTCATTAAGATACCGAATAATATTATATAAAGTTTCGTATCTCACATTTTCCTGTAAAATGTCATTATACCGCTTACTCACTTGCATACCGGGGTTATTTTTAGAGTTTGTAATTTATTTTTTATATTATAAATTATATGCAAGGACTCTTCTAATGACAATGAAGAATTTTCTGATAGTTGAATACTGTCCAATACCACTGTATAATTGTTGTGAATCACATGTAAGCTGCTTCTACTTCAGGATTTTTTAAATAGTTTTGGGCCTCAGAGATGGCTTTTGATTAACTTAAAACTTGTAACCCGTTTAGAGGCTTTCACGAATATTTGTTTCGTATTTACAATCAATGCATCAACTTTGGGATAATTTATTCAACTACCAAATGAAGCGTATGACCAAGGCAAGTTACTTGTATTAAATTTGGGTATACATTTTTCAGCTATTGTACAGCTTTAACCATAAGACTATATCATGCTGCATCGGTGCTTAACATCCATAACTGTGAACTATCTACACCCATTATGTCAGCGTTTATGTAATAAGTTTTTGTACAGTTTCTGCATTTTACAAGCAAATAAATATGGCGACGTGGGCCCACCAGTCTAAAACACGTGCTAAAACATTTGTCACATCATTTCATTTTGGGTCTGTCGTTTCGTCCATTGTTATCCAAATTTTCTTTATTTTTTATTACACTTTTAAGTTTGTTTTTTATATGGTTCAGTTTATGAGCAGCTGTTCTTCTTGATGGTAATCCTGGTTCGGCATACATTTTTTCCAAAATGCCCAAAATGCTCTGTTCTTTCTTCAATATATGTAACGGAATATTATATATGTACATACATAACATACAAATATAAAGTCACATAAAAATGTTGCATACAAACACTATTTTCTTTTTATTTCGTGTTGTAAATTTTATGTATTTTCCAGTTGAAGGACATTGCATACCTGACAAGATATTAATGTGCCATTACACTTTAGATCTTGATATCTGTTGCTTAAAAATGTAAGAAGTAAATCTTAAACTGGTACGCTGTGGCTTTATTTTTATCGGTTTATAAGGTCGCAACGAAATACTTGCTTACTGCATACTGAAATATGGCTCACAGATATTTCAATTATATCTGCTGCATACGCGCATAGTGTTGCCTACGTACATACATGTATGACCAGCGCTAGATTTGATTCACTGTATGCATAATGTATTTCTCATTTTTACAATAAATTCACAATTCACAACACAGGTTAAAACTTACTTCGAGCTTAAAATCCACCAGACATGAGTTGGTGAGTGTTCATTAAAATCAGAAATAACAAGCCAAAAATCATCTTAATATTATATAAATTATAATAAATTTGCCAATCTCCAAATTGAAGCCATAATTTTTGATTCATGCCAAATACGTTGGATATAATGTTGCAGGTAATAATTTTAATTGCCTCACTAGATAAGGTTTTTCCAACAATGTTTAACAGTAGGTGTATGAAATAATGAATATCAGCAGATCAAAAAAAATTTAGAGATGATATTATGCATACTCTATACTTACCCATGATGGAAATCCTGTTCATTTTTAGTAACCTCAAAGTATACACTTATAAGCATCTTGTTATCATTACTAGTAAATTTCACCTGTTTGCGTGGTGTCGAAATATCTACAAGTCACATCTATCAGATTTTAAATAACATTTGAATGTATAATTAAGTATACAGGGTGAGTCAGTTTTTTGTAGACAAACTTTAACAGGAGATAGAACACGTTTTTAAAAAGAAAAGTTCCTATAAACATATGTCGTATCCGAGATACAGGGTGTTGAATATAATTTTTTTTTTCTCGAATTTTCATTATAACTTATAAACGAATGCTTAGATTTTTTCCATGTTTGGGGGATAATGCCTATTAATTAAGGGGCATAAAACAAGCGATAAGAATGTTCAAAAACTTGCACAGTGGCGGAGTGAAGGGGGTGCTCAACCCCTTTCTTAAACAGAACTTCTACACCAATGACTATTTTTTTAAAAAACTGTTATTTTCGTTATCTACATACAGTTTAACAAAAATAATGTCCCTTCTTCTCTTTCGAAATTCCTGTGCGTTTCCGAGTTATTTTGATTTTTAGTGTTTGGTGTGGTACTAAATTAAGTAATTTATTCAGGGTGAGTCAGTTTTTTGTAGACAAACTTTAACAGGAGATAGAACACATGTTTTTGAAAAGAAAAGTTCCTATAAACATGTTGTAGAACGCTTCGTTTCCGAGATACAGGGTGTTGAATATAATTTTTTTTTTTCTCGAATTTTTTTAAGTATGTATTTGTATGTATTGTATTTGAGTATGGCTTGATATAACAAATATTTATTTTGACTACATTGGAAAGAGATAAAGAATAAGAGATTTCGGCTTTTTAGAATCCTTAACAAACCATATTTAGTTAGGTTTCGTTGAAAGAATTAAATATTTAGCCGATAATTGATAATAAATAAATTACTTAATTTAGTACCACATCATACACTAAAAATCAAAATAACTCGGAAACGCACAGGAATTTCGAAACAGAAAAAGAGACATTATTCTTGTTAAACTGTATGTAGATAATGAAAATAACAGTTTTTTTAAAAAATAGTCATTGGTGTAGAAGTTCTGTTTAAAAAAGGGATTGAGCACCCCCTCCACTCCGCCACTGTGCAAGTTTTTGAAAATTCTTATCGCTTGTTTTATGCCCCTTAATTAATAGGCATTATCCCCCAAACATGGAAAAAATCTAAGCATTCGTTTATAAGTTATAATGAAAATTCGAGAAAAAAAAGTTATATTCAACACCCTGTATCTCGGAAACGAAGCGTTCTACGACATATGTTTATAGGAACTTTTCTTTTTAAAAACATGTGTTCTATCTCCTGTTAAAGTTTGTCTACAAAAAACTGACACCCTGTATAGTAATCGCCTACTTCCAGTATAACTACACGACACAGGTTGTTTTTACCCGAGGTCCGTAAAGGAGTAGGTTAACTCTAAACTTGGACGAGGAGAGACGGAAAGGGAATGTAATGCGTCAGTATGCCGTGTTGTGAATCATACGTTTGTTGTGTTCATTTTATAATCGTTTTGTGTGGTTATTTGCTGTTATTTTGATATTTTGCTTATAGTTATTATTAGTTATGTAATATTTATTGTTATGGACCTCTTTTTTAGTTTTTACGTGTTTTCTTTGACATTTTAAGTGGCATTTGGATTTTTATATAGAGGACAACATTTGGTTTAAATTACATTTATTTTGAGAAGGTATGTACAATAAGATGAGGTACATATATTTATTTTGAGATGAAGAAATATCCAGTTAATAATAAATAATCGTTTTAAGTTGACTAACTATATGCAGTGTTGTTATTTGTAAGAGTAATGCTGAGCAGAGGGCAAAGAAGAATGGAGAAAAAAATATCATTTTTCTTGTTTCCTACTGATATTTTAATTGGGAAAGAGTGGATTAGAAACTGTTAAAGAACAGAAAAATTTAACTCCAATAATAAAAACTTTGCAGTATACATGTTACAACTGATGATTTTGAAGATGGAATGAAATCAAAATTGATAATGTATTGCCAAAAAAAACTATAAAAAAAACTGGTAGGCAATATAAACTTTATCTACTAAAAAATAATTTTTGGCTAATTTTATTATATTTTAGCTATTACATCACTTAATTTGTTGCCTGAAACTTTGACAAAATTGTCCAGCCCAACTGCAGGAGGTGAACGTGTTAAAACCAGAGAACGAAAGAGATCGTAAACAAATTTTAAGTCCATTATTGTCTATAGGAAATGTGGGAAACATTCCATACACAAGAATCCCCAGAAAGATGCATATGATGAATTATTACATAATTATAATGTCCTTTTTTCTAGAGAATGAAGAATTTAAGAAAAAATCAAAGAAACGAAAAACAGCTTGCTATTGTAAATAAAAAATTCGAGTTGCAAAAACTTGTTGAACAATATGAAGGACAATCAAATTCAAGAGTAAAAGAAATGTAGGTAAAAGTATGCCAGACTGCATAACGCATCAGGATCTCGAATACGTGACTCAGTCTGATAGACCGAGACTGTGGTACTGTACAAATATGACACTCGGTCTTATAGACCGAGTTATGGCAGTCGTAAATGTATTAAAGAGATTGAATTCTTTATATATTTATTTTTTATTTGTCTTAATGTAAAATACCTTAAGGTGGATTTATGCAGACACATTTAACATTTATCATTTAAGATTTAAAAGTTAACATTTAAATTAGAGATTTAAGAATGCCAATACACATTTATGCACAATTTATATAACTTATCATTTAAGGGACATCCAATCAAATTTAAGGTTTCTGCTCCTGCCCAGATGATGACGACCAATAAATAATTTGGTTTAGGGATTTGTAACCTAACCTCACGTTTAGGCATGCACAATACGATTTTCATTTAACATTTAATCTAAACATTACAAGTTGGCCAACTCTTGTAAAATGCTAAATGCTAAATGTGCTACATAAATTGGTTCATTACGTTATAAGACTTTAACTCATAAACGTTAAATGTTGAATCTTAGATCTTAAATGATAAATGTGTCTGCATAAATTCACCTTTACTGTTAATAAAATATTTTAAACATGAAGTTTCAATAATCATTTCCGCAATGAAAGAAAGAAATAATAAATGATATAATCTCAGCAACCACCAAAGTAAGGGCCTTTACTGGGATTTTATTCAGCTAGCATCTCAAGTCAAGGCCCCGTAAACAACCAGTGTTTGTTGTTTACTGGGGCAAAACAAATCATTTATTTAACTACTAAATAAACTACTAAAATTTGCTACTAGTCAATTAGAAGAAGAATAAGTCTAATATGTTATGGTTAATAATTAAACTAGATTGATTTCCAAATTATTTAGCTATTTTATATTGGTATACGTTATTTGGGTAATATTTCCTAAATATTTAATTGGTAAAATAGGATAGACCAATTTAGTTTTCCCCTTTCCTTCTTTTACATAATATTTATAAAGGACTATGGGTTATATACAAAACTGAAATCAGTGCTGGGTTACAGGAAAAAGTGATCCTTATAAGTACATCGAGAAAATTCAGGAAATGATTCCTGAACCTATACATATATTTTGAGATATTATCTATAGTCATTTATTTGTGGCATCCTACAACGTTTTTTCTCACCTTATTTAACTATTAAGCCATTGTCCTATTCTGAGATGAAAAGCTAAATGAAGTTTTGCCCATAACTGCTTCGTTTTGGAGATAGTGTGTTGTTTAAAAAAAAAAACTCCTAAAGATCTCTGAAATGCTTGAAGATTTTTATTAAACTTGCTCTGCATAATGAGTACTTTTAGAGACTTCTTTGTTGTAAACATTTAGAGCATTTTTTCAATATACAAAATAGTGTATTAAGATTATTCCTCAGTTAATTAGTAGCACATTGATATAAAATATCAGTTTGTTAATATTTTTCTATTGTAACACTGTACTTAAATAGAATGCAACAAAGTGATGTTGTCACTTCTGAATACTTTTAACTATACACTGTGTCCAAGATAAGAATGCACAGCATGGGCATCTTGGAAATGGTAGGAGATACGAATTCGATTAAATGGGGAAAAAGTTGCGTAATTAAGATACTATCACAATGGTCTTAACCAATGTCAAAAATTATTTTTTGTTTTTGAATTATTTTGAAAACAGTAAATTTTTGAAATCTGCTTTTAATTTTTTTTTTCACGTTATTATCAAAAATATGAAAAAACAAACAAAACATCCTCATTGTACTTTCTAATGAACTTTAACGTGGCAATGATATTTTCGCCCTCCGACGTTTCGTGATCGTGGAACCATCATCAACTTCTTTTTTTAAAATACGGACCTGGATTTTTTTTACGTATTTTGAATGCATTCTTCATTCTAAATTCACATATGTATTACACATAGAGCTTACAACATGTTTTTCTCTAGTTATAGTCGTTACTAGGATTTATGAAATGAATAAATAATAAATTTAAATTGAGGACTAGATACAAATACAATTTATCAGGTACTCGTGCATCTAGTACGTTAAATAATAATCAGTTAACAAAACAAATGGTTTAATACTGAATAATAATAAATTAATTACATATGTATTAACCTCAGTAACTACACAGATATAAACAATCAATTTTATTAAAACCATAGATGTCAAACCTCTAATAAATGTTCAAAATGGGAACCGTTATTTTCTAAACAAAGATAGCATCTTCGTATAGTAGAGTATAAAACTCTAGTTAGCATTTCTGGAGTAATGCTGTTAAATGCTTCGGTAACAGATGCCTCTAATTCCTGTTCATTTTCAAAATTATGTCTGTATAAGAAGTTTTTGATATATCCCCACAAAAAAAATCCAACGGTGTCATATCCGGCGATCGTGCTGGCCAGGATACTGTTGAATGAGTGCCAATCCATTTTTCTGGGAACTGACTGGATAAATATTCTCGAACAGCCCTAGAATTATGTGCTGGAGCACCATCTTGTTGGAACCAACAATTCTGGGAATCAGCGAGAGGTAAGTTATCTAGGGCGTCTTCAAGATAAGTGTCAACTAAGTTCTGATAACGTTGGGCAGTCAATGAGTCATGGTAAATAAAAGGGCCTATTATACTTGTACCAAAAATGGCAACCCACATATTAAAACCAAAGCGGTGTTGGTGTCTGGCTGGTTTGAACTAGTGTTGATTTTCTCAGGACCATTAATGTGTATTTTTTTCGATTAAAAATACCATTATTAGTGACCATACTTTCGTCTGACCAAATTACTTTATGAGGAAAATTTTCATCATCCTGGCATTTCCTAGTATACCACTCACAGAATGTCCTGCGTCTTTCTTCGTCGCCTGGCCTAAGCCCTTGACAAATTCTAAATTTATAAGGACGAAACCGATGTTTTCGTAAAATAAAACTGGACGTGGATTTTGATATCCCAGTAGCTCGTTCAATTTCTCTAGTTGATACATGTGGATTTTCAGTAACTGTCAACAATACACTGTTTATTTTCTCTCTTACATGGTTTTTGTCGAGACCGAATGGGTTTTCGGAAAGAACAGTGTTCTTTAAGATTTAACACTAACCTTCTAAAAATTATTTTATCAGGCTGCCTTCTTTCTGGATACCTATCGAGATACAAATTCTCAGCATCAACACAATTTCGGTGGCACAAAATGTAACATGTTACCATATCAAATGTTTCTTCATTCGAAAACGAATCCATTAGTATAAATATGTATAAAGACAACAAGATGAAACGACCATTTATGAATATGACAGATCGTTGAACTTAAACAATCATTGTTTTTACCAGCCTACTTATCACTAAAAAAAGGTAACTCAAGGTGTAGCACATTGAGCATATTTTTTTTGCTGGACTTTTTATCAGTTTAAATGAAATAATCTTTAATCGAAGTCGTGGTATTACTTTTGAATTTAGAGTGTTCACATTTATGAGAAATGTAGATTGATGAAAACGTGATCGGATTTGCCGATTTGCTTGCTCCTAATCGGTATTTAAAAATAAACGATTTAAAATTTATTTCTTGCCTTATTTTCCGTTGCTGAAGGCTGAAATAATTAATACATTTTATTTGCAACTTTCAAAGTAAAGACCATACTACATAAATCCTAGTAACGACTATAACTAGAGAAAAACATGTTGTAAGCTCTATGTGTAATACATAGGGGAATTTAGAATGAAGAATGCATTCAAAATTCGTAAAAAAAAAAGAAGTTGATGATGGTTCCACGATCACGAAACGTCGGAGGGCGAAAATATCATTGTGACGTTAAAGTTTATTAAAAAGTACAATGAGGATGTTTTGTTTGTTTTTTCATATTTTTGATAATAACGTGGAAAAAAAATTAAAAGCGAATTTCAAAAATTTACTTTTTTTCGAAATAAATCAAAAATGAAAAATAATTTCCGACATTGGTTAAGACCATTGTGATAGTATCCTAATTACGCAACTTTTTCCCCATTTAACCGAATTCATATCTCCTACCATTTCCAAGATGCCCATGCTGTGCATTCTTATCTTGGACACAGTGTATAGTTAGTTCTAACTTATATAGTAGTTATCATTGCATTTTATATTTTAGGAATTTTATACACATAGGAGAATTCACATAAACCTTCGCAGTAATTAACTGTATCACATTTATCTTGAGATCCAAAAATTTGTAAAATAGGGGTATTTGCCAGATCGCCTTTACACCAGCTGTATAGCACTTGATGCATTTCTATAAACATAATATACTCTGCCCTTATGTTTATATTGTATTAGATCGGTATGTTTACCATATCAATGTTGTAATTATAGTACACAATTAACCTATATCGAACTACAGAGGTAAATAATTTCTTTTTACATGATTATACGGGTTTTAGGTCAAAAGAAATACATTGTTATAATTATCATGCAGAATTTTACCTGAATATATTTCCTTTTTAATAAACTGTCCATTTTCTGTTTTGATATGGCTAATACGATTAGAAATATTTTCTGTTTTAACCTGGGCATAAATTCTTTCATCAATGCCATGTTCTTGCTTAATATTTGATGTCATAATTTCACAATATTCATCCGAAAAGTAATTTCTAACTTTCTCTAATGCTTCTAAAGTTAAATTTCTATGACGCAGTCTGAAGTCTTGGCAGTAAATCCTTATTTTTCTCTCAACCTCTAAGTAGTCTTTTTTAAAAGTATATGTTATTTGTAAGTGCTTCCAACATTTAAGGCACATCACTGGCTTGTCAGATACTTGAAATTCTACATCACACAATTGTTTTTAGATATTAATAAAATATAGCCATGGCTTCACAGAATTACAAATGAATCGGTTATTTCTTAAACATCGTAAGTTAGTTTAGGCAATTTTTTGGAAATCGAAAAACCTCCTGTAGCCAGTGACTTAAACGTATTTAAGTGCTGCATTGCTTATGACAGACGCCGAGTCCACTTTATGGAAAATGCTGACTTATGGTATTTTAGCACCAACTGATGAAAAATGACTTGACAAATTTCCGTGTTTAACTCATTTTGACCTAAAATTGACTTAAGGTGTTTAAGAAATAATCGATTCAAATAGATGGTTAATACTGTACTATTAATTTATTATAAATGACCTAGTAGATTCCTATTTAAAATATTAATTCTAAATACTACAAATGCGGTGGTACATACCATACTTAAGTTGCAATACTTCAACATCTTTTTTATAAGGTCATGGTGTAGTATATTGGTGTTATTTTCACACAAAAATATTTTAGGTCTATTTATTATTTTCAGACAAATTCTACATACACCAAAATTTTCTGTCATATATATATTCTTGTGAAAGCTTTTGAGATTTATTTTGGCTATGTTAAGGAGTTTAAGTTCTTTTTCAATTATCGCGTTACTTTCATTTTTAGTGTTGAGCAGTTTGTCTGCTGTGGATATATTATCCAGACAGACCTCGCAGACAACTGGGGTCTTTACAAGCGTTCGGTTCTATAAGAGACAATTTCAACATCAATACAATTACAATGAGAAATTTTATTAATTTACCATATACGGAAGAAATATCTGTAATAATTCTAACGCTTCTTCAGGGTTAGTTATTTCTGTCCCTTCAATATTTTTTTAAACATAACCTACATATATTCATTGTTTACTTTAATTTTACACTAGATAACATCCCAATTTATGTTTATAACTTGCTCACGTTGCCTTACTACGTTTTATACTTGTATGTTATATATTAATTACATATAACAAACACAAAATAAACGGTAAATGAAATGTTAAATCAATTCTGAAATCAAATACTCAGTAAGGATCACTGGCAGTTGGCACAGAATATTACTGTGATTACTGGTTGTCTCTGCCAAAACTCTTACCACAATGCACTGTGCTCTTGTACAAGTGGTGTTAGAGCACAGAGTAAAAGTATTATGGTTAGAGTCATGTAACGGTTATTCATCTACTGAGAGTACTAGTTCATCTACTTCTAGAGTTATAATTCTTCCTCTTCTAAGAAATATCTGTAGTCCTTTATAATAATAGTGACTTGAACCAATAGGTGGCTAAGTGCAAGATTTATAAATCTTGGGCGAATCTCTAGTTTATAAATCTTGGGCGAAGTGCACTGCTCAATGAGGGCTAACGTTTTCAAGCTCACCAGTTGGCACCACTGGCGAGTGTTGTCTTGTCAAAAGTTATTGTTAGGCGCGGGAAAAGTTAACAGTATTTTATTATAATTATTTCGTACACCAGCAAATAAAAAACCTTGTTAATTGTGCCTCAGTGCTGTGCAGTTCAATTTTGTTCGGAAACAAAAGGCGGACATATGCTTCCGAGAGACAAAACTTTACTCCTTCAAAACATTCGTCTGTTTGTAAGAAACATATTAATCCTGACGATTATGCGTTACCAAAGGAGTCTACTACAGAAAATCGTGAGTAATAATCATGTACATTCATTGTTTTCATTATACTCATTCTTTATATAACCTAACTTTCATAAGACACATCTGATAAGTACAATAATTTCCCCACTGAGCAAGTAAATTACTACTTTCCCCTTCTGCCATCATTATGTTAAATGTATTTCAGCTAATTTTTATAAAAATTACTAAAAACTAGCGTTAAAAAGTCATAGTAAACATTAGAGGAGCCGGTAAATCGCAGAGATGGCTCTTTGTAATGCGCAAGCGCTTGCATTTGCAACTTTTGTCTGACAATTTTCATAAACCGCTAAGAAACTGTTAAATTAACTTACATTACAAAGCGAAATAAAAGATACATACAACTATATTTTGCACTACGATTACAATAAAAGTATGAAGTTTCTTTATCTGATGTTTTAGATGTGTTGCTGATCACATATTGCACATTATTTTCTTTTGAGTGCACTCAACCAAATTTGAAATTCTAAAAATAAATCCACTTTAGATAATTAAAAAAAAAAAAAATAATGATATTTTATTACCATCGAAATTCGCAACGGTCCACTTATTTGTTTTAAAAACAAATAAGTTTAAAATATTTGCTTCGTAGGAAATAATGGGTATTTCCTCTATTTTATGAACATTTTTTAAATGACGGTATAAGTTTTTTTCGAACTGTAAATACGGTCTCACAATATTTACAATGCACTGACATGGTTATACGTGAAATTATCGAGGAAATTATGAAAAATCTTGACTTTGACTTGAAACAGAGACAACCTTGAAACCACAGGCACAGATTAAAGATATAAGTATCTTGAAAGTTAAAACTTCAAACCAAATGAAACAATACAGAGGCAAAATAATATTGCGCTTGCGCATTACAAAGGAGCCATCTCTGCGATTTACCGGCTCCTAACATAGGAATTCAGTGACATTGACCTTTCTCTACATTAGCACCTCTTGTGGTGAATCCAAGCGCGAACCTTCATTCATTTCACTTATGATTTAACCCAAGAATAGTAAATCTTAGTTTTACTATTCTTGGATTTAACCGATCATAGGTCTGTTCGCCAGTAGCCAATATTTACTCTAAACAAGGCATTCTTACGTTATTTTTGTTCGCTAGTGGGCAACAACTTCATCGGGACGTCATCATATTTTACTCAGAACTAAATATTTTTTTCTCTTGCTCCAGACGAGGAGTAAATATAAAGAAGGAAAGCTATTCGTTGGTTGCCATTTGCAGCTAGATCAAAGTTTAACTAATTTGCGACGATGTCATACTTACAATAAAAAATACAATTTATAGTTACACCGGGCGAACACATCTAATACCATTTTCGACTTAATGCACTAATGCGACATTTATTGCACTGAAGAAGGAACAAGGAGCGAGATACTCTCAATGTGCATTAATATGATAAGTCGAAAACGGTATGATATTTATCCTGAGAGTATAAGTTGTTTTTATACTCTCAGTATTTATCTTTAGGTCTGTTCGTTGGTAGCCAATTTTTACTCTCAACACGACATTTTTACCTGATTCTTGTTCGCTAGTGGACAAAACGTCATCGGGACGTTAACATATTTTACTCAGAACTAAACGTTTTTACTCATGTTCGAGACGAGGAGTAAATATAATGGAGGAAAGCTGTTCGCTAGTTGCCATTTCCAGCGAGATCAAAGTTGAAGTAACTTGCTTGATCACTTAATACTTAAAGTAAAAAACAGAACTTATAGTAACACCAGCGAACATACCTTTTGCAAGTTTATTCAGTGTGCACTTTGCAGTGGTTAAATTCAAAAGTATTTAGTGGCTTTATAGTCACTGCAGTAATGATTATATGCATTTAAGCAATAAATATACATATTTGTTGTACAGTATAAAATAAAACATATACACTGAACCGCTTCCATCTATGTACTTATTACGGAACTATTGCATTCAGATATCAAACCAAAGATGACAGCAACTTTTGTATAAGTGAAACTGTACGTAAAATTAACATTTATTTTAAAATAAGGCCTATGAGGTATCCTCTCGTGGTGTTATAACAGGGTTGTTAATACTATTATCCAATCAGAAACTACCTTTTTGAAAAATCTTTATCTCTGATTGGCTATAACTTTTAACAACCTTGTTATAATAACGTAAGAGAGAGGATGCCTGATACATATTGGCCAAACCTGTATTAAAATTGGCAGCGCTTAAATTATCTTCAACTACCATGTAGCCAACACTAATATGTTATTAAAATTTATAGAAATTATACGTGTTTAATGAGCAATTTCCCTCGATCGAGTTAAAATTAACATAGGAGCTGAAAAACCTAATACGAACTTAATTTGTTATTGCATATTTTTCAAGTTACTTCTTCTAATAACGATACCTGTGCCATCTATTACGAACTAATGAGTTACAAAAAAGCACTGCCAAAAGTCCCATAAGCATTGCCAATATGTAAATTATAAACTGACTCTCGTCACAAATGATACGAAGACTGAAGACCATCTTAGAACGATCTTATTTTCTCTTGCAGTTGAATTCTCGTAGGTATCGTTTTCGAATAGACAAACTACATCAACTAGCTGTGTTCCTTTTATCACCAATCTCAACTAACCTAAGTAGTTTTAAAGTTATTCGGAGGCTACTGAAATTATGATTTTTATTTATGCAGTGTAATCGTAAAACAATTAGAATAGCTGAGATTGGTGGTAAAAGGAACGTACCTTGAAATTGTGAAGTTACAGTATTTGTGATGTGTCAGTTTCTGCAACACATCATGGTTTAGTTTGCGTATTATTTCCATAGACATTATATCTGAAGGTCTGTGATTAGTTCACTTTATACTTTATTCCGGGGTCATTGACATTTAAGCCGAGTTCAGAGAACTACGATTGACGCGCGCTACAGGTCCCTACCAGTCACCACCTTTTCTTCATCCGTCGCGCTCGCAGGTACTTTAAAAATCAACGACAGTCACAAAATACAAAGTATTATGTTCTACTTTCTAGTCTAATCTTTCACACAAATAATTTTCTTAAACCATCGCACAGAACATATACAAAACAAATAACGACCGTTTGTGTTTACCGTGACTGAAATCACGGTTCATTATGAATTCATCCGTCGCGCTCGCAGGTACTTTAAAAATCAACGACAGTCACAAAATACAAAGTATTATGTTCTACTTTCTAGTCTAATCTCTCACACAAATAATTTTCTTAAACCATCGCACAGAACATATACAAAACAAATAACGACCTTTTGTGTTTACCGTGACTGAAATCACGGTTCATTATGAACCATGGGCTGTCAAAACGCTGCGATTGTAAAATGGGAGTCAAGAATCAGGGAAGTACAGCTCACCGATTGGTTGAATTTACTGTAGCGCGCGACAGTCGTAGTTCTCTGCTGAACCCGGCTTTACTTACATTAGAGGAAGTTGTGTAGATTTAGGTTATAGGTATAAGGTTATTGTAATTAATTAATTAACACGTTTGTCTTTATATATTTTAGAAACTAATTTTATTGTGTGCCTGTGTGTGGAGGTTTTGCTTTTATAAACAAGGTATAATGGTGTTAATATATTTCTTCGATTTAATGTCGCAGCCTTCTAGGGCTCTGTACATATTCTTAAAATTAGCAAAAATACCTTTTGAAGCAAGGCCTGTGGCGTTGACGGAAGGTTAGTTATTTTTATATATTGGTGGTTTCGTGATATTTATTTATTATATTTATCAGGGGAACATTTTACTGAAGAATTTAAAGAAAAATATTCAAAGTTTCAAAAGGTGCCCTTTATCCACGATGGTAATTTCAGATTGACAGAAAGGTATTTAGAAAACAGTATGAATATAAATGCTGTTAGCATTGTACATTCTAGATGGAAATAAGAAACATTAATTTAACATTTATTTTAGTGTTGGAATTTTTTCGTTACTTAATTAGAGAATATCCTGTAGATGACCATTGGTATCCAAAAGATAGTAAACATCAAGCAAGAGTAGATGAATATCTAGAATGGCAACACCTTAACATAAGAATGTATTGTTCTATATACTTCGTGACAAAAGTAGGAACAAAAATTATGTAATTATTTAATACTTAATCATATGTAGGAAATCAGTTTATTTACACTGAAACAATTAAATACATGCCTCCTGTTAAAGCACAAAAGTGTAAAAATGTACAGATTAACTACATGCTATAAAAATTTAAGTTGCGTGATCATTTGAAAAAAATATCTAGCAATAATTTTGTTCAATTGTCGTTTGTTTCTGTGACAAAACATATCTTGTTCCTGTGAGCTAGGTTCTTATGCACCCAGAGAAATTACCAGGCCTATCCATATTTACATATTTCTCGATGTACTAGGTATTTGTAGGTGTAGATTTCATACTAAGAGAAACCAAGTCTAATAAATATTTTTAACCCACTAAAGTGAAATACGCTAAATAATGAATAATTGTGTTATACCGTTTGCTTCATACTTATTAGTATGAGACTACATTCCAATTCCTTCTCGCACCCATTTACATTTGGTATTAGAACTAAACTCAAATTTTGCCATTATGTGGGGTGAAACATCTTTGTGCTTGAACAAACTGTATTGTCTTAAAAATTAATATTTTTAGTCATCAGTGTGTTAAAATATATCTCTTTTGGTTTAGTGGTTGATTCCGACTTTAACAGGAAAGCAGCCCACTCCGGAGAAGTTAAAAAAAGTTGAGGATGATATGGCAAATATTTTGGACAAATTTGAGGAATTATTTTTAGCAAATGGGCCTTTTATAAATGGATTAAAAATATCTTTCGCAGATATACTTGCTGCATGTGAAATAGAACAACCACGTAAGTATTTGCTTTCCAAATTGTTGATGCAAAAGTAAATGTAAGTTCATTTTATATTTAAATAGTTTTTGTGTGAATTTTAGGAATGGCAGGATATGATGCAAAAGAGGGCCGCCCAGTTTTGAAAAGTTGGATGGAGAGGGTAAGAAATGAGTGTAACCCTTATTATGATGAGGCACATGAAATGGTGAACAAAATTGCTGAAAGTTCTTTGATAAAACTTCAAGCCAAACTCTAAATGTGTAAAGTAGACATATTCTTGAGAGCAAAAATACTTGATTTTTGTTTGGCTATATTACGGCTATATTTACGGACTCTAATGGCATATTCACAACTATTTTTATAATTAATGTAATTTTGTTTATTGTTGTATTATATATATATTATTGTTAATGTGATGTAATGTTTTATTTTTATTAAATGACTACATAAGTACTTGAGTACTCATGATAATAACAGTGAAATAGTGAATACCCACCGATTAGAATTTTCCACAGGAAATTCCAAAAAATTGTGTCTGTATTTTCTATTATTTTTAAAACAGTTACATTACAAGCATGTGGTACTAATTTTTGTTGCGAAAATTTTAACTATATAAAACTACACACACTTATCAAAAGTGACACTTAATTAGTCAGTAAAAGCGTTGCATAGAGGAAACGATTCAAAACAAGCAAACAACGATGTGTACGATACACGATGTGAATTACACGACTATTATTAATTGACTAAGGAATCTCGGATCCAAACACGTGTCGCCGCGCACCCCATTAGATATCGAATCCAGTACTGCCTATGGATTACAACGTATACTTGCACCTCTGTTTACCTTCTTTCAACGCCAATACTGCATCTGCTATGTATTTGAAATTCTATTAGAGGTTCTTTGAAAACACAGTTGAAATTTTTAAAGAAGTTTGTCGTATTTTCCAATTAGTTCGATCAAGTCCATATAATTTCCAGTGGCGGTTCGTGGGTCAAGAGATAATGAGGTCAATTAGAAAAGTTTATTGTATTACCTACCTTTTAAAGTGATTTAAATTCCAAGTCGATGCTCCGGTCTTTTTTGAGATGCAAAGTGGTCAATTACTTTTTCATTAAAGTCTTTTATCTTCTTTATTAATGCCCTTTCTATGGTAAGCATAGCTAAAGAAGATAACCTTTCCTAACCCATGGTATTTCTTAAAAATGTCTTTATTCTTCTTAAGGTGGAAAAACAACGTTCACTTTCGACGGTAGTCATTGGGAGAGTACACAAGATTTTTAACAGTTTGACACTCTCAAAAAAAGTATTGTACAAATTATTGTTAATAAAAAGCTGTAACAAAGCAACTGCACCTTCGCTATTGGAAAAATCTTCTCGGCTATGTAATACTTCTAATTCAGTTTTAAGTTTCAAATGATTTATGACTGGATACTCCGTTTTAACTAATTTAAACATGTTGAGGAAAGCTTTTTTTATAATCTTTAAATCGATCTGCGTGAAATTACTGAGACACTGCTAAATGATTACTGAAGTCAAAACTCTTTTGATCTCAGATGTAATTATATCACAAACTTCTAATGAAATTCTCCTTTGTGATTCTTCCGTTTTACATCTTTGGGCAGACTGCATGGATGTCTCCTCCAAATAGTTATTCAAAATTTTATTTCCGATGTCTTCAATTTTACTATTAAAAACGCCAATACACTTATTTACTGTTATGACATCGATATTACATTTTTTGTAATTGATTGAACAATATATCACAATGAGGCATAACTAAATGAAAAAAATTTAACCAGTGAAGAAAATGTTCATTTTGTAAGTAGTTTTTTAAACCAATAGCTTGGTTTAGAGTGTTGTTTTCTGATTCATTATCAATGATTTTTTCTAAACAATCTAATAATTCTGTTCAATAGGTATAAACAGTCTCTATGCACTTTGTATTAAAATTCCATCGTGTTGGAGCCGCTTTAGGTAATCTCACCTTAACAACATTATCTAACACGGCTGTCCTTTTTGGCGATTTTCCAAAGAATGAAGAAAAGCTATGTAAATTAGCAAAAAAAATTTTATGCTTTTATCCTGACTTAATGCTTTTTGTAAAATTATATTTAGTTGATGAGCGTAACAATGAATGAAATTTGCTGAAGGATAACTTTTTTTAATTTTGGCTTGTACACCTTCAAAGGCACCACTCATTACTGATGCTCCATCGTAACTTTGTGCTATCAATTTTTCAGGACTCATTAATTTTCAGACATTTTAACTCTTTTAAAATTACATCTGTCAAATGCTGCGATGTCGTTCCTTGAATTTTAATATATTTTGTACAACACTCATACTATAGTAAACATCAAAAACACTGTTTTACTTAATTTCACAAGTAGAGATTTACTAATAAAATGTTCACAAATAAAAACATTAAAAACAACGCGACAGAATTTACCGACCAACGCGTACCTAGTTAGCATTACGACTGCTATACTAAACTTCGTGCGTTACCGTTTCCGTAAAATGTGTCAGGGACATTGTCCCTGCCAGTGTTTTCTGTCTCTTTTGCTTTCTGACGATTCGCGCATAAGTCCATTTCACTTTAATTCGTTGTAAATTAGGTCCGTAGCTAGCTTTGAGGACGTTGTGGATTGACCCAAGATTTTTAAATTCTATTCGAAATACTGCGATCTAGATATTTGAATAGTATTGTGCATAGAATGAACTAGAAACTTTAATATATTTTTTAAGAATATTAAATATATATATATATATATATATATATATATATATATATATATATATATATATATATATATATATATATATATATATATATATATATATATATATATATTTTTAACTTCAGAAAATGAATAGCTCTAATTTTTTATTTGTATGTGGGAGGTCATTGACCAAATGACCCTATAGAAGAACCGCCAGTGATAATTTCCTCTATTTATGTATACCCTACTATTTTGGTGCCCCCTAAAACTCAGTTCATGTTCTCAGAGATACGTAACGTTAGACACGCCGCCGCTTTAACATATCTGGATTCTTTTTTTATCAACTATATGCCTAATTTTCAACTGAATGTCCAAATATTTTTTCTTTAATTGTGTTGGTGTTAAATGTCCTTTACTCTTAGCATTTTTATGAAAGGTATTTATTAGGTCCAAAAAACCATTCGAATTCCACACAGTATCCATGCATATTAAAATGATAGCCTCAACTCGTTCAACAGCGTCAACAATTCGTTTGCGTTTTTGTCTGTAGGATAAATCTAAATATCTATTTCTAGGCATATTAAGTAGATTTAAATAAATTAAACAAATTTTAAATAAGCACAAAGACTAATGGCAGTTAAAGAAAACAGAAACTGAGAGGCTGCTAAAAACCTTCTGTTTTAGATTAATGGTCAAGTACGATATATGCACATAAATGTATTGTGTTCGAAAAGCATGCATATAACATTTAAATTCATTTTTTATAAACAATATAAATTTTATAAAAAGGTATCCTTATCCTTATGGAACTATCATAAAATACCAGTATTTGCAGGACATCACAATTTTTGTAAATTATACAAACTTGTTACACTTTACGTAATATTAACAGAACCTTAGTATGTGCCAGATATGGAACCTTTTATTTAGTACTGATAACATAAATAGTATAAATTTGTTTTTCGTATGATTTTTAAAATATTATTTTATCAATATTACGCAAAATACTGTTTCACTTATATGACACGTAACAAAGAAAAAATATCACATAATGAACATATATGTTAAAAATAGTGGGCACAAATACGAAAGTAGGACAACATTTTGTTATAAAACAGAGTCCTTTTAAATCTCATCTAGTTATACATATAACTACTACTCACAAGTTTGGTTGACTGGAAATTACACACAGAGAAAAATGGCCCAAATAAACTTTTTATTTGACACTTTCTTATTAGTAGCAAATGTTTTTTTTTGAGTAATAATAAAGTCCACTAATAACGCCAAATAAAAACGTTCATTTAACACAAGTTATCTAGTACACATAACAGTGAAATTATGATTAATAAAAACTGTGTTAATGGTTAAGATATGGTTATTAATGACAAATATACATTTCTATTTATTCCATTTTATTAATTACAAAAAACGGAGGTTGTGGGATTAATATATTGATTTCTAAAGCAAATAGTCAGTATCTACGCGCAAATTACTAGTTTATTAGAATTCAAAACTCGTTGATATTCGTGTGGTTACATCGCGAACGAAAAGCGTTTCCCGCTATACTTGGTGGGGTAGAAGGGAGTGCGCGTCGGTCCTCGACTCCTCATTTCACTTCGATGTTCGGTGCAGTACTGTGTTGTATGACGTAATCAGAATAAAAAATTTAGTTTATGGTTATAGTCCTCTTGTGCAGTGCGCCATGAAATTATAAATACTGTGTGTGACTGTTTAGAATTTAGATTAGATGTCATTAAATAATTTTTATTGAAATGGTATCGCACTATTAATTTTTAAAGTATAGAAATTACAAAAATGGCGTTTCATGAACGCTTGCCGGCTGACCTAAAATTGTGTCTCATAGGTATACAACATGACGTTATGGCACTTCAGTGAGATCCTGAATTTATTGTTATGGCATTATATATTGTTAGTAGTTATTATTAAAAATACATTTCATCTAGTCCAGTGGCGTAACAATATTAATATTGTTAAGTACAGGTTTATCCAACGAGAAGACCCACCCCTTATTTTGTTTATTTTTCGAGTTAGAAAAAAATATTTCAAATAAAAGTTGTAATGAGTCAAATGAGCTCTCTTAAAACCCCTGTAAAGAATATACCGGTTGTCTCATAAAAGCGGGACAAATCAAACTTGCATTTTTTAAAATGGAATACCATACACTTATTTGCGTTTTTGAAATCTGTGTTTTTTTTGTGATTTCAAATATGTGTATATGTTGTATCTTTAACTGTTGTAAATTTTATACCAATAGTATCTGCATGCTTATCAAGTTAGCCATGAATGAAAAACAATTATTAATTTGACACGCACGCCTCACAGAATACTTTAATAAAGTCAAAAAGCAAACTATGTAATAATTGTAAACTACTATTATACTTACGATACCGAATAAAATGTTATCTATTGAAGCGTTCTTGTTATTTTTTATAAATTGTGACAACATATATCGCTTTGACAAAGTAAACATTTTCACAAATATGACACACAAAACCACACAGTTTGCTTTTTAAATTTATTAAATAATTATTCTGTAAGGCATACGTGTCACATTAATTTTTTTCCATCCATGACTCACCTGATAAGCATGCAGATGCTGGTAGTAGAAAATTTGCAATAAATGAAAAACAGTAAATGATAAGATGCAACATATACATATATTTGAAATCACAAAAAACACAGATTTCAAAAATATAAAGAAATATATGGTATTCCACTTGAAAAAATGAAAGTTTGATTTGTCGCGCTTTTATGAGACAAGCTGCAAATTTTTTGTAGAGGTCACGAAAGAAATTATTTGATTCATTATAATTTTTATTAGAAACTTTTTTTGTAACTTGAAAAAAAAAACAAAATATAGGGGTGGGCCTTTTCGTTGGATAACCTTGTACACAGAATCGTACTAATGTATCGAGTTTATAGGTTATAGTGGTGTATACATTTATAGATTTAAAGAGAATTTTTAAGTTACTGATGTTTTTCTATGTACTTACCTAGAGTATTTTTGGATTTTAAAATTTTGTTTTTCTAATGTATAGAATGATTTTTATTTTTAAAAATAAATATATTTTATTAAATGCTAAATAAACAATATGTTTATAATAAATAATAAATCTACTTGTCATAATTAACGAATATAATAAATAGTAAACATAAAAAAATAGTACCAATATTTCTATATAATTGCTGCTAATAAATTGGGCATTAGTAGCTGCTATCCAATAACAATAGTTACGAAAACACATTATTTATAGTGTTATTGGTTTACTTATTTAGCAGAAATAAAAAATATAGTAATCACAAGTATATACAATTATATCACTAATAACTCGAATATTAGAGACAAATGTTTAGTTCATTATCCGTTAATATTTCGTTGATTAAACAGTTTATTTGCCAGTAATATCTAATTTTGATCACGCTTTGTATATTTGTCCCAAATATACATGATCAGAAACCTGTTTTTATTAACCGCTAGTAGATTTATTTCTTGTCCTATATTTAGCTAAATTTTTTATTAAGGAGCCATAAATATATATTTATAGTTTATCCAATATGAATTGAAACACTTCAGTCTAAAGCGTTTATACCAGGAGGGCGCATTTCCACTCTCATCGTCAAAGAAATAGAGCGCAAATCGTGCTTGTATTTATTGAACGATACCTCTACATTACATTCGATATACCGGCAATAAACATTTTTCTCTGTGCATTATTGTCACTATGGTCGTTTAAATTGTATCCACGATAGTATGTGTTTGACTGACAAAAATGTCCAAATTTGAGAATATTGAAATGTATAATAGTTAGCTGCATTTATAGATTGTAGAGAAAATACAGAGTAAGCAGCTGATTTGTATCAGAGCAGGTAAGTAATACTACTTTAGATAATATGTTTGCTGTTTAGAATATAAAAATGTTTCATCACTTAGTAAAATTTATGGCTTCTTTTAAATACAACAAGGCCAGCTGCAATGCATTTTGTATACAATTTGTTTGTGAACTAATTGGATAATACGTATATTTAAATCTGCCTAATAAATTTTGCACCTGTGACCACCTGTTAATTTTCATATCAAAATCTAAAATCCACTTTAACCCGTTAAATTATAATTTATTGTCCTTTACAAACACTTTTACGGTGAGGTTGTTATGAATTAATATTTGAATTTCGATTTTAACACGTACACATGCAGCCATTATTCGGAATAACAGGTCTTCATGCGACGTTGCACGATTTCTTGTTTCGTGGCTGGGACATAAAGAAAGAAGGCTTCCAGCTATATTAAGTGTTTACCTAGTTAAATAAGTTTTTCATAATGTATTTATTTTATTTTTGTCACTTTTACCAGTTACGTCTATTAATGTTTAATTAAGATAACAATAAATAATGTGACAAAGTAGGAATATGAAAGGCATATTTAGAGGGACGGCAAACGTAAATCTGCACATGGGTGGCAAGCTCCCTAGCAGCGACTCTGGTTAATACGGTTTTCTCCAAACTAGACGGGGCCTTGCTCTGGCACCTTTTTTATAGCTGGCGGCAATCCTTAATAAAAAATCGAATTGTTACTTAAATGAAGGATTTTATTGTAGGTGCCCTTATTTATATATGGACGACTGAAAATTTGTAAAAAAATTTATTTGACTGTTAACTTAATCTTTTTTTTTTTAATTGTAATTGATTGGTTTTTATTATAGGACCTACCTATCCATATATTAATGAAAAATATTCAAAATCAGCCAAAAGTCAGGGAGGGAGATCCTCCGTACCCCCCTTGACGACGCCCACGTCTCCGTTAAATTTTGCTTCAAAAAGTTTTTCCCGCATCAAAAACAGTAGAAGCACCGCCAGTTGAAAAGAAGTGCAAAAAAATCTATTTTAACAGATAGCGCGAGAAGATATTTCAATAAATGGAACATTGACCAGTGGAATTTACTCAAAAAGCGAGGTAAAGAATGTGCAATGCCAATCAATTTCGCTCTATTTGCATCAGAATTATGCAACACCCCCTGAATACAAGCAATTTGGTACACAATGTACACTGCCTAGAACAGTAAACAATTTGGCCTACATTATAGTTTCATTGTTTAAACAATAATCCTACTTGCAAGATGATAATATATATAAAATGTGTCATTTACTTGATTAAAAATCCATTTATATTGCCAGTTAAAAATTTTGAGACAATATAGCCGAAAGAATAAAAATATATGGCGCTAAAATTAAATACTTTCTCATTTCTTGCTAACTTTTTTAATATATTGTAAGAGTGATGAAATTTATGAAACGAACTAAAGTTCAACTTCTTTCTCATACTTCAACTTTGAAAATGTACCGTTCTCGCTTCCCTAAGAAGGAAAGGTAATCAGCGAAATAGCTTATTCCCAACATCTATCCCGGTTTAGACCGTGTAATAAAACCGCTATCTTTATCTGACTTACGGTGAATTGCCCGTCATCGTTCTAGCATTGCAGAACACTTCATTTTGACGTCAAACTTTAGATTGAAGGACTCAAAAAGTTTGCCTTTGCGCTTTTTTACTCCAACATTTACCAACTTACTTTATCTTTTAAAACAATGATGTTCACATTACCGAAACAAACTTATAAGTTTTATGGTTTCCTGCGAACGTTGTAATCTTCTGTTTACCATAGAAATGAATAAATCACACCAGAAAGATATGCTTTGGATAAGCATCGTTCATAGTGTTATAAGATGTAAACAATTATGGTAGGTAGTATAATAAAAAGCTGCAATTCCTACTAGAGACAACACTATTTAATGCAAAGTTGATCAGTTAAGAGATACATTGAGAAGCAGTTTTAACCATTTAAATGGCATCGATGGAGTAATTGCTGTAGTATGAACATCAACAAAACAGAAAACCCCTCATCCCCAGCCCTATTTTAGAATCTTAAATGATACTACCTCTTGCGAGATCTCAAATGAAAGGCTATCTTTCTACAAAGTTAAATTTAATGTAATCAAATACTTTTTGCGTAGTGAAGTAGAAACTGATTTTCCGAAATTTGTAAAAAAAAATAGGTACCTACTGCACTACAAAAACTTGCTCCTTTTAATATTTTACTTAGAATTCGAACAACCACTAATAAGTTCACATTATAAAAAGCCCACTTTACAGGGTATTGTTGAAAAAGAATTAGGCAACTTAAAGCATTTTATTTATACTTATTTTAATCTATAATAAATGTTCAAGATGCTCATTATTTTTGCCTTTTAATAGGAACGTAGATTTTCATTATTCCAGTCTATTGATAAACTCAGCAAACAGTTAAGTGTGGGTCTTCATTGGCACTTTATCACTTACATAACACATTAAGTAATGGCCATATATCGGGGTGTTACATTGGGCCTGTAACTATAGGAGAATGCGGCCGATAATTGCCAATTTTGCCAATTTAATTCTTTATTACCTATTAACATATAAATCTATTTAGAGGCTAATTATTTATTTATTTATTTAATTATTTAATACATATCCAACAGGCAAAAGCCCAATTACAGGATACGGGGATAACTTGAATTAATGGTAACAGTAAAAAGAAAAATGATAATAATAAAAATAGCAATACAAAAAAAAAATGAAAATGAAAAAGAAAGATGGTAATAAAAATGGTATAAACAAAAATAAGCACATACGCTTATACAAACATGTATGCACACATATACATACACATGCACATACATATACACATAAACCCATATACACACATATACATACACATGCACATACATATACACATAAACCCATATACACACATATACATACACATGCACATACATATACACATAAACCCATATACACACATATATACGCACATACATACATATATCCATACATACATACATACCCACACATATACACATACATACACACATACATACATATATAAACACATATTATATATACAAATTATTATAATAGTAAATGACTAGCTGTAAACAATTTTTAACTGCCTGATAGTACAAAAGAATATATCAACCCTATTATCCACGGTGCAATAATTAGAGATCATTTGATAAAAAGGAGATGCTTTGAGAATATTGGTATTAGCTGTAGGAAGATTAAAAACATTGTTGTGCCGCGCTGAAATCCTGGGCACCCGTATATTAATATGACTTAGTATATCTGGACAGTCAAAAATATTATTAACAATTTTATATAAAAATATAATCAGATGTACAGAATATTATTTAATAACTTAAATTGCTATTGTGAATCAAGAATATTGGCTTTAAATTTGCTGAGTGTTTTTTTATATACATAACAGTCTGGATTCCAAACCGCGTGGTAGTTGCATTGTCGATATTTAGAGTAGCCTTAATATTTGAACAATGTACGCACTTGAATACTGAGCTTTGACATTCAACTAGATTGTGAGATTCAGAGCATTTTGGACAGACAGGAGTTTGTCTCGAACATTGCCTAGCGAAATGATGATATCCGCAGCACTTGAAGCAACGCCTCAGTTCAATTTCACAATAAAGTGGACAATCAAAGTCTAACCCTACAGCTAATTTACCCGATTTTAAGATTCTGTGATAGGTGTTAATGTCAACTTGAAGGACGGCATGATATAAGTCTTTGTTTTTGCGTTGGGGTTTATTAGAAATTAATTGACATGCGCTACCTTCAGGAATACACATTTAATTTTGCGCTCTTAAATACTTAATTAAAACTATCCTCAAACTTTTCAGATATGTTGACTACCCTGACACGTGGATTGAGAGATGATAACTGTTTGACCTGATATTTTTCACCCAAACTATTCGCTGCTAGTTCTTTAAATTTTTCAGATCCCTCATCATTATCGCAGCTTATAACTAGAGCACCATTACGAGAATTCTTGACATTCGAGATACTAATGTTAGAATTGATAGGATCAATGGCACGTAATACATCAGATTTGGTAGTGGTTATAGGTTGGCTCGCATTTTTAGGTTGCAGTATTAGGGAGGATTTGGGCTTTACCACACCTGCATAAGTTGGTGAAGACACTTTATTAAGTGACAGGTTTTTCTTGATGTCTTCTAATTTGGAAGTAAGTAGGCCATCGAAATTATCTTTAAGTGAAATAAACGTAGACTTTTTCTAATAATTCATTATATTTCATTTATTTCATTGCTAAAATAAATAAATAAATAATACAAACATGGGTTTAAATTTGACTAATTTTTACATATAAATAAATAAATATTCATACAAAAAATGAACCTCCAGGGCGACAATTCCCGCCGAGAGGTGCGGACAGGTCGTCCTGGCAGCCGCTGTTGTAGTTCTGTGCTCGTTTATTGGCTTCTTTGTGATTTTGCTGCAGCTGGCACTTTCCTATAGAACAAATACAGTGCGTTTTAATTATTTATCTTTGCAAGTGAGGTGTGTGTGTCCGTCGTAGTGAGTGTTTTAGTCGACTTCGTAGTATTGAGCAGGTTCTCGTGTATCAGTTTATGTATGTGAATGTAATTGTGATGTTCGCGTATGTCTGTTATATGCCTTGTTAGGTTGGAAGCGTGGATATTGGATGTTACGAATTTTTTGGGAGAATTCCATTATGAGTTTCTGTGTAAGTCGTCAATCTGTATGTATCTGTTCGCGTTGGTTACGAATCTCAGTAATTTGTTCTGCGTCACCTGGAGGCGGTTATATTGTGTTTCTGACATATGGCTCCAGGCGACGCAGCCGTACGTCATTATTGGTCTTAGTATTGTAATGTAATGCGGCCGACAGCTGCCCACAAGTCACTCCCCCGGCAATTTCATTCAGTGGGCCAACAAGGTGCCATAGTATTAAGAAGTATGGTTAGTATTACATAGGTATATGGTTTTTACCTACATTAACTCACTGTATACACAGGGATATGAAAGTGATGGTCATGTCACGCCATCTATCGGTTTAGTTTTAAGCTATACAGACTAGTATTATTGCATTAAAAACCACACCTTGCCTGCGTGTTGAACCGGGGACATTTGCATTTGTAGCCAGACGTTTAAATCATGAAGCTGTTGAGATCCTTACTAGAAGAGCGCAACAATAGTTGGGTACATAGGTAATAAATTCGTATCAAAAACTGCACAATTCCAATATAGGTAATTCATTAACCGATTAATGAATTATTCGATTACAGGCAATTATTTGATGTCTAAAATATTTTTTCCAGCAAATTGCGAAATTTAACAGCAAAAAATTTGGTTTAGAAAATTCCGGAATTTACTAGCAAAAATTATAATTTATAATTTCCTGTTCAATTTTGCCGATCAGAAAATTATTTTTGTAGATCAAATAATCAATTTCCGATCCTTATTCGCATTATATAGAAATATGTATATTAAATTTTAAAAAAATGTAAAAAAAAAACAAAAAAAGAATCCTAGAGTTGGATGAGAACAAATTTGTATATTAAATTTAATTATAAATTGGTAATAATAAATAATATTACAAGAAATAAATAAAAAAAAAAATGTAAAAAAACACAAAAAAAGAATCCTAGAGTTGGATGAGTAACCCGATCGTCCGCGTGTGAAGAAAAGGCTATACAGTGGCGGATTTGTCTAAGGAAGGACGCAACAGTGGCGTATTTAGTGGTGATATTAGTAGTAACACAAGCAGTAATTTTGCGACTTGCAAACTTGACCTAGTATATAAGTTAGACGGTATACTTTCAGGTCGATTATTTCGAGAACTAAAGCTCCTTATGTAAGGTCCATTTACCTTCGTTATATATGGAAACTAAGAGCTTATAAAGGAGTATATAAAAATTATTGAAATCAGCTTGAAATTTATTAAGTTAAAAATGTATTCTCTTTCCACTTGGCCTGCAAAACAAATACAAAGCAACATGTTAGTGAGATGTGGACATATATCACATCTACTCAGGAAAATTGCACTATTATTTTTTATAAAATAAAATATACCTGTTTTAAAACATTAAATAATACAATAATAATTCATAATAATATTTCGTTAGTTATCTTTGGATACATTTCAAATAGATATAAAAATTCAAAAATATAAAAAATTAAAAATAATTTTCAAAATTTGACAACTAAATTGTTGTACGGTATTAGTAGCTTTTTTAACGCCTTATAAATAGAAAATAATATGGGTTCCCTACATATGGATGTCCAGTGGATATACATGACTTGTACTTTGGTGTACTATCACTAACACATAAAAACCGGACATCTAGTGGACATCCCTTTATGGACAGTACAGATATACGTAAATCGATGTCCAATGGATATCTATCCCATATGTCCATGGACATATGGACATGAAATTGACCAAAAATGGACACCGTATGGATATCCGGTGCTATATACATTGTTTTCATATATGAACAGCGGTTAATACAAGTATTATTTGATATTTATATATAAAAACAACAACATAATATAACAAATAACCACAAAAATAGAATTAATATGTAACTCCTCTGAATAACACATTTGTTAATCAGCTCTAGCCGAGGAGTGGGGTAACGTTGAAATTTGATCAACCATCACTCATTTGTTTTGCTGTTTATTTATTCAAAGTTAAAAATCAGCAAAATTCATTTTTTTTTGAAAGGGCAACATCTGCAAGCCATTATAGGTAACGACCATGTTTAGCCACAAATGGTCCATCACTTCATATTAAATGTAAACTTGCTACATGGGTAATATTCTGGGCCATCATCACAATGCCGTAGACGACGGCGACGTTTGCCAGCAGTGGCTACAATGGCCCGCAACTTTGCCAGCTTTCTTATGTTTGCTGGGAAACTTAAAAAATAATGTTGATTCATCGGTGAAACAAATACTTTGCAACAGAAACGGGTTGTTTATTCTTGCGGTTATTTGTTCACAGGACTGGGTCTTTTTGTCAAAATGGTGTTCATTTAGTTCACGATAGACCTGCATTTTATAGAGATGAATTTTATGCAATTTTAGGACCTTGTGCCAGCTGTAGCAGACACTGACGAAGTGAATTTGTCGGATTGATAGCAAAACGACATAACAGTTCAATTAGCGCTTCTTATTATTTCAAGACCTTGGGCTCAGTTCTTTTTTTGTTTTCCACCCGTTGCGTTGTTTAGGTAAATTTTACAACAAATTTCAGAATGTATGTGTGATATACATATTTACGTTTGGTAGGATTTCTTTTTTCATTGAAAATCACAGCGGTTTGTCTTGCGCAACGATTTACGCCACTATAGATTAACATTAATTCAACCTTCTGCTATACTATTTATTATACAGTGTGGAAATTAAGTAACGCATAAATTCAGTAATTCCGTTGATATTAATTTTTTTGGAAAAAATCTCGAAGGGGTATAGCGATTTTGACTTCAGCATATATTTTCAGTCTATTTTCAGTTTCTTATGTCATTTATTTTTTAAGTTATGACGTCATCGACTTTTTTTTAAATGACAACCTATATTTTTTATTATTGATTTTGGTAGTAGTTTTTGTTCCTGTTCCGACCGTATAAAATTTTCAATATGTTATTATTTGAAAAAATTGAGAAAAACAGTCTTAAAGTTCAAATAATAAAAATTCATTAAATTGGGTAAATTTATCTAGTTGCCGGTGTATCACTTTAGTTACGGCTGTCAGAATTACACAATTTGTAAATGTCACAATAGAATAAGTGTTATTATTTTGCTTTTTCTAAATTAGAAAAACTATTTTATTAATAAAAATGGTACAATTGAGCGACAAACAGAGAAATGAAGTGTTAATAATGATTGGTTATGGCGATAGAGCTAGAATACATCAAGAAGTGTGTTATCTTTTTAGAGAAAAATACCTGGATCAGCCCCTAAATCAATCAACAATTAGTAGGATTGAAAAAAAAATTCGGGAACATGGCGTTGTAAAGAATCTTCCAAAAACTGGACGTCCGGCGACATAATGAAGATACATAACTTGATGTGCTACTAGAAATTGAAAACAATCCACATTCAACTAGTAGAAACATTGCTTTGAACCACAATATAAGCCACATTACAGTTCCAAAATTTTTTGAAAGTTCAAAAATTCCACCTATATAAGGTGCACTTGGTTCATGAGTTGACAGAAGATGACTTTGATCGTAGGCAAGAGTTTTGTGAACAAAAGATGGAAATTTGCAACCACGATCCAATGTTTTCCCAGCGTGTTTTATTTTCGGAAGAAGCAACATTTTGTTTAAATGGCCATGTCAATAGACAGAATTGTACATATTGGGCTAGGGACAATCCCCATTGGATGTAGGAAAGTCATACCCAATATCCTCAGAAAATTAATGTCTGGGCAGGAATTATTGGTGACAGAATTATAGGTCCATTCTTTCTTGAAAACAATTTGACTGGAGATAGATACCTGCAATTTTTACAGTTGGAATTGATGCCTGCATTAGCTGCAATATTCCCTAATGCAAATAACCCTGACCTACCAAATAATACCATTTGGTTACAACAAGATGGCGCTCCGCCTCATTACGCAATTATTGTGCGACGGAACTTGGACCAAGTTCTCAGAGCGAGATGGATAGGGAGAAGAGGTCAGATAGAATGGTCGCCTAGGTCTCCTGATCTAACGCCATTAGACTTCTCTTAATGGGGGTACTTAAAAAGTAAAGTGTACAACAATCGACCCAATAATTTAGACGATCTCAGGCAAAGAATTCAACATGAGATTAGGTTAATATCGCCTCAAACTATTCAGAATGTGAGAAATGAATTTTATAATCGTCTTGGGTATTGTCAAATGGGACAGGGTTGTCAATTTGAACATTTAGTGTAAATGTAATTTAACAACTGTTATTTCTGTGCTTATTTTTGTGTTTGATGATATTGTTAGTTTTTTTTTGGTTAATCAATTTAGTTTCTTTTTATACCAATGTTTGCCTCACGAAAATCAATAATAAAAAATATAGGTTGTCATTTAAAAAAAAGTCGATGACGTAATAACTTAAAAAATAAATGACATAAGAAACTGAAAATAGACTGAAAATATTTGCTGAAGTTAAAATCGCTATACCCCTTCGAGATTTTTTCCAAAAAATTAATATCAACGGAATTACTGAATTTATGCGTTACTTAATTTCCACACTGTATTATTTAGAATTTCACAATATCCAATGAAGAAAAAATTGTTTCAAATACCTAACATTTAGAAGCTGTAAAAAGTTTATAAATATTGACATATATTTTGATATTTTAATTTTTTGTTATACCTTTATTTGTTTTTATAAAATTACAATTTGTAATTGTTATTTGTTTACCCACCGGTTCAGTGGAGTAGTTGGCTAGAGCGTCCGATGGCAAGTGTGACTAGATAATCTCTGTAACGTAGTTGCGGGTTCGAATACCGCCACCAGCACTGGCAAAGTCGGTGAACATGATTGTATGTTCGTGTTTTTTTCAGCCATATAACAACCGCCCGTGCAGCTTAGGCTTTGGGTTCCGGAGTTGTCTAATTTCTGAGGTGTTTATTTATTAATGGAGCAAATCGATTATTTCGCTATAAATCACAAACTGCAATTATAAATATGTAAATTATTCAGATTGGTAATAGTTTCCTGTTCCGATTTGAGGGCTTCCACCCCTAAAACAAAAATATTCAATAATATGTAGAATTCTTCTATAAAAACAGAACTTTTTATTACATCCTGTACCGGTGGACTATAAAGAACCGAAATGATTTATTTTCTTCATAACTTTTTTATTTCACAATCGATTTTTATGAGCTTGGCAATAAATGGTATATAAAATTATTATGGCGCTCTGAAGCAAAAAATTAATTTAGTATAAGATGACGACGTTATTGAATGCTATCCAATTTTTGAGATATATTTTATAATACATACATACCGGGTATCACTGAGATATAGTTCACTTCTTTTTCATTGTTTAATTTATTAACTTAGACAAATGTAATTACGTATAGTTAATACACTAATAAAAAGAAAAAATATATATTTATCGTTTCCGGTTTCACCGGAAATAACTTTTAAATTGTTATCATAAAATCATGTATTTTTTTACAGTTTTGGAACATTTAATTTGGCAATATGATATATATTTGTTGCGTTTGTTTTTTGTTTTTCCTTATTGATAATGTTACCTCTATTATTAAATGCAGAAAACGAAGATAAAAATCGGTTTTAATCCTTACTCTCGGTGCGACACCTAAATATTACCAGATGGTATATAAAAATTTAGCCTTAAATTTAATATTTTCATGTAATTTGACAGAAAAGTAAAAATTTGAACTTATTGAAATTGTTTCAAAAAGATTATAAGACGTCGTGTTTTAATCGTGGCTTTTCGCATGCTTTTTTAGTTGTTTAAACAAGGATTATAATGCAGGTATAATAAAAGAATATTTTATTTATTAAAAACATTCAAATTCTTTAAATTTTTATTAAAACCTTGTTGAATATAAATTCAGTAAACGCTGACAGCAGTTCTGGCAGTAAACATGTGCTGGCCCACATTGTACATAAAATTGCACCATGATTGGTTAACAGCAAATACCCAGTTATGCATTTGACCAAAGCAAACAAATACCGATATTTTGCATCTGAATTAGATCTTAACACCTACTTTACTATGCAAAATTATAACGGGGCTCGCCCTATCATTAAAATAGTTAAACAAATTTTGTGAATAAAACAAAAAACTAATAGCAAACTACATTATTTATTCAAAGTAGCAATATGTTGTAATGAATCATACATATGTTCATTACTATAGTTTCGGAAATTCCCGTTAGTCTTGTGTGACCGCGCACTTCCTGCCGCCATGTGATGAATCATGCAGATGTTCATTTCTAAAAGTTTCTGCAATTACCGTTTAGCATGTGCTGCCACGTACTTTCTGCCACCATGAAATATGAGACGTCACCAAGGCCATAATTTTTGGTATAAATAGAATCGGCGTATCCAAGAGAATGAATTCAGTTTTCTACTGACAATTACCTTGAGCGCGTTGAGCTGCGCAGTTGAGGAGTCTTAAGCACGTTGAGCTTGACTACATTTGGTTAGAATTTAGAATCCGACGACGACGCAGCCCGGCCGAATGTCTGGTAGCAACTTAGGATTTTTAGCGCGTCGAGCTAGACCTCCTGGTGTTGGTAGCTATTTTACCATCCTGCACCACCGTCATCAGTCTAGTGATTATTTATTGCTATGGGCCTTCAGCGCGTTGAGCTGGATCCGCCGTTAGTAAATAATTGCTAAACCAACCGCCGTCACCAGTCTCCTGATAATTTATTGCCGTTGCATCGAGCCCCGGATGTTTCCGTCAGCATGTGGAGCGGAAGCCTACCATCGTACCGTTTAATCACCGAAATTACACCTCTCCGTAAACTAATTTCACCGATGTATATATGTGAAAAGAATTTATTAACTGTACTTGACTTGGTTTAATTATTAGAGAATCTGATTTTATGTTTACTTGACTGCATGTTTTGGATAAATGTTACTTTAATGAAACTCTGTTATGGATACTTTGGGCTTTCTTATTTACAACTAACAGGAATCCTGGATTAATTTTCCCAGACCAACTATCTGAAAACAAACATCGTTACATATTCCGACACCCCAACATACTTTCTTACATATTTTAGGCGTCCGAACAGATACCGATACAATGCATGACTTTCATCTGGGCGGGAAGCAGAGCAGTTAACTAGATAAATCAAATAAACACGAATCGAAACAAAACTTAAAGATCTATATAGCAATTGCCAATTGAAATCATACGGAAATATCAGTCCAACATAATTAGTTGTTATTGGGCGCCACCATCTCCTTGAGTTTAAAATATACAATAATTCTCCTTAACTAATAAACAAGTGGCTACCTTTAAAATATGGAAAATAGGTAGATATTTAAACAGTCAATGCTAATGAACCACACATAACTGTACAGCACATTATACAAAGTTAATCTAAATGCTCCTGGCGGATTTGCAAGTTTTTACTATAATTCAAGTCGACAATTGTTCACTCGCGAGCCACTCAGAATTTAATCACGAAGTAATCGTGGTGCCTAGGTACCTAGGGTTCGAAGAAAATGTTATGCTGTTTTGCTAAATTTAGAGACTATCGCCTATACATGATCATACTGAAACAATCTTACTTGGAGCTCTTGGGCCAAGAGCACGGTCAGGGACCTTTTCCTTATCACATCAGTTCAGCTACTTCATAACTTCTTAGCTTAATTACGTAGTTTTAGGCAAACGTAAGGTAACGCACACAAACTCAGGTAACGACACGGCTCTACCTTGTGCCGTGGCTCCAACTCGTCTGCCTCTTCGCTGTCCCGCTAAAAGCATTCACCGAATTCGTCCATTCGCCGCGCGCTCGCGAAGAAACTTCTTAATAAACAATTTTTTGCACAGTAGCGGCACACTACATGGGTAGTACAATAGGGTTTAATGAGATTATTTTAATCGAATTTGGAAGGTAACCTATAACTCAAATCATTTCATCTAATTTATAAGGAATGTGGTCTAAATTATATATCCTACAAAAACGGACCGTTACAAAATACTAACTTATGCACCTTATTGTCTGAATAGTTTTGTAAACAATGCATTCCTATATTTGAATAACATAAAACCTGAGTTTACACATATGTACAAACCAAATCGCTCAAATTTAACAGCCACGGATACAGAATAAATATTAGTTGTGACCATGTATACTAATGCGATGGCAGACGTCATTCTGAATAATACATTATATCAAGCGGTACGTATTTCATTTTTCATTTTATAGTTTTGCGGTCCTGGACTCCATTCTAGTTTTCTTTCCCTGCCAATTACCTACTCCAGGAGCTAAGCTTATCAGCTTATGTAAACACTTTGGAAATTTATCGGATCACCACTGTGTCCTGGGGAAGGAATCTTTAACGTGCTCACCATGATTTTAAAAATGCGATTTTCAAATAGTAATACGACTTCAGTAAACCTTAAACATAAAACTGTTAACCTTGAATCCATATTTTGTTCTAGCATTGAATTTTATGCATAGATGCATAGGTTATTGATTAATTTTAAAATATCAAAACCAATTAAAATACGTGTTAAATGTCTCCGTATTAATACATCAGAATTGTACTAGGCTGCGGTGAATTAAGTTTCTTGTATAACCGGATCCTTCGCCATTATTTGAAATTTAATTGGAAAATGTCAAGCATTGAATTATTAAATTAGATATATGAATTAAATTTAAATGACAATTTGTTTCCGGTCGTATCAAGGCCGGCCTTTTCAAAACTGGCGCCTGATGCTAGGCCCAATTGTTTCGCCCTTTTAAAAGAAGTCAAAAGAAAAAATATAATCAAATGAAACTCACTGAAATATACTGGGTGGCCCAGGGACTAGGGAACCCCCCAAATTTTTCTGCAATTTTTGAGATAGAAATTTGAAATTTGTAGGGATGAATCAAGACAAAAATTGTAATTTTTTGATCCACCCGCGCCAAAAATGTCACTTCCGGTTTAACCGGAAGTGACTCCAACTTTCTTATTTTAAATAGCACCCTGTACATTTAGGTGATTTTTCTGATGAATATTTAATTTCCCTTTATAAAGCTTTTTTCAGATTTTAAATCGGTTCATAAATAACCCAGACAATTACATTTGTTTGTTTCTTTTAAGAAGGCCATGAATCTAATAAACGAAATACATTATAAATAAAATAATTGTCAACACTCGTTGTAAGGGTGTCTACCATCATTACTATTATGTAATTGTAATTATTTCTCATATCGTTTATATCTTTATTTACGTTTGTTTATTTTTTTTCGATATGTTTATTTCTTACATTTCGTACTACCATAACTTGCTTATTTTGAATAGCATCCTGTGTGTTTTATGTGGTGTTTTTCTTCTCATCAAATTATTCTCTCCGATGATGTATGTATTTGTTATAATAATAACGTTATTAATGCACAAAATGTCGAACATAAAATATTCCTGATACTGTTTTCACTCTTTTCTATGAGTAGGCTGTGTACTCGTATACCTAGGTACGTGAAAATGTAATTTTTAAGTGATCCAATTGTTTACACATCAAACTATACTTATTGTAGTATAATAATAATAGTAATAACAAAAAGCATAAATTTATTTAATAATTAAACATGTACATCTACCCTACCCGACAAAATGACCTATTCATTGCAAATAAAGAAACTGAAACTAGGAAGTAAGTTTTGGAAAACCAGAGTTATAAACTAGAAAATAATGAAGAAATAGTGAGTACTATACATTCAACTAAAGTACAGAAACTTATAAAAACTGAACTAAATTAAATGTTAAATAACATTTTCTGTAAATTTCACTTAATTATTTGCAAAATACGTTTTACTTTAGAGAATTTACCTATTGCTCGAGAAAGAATCTTATTTTTCCAACAGAATGGAGCTCCGCCCCATAATACACTTGAAGTTAGAAGATATTTAAATAATCGTTTTGGAGATCACTGGATAGGTATTCATGATCCAACTAGATGGCGCGAGATCACCGGACTTGAGTCCATTAGACTATTATTTGTGGGGATATTTAAAAAATAATGTATATTCTCAGCAGCCGACTACTAGAGAAGATCTCGAGGATAGAGTGAGACAGGCAATTAATAACATAAATCCCCAAAACTTACGAAATGTAATGAGAGAACGTTCAGAAAGAATTCGTGCTTGTATTCAAGCAAATCGAGGCCATTTTGAACAAAATTTATAAGGTTTTAGTTATTTAACATTTAATTTAGTTCAGTTTTTATAAGTTTCTGTACTTTAGTTCAATGTATAGTACTCACTATTTCTTCATTATTTTCTAGTTTATAACTCTGGTCTTCCAAAACTTACTTCCTAGTTTCTTTATTTGCAATGAATAGTTCATTTTGTCGGGTAGGGTAGATGTACATGTTTAATTATTAAATAAATTTATGCTTTTTGTTATTACTATTATTATTATACTACAATATGTATAATTTGATAAGTGTAAACTATTGGATCACTTAAAAATTACATTTTCACGTACCTAAGTATACGAGTACACAGCCTACTCATAGAAAAGAGTGAAAACAGTATCAGGAATATTTTATGTTCGACATTTTGTGCATTAATAACGTTATTATTATAACAAATATATACATCATCGGAGACAATAATTTGATGAGAAGAAAAACACCACATAAAACACACAGGTTGCTATTCAAAATAAGCAAGTTATGGTAGTACGAAATGTAAAAAATAAACATATCGAAAAAAAAAAAAATAAACAAACGTAAATAAAGATATAAACGATATGAGAAATAATTACAATTACATAATAGTAATGATGGTAGACACCCTTACAACGAGTGTTGACAATTATTTTATTTATAATGTATTTCGTTTATTAGATTCATGGCCTTCTTAAAAAACAAACAAATGTAATTGTCTGGGTTATTTATGAACCGATTTTAAATCTGAAAAAAGCTTTATAAAGGGAAATTAAATATTCATCAGAAAAACCACCTAAATATACAGGGTGCTATTTAAAATAAGAAAGTTGGTTAAACCGGAAGTGACTTTTCTGGCGCGGGTGGATCAAAAAATTACAATTTTTGTCTTGATTCATCCCTATAAATTTCAAATTTCTATCTCAAAAATTGTAGAAAAATTTAGGGGGTTCCCTAGTCCCTGGGCCACCCGGTATAGTTACTTAAATTTCAACAAATTACCTACAAAATAATAAATTCCTCGAGCATTATATTATATTAGGAGATTTTTACATAGACTTATTAAGTAATAATTAGTTTCACAATAATATCTGGTATTTTGTATCAATATGGTTTTCCACTACTCATAAACTGCCACACTAGGGAAAGTGAAAATAGCCATAGATCACATATTTTATAATGGATGTGCTCCAGAAGGTCATTTAAAAACTTTAGTATTAAAATCAAACATAACCGACTATTACAGTACCTTATCTAATAAAATTATTTTTGAAATAAAAAAAGATTTTAAATATAATTACCACAAAAAAAAATTGTATGAAAGCATAACCAACTTAAAAAAAAATAATAAATTAGAACAAATAAATTGGAATTCATTTTGTAACAGTAATGTCGTTGATGTATTATGTAACGATCTAGTACAAAATATACAAAATGCTGTTAAACAATAGTCACAAAAATTAATTTAAAAAATATAAAAAAAGGAAGGAGTGGATTAGTAATGGGTCTATGAAAAACCGTGATGCACTTTATCGACAAGTTTTCAAAAACCCACATGACCCAGATTTAAAGAAAAGGAACCGAAAATTACGTAACAATATTAATTTACTAATTAAAAAAAGCATAATCAAGTTTCATTTTCTCACTTTTTAATAATTTAAATAATATACAGCAGTTTCCTTTGTTATTATGTTTCATATGGTATCTTATTATTTATTCCTATTATTCAGTTACTTACATTTTCTCTTTTTTTTTTTTAAATTTCTATTAAATTAAGTTTTTATTTTCAAATGTATACAGCGTAACATATTAGTTACTAGTGGATAGACTTGACATTGTTATCAAATAAAAAAAAACGTGTATATACATATTTACAATATTGAGTAGCATTATGCTAGACTTCGTCTTAGTTTTTGGGAATTCTTGTATGAATACTTGTTCTTGAATAAAGACATTTTATTATTATTATTATATCCAAAAATGTATCGAGTCAAATAAAAATGAAATGAAATATACGATTATATAGGGTGGGGCAATAGTGCGTCCGATTTCGATATCTCGAGTTCTATGATAGCTAGAAACTTGATTTAAAACCATAAATAAACTAGACAAAAAAGTCTATGCTTTGGAATATACAGGGTGAGCCAAGACGATTCTACAGGGTCAAGTAAAATTTTTTTAATGAAATGCCATATATATCAGAACATTTTTTGAAACCTCTTTGTAGCCTCCTTTCACTGCTGTATTATTATTGACTTTCTCCCAACTACTTGGATGTAATGATTTTTTTTTTTTTGTTGAAATTATACCATTTACACGTGTACATTAAAAATATCACTACAATCACAACTATCGATTTTTAGAAAAAATATGTTAGCACCAGTTATAAGACATCTGATGATAACAGTCAGTCATTTTCAGTTTCTAAAAGTACATAGAGTGGCCAAAAAGGATTTTTAAATTTACAACTTTTAGAACTGAATTTTTTCAATTTTTTTCAATTTTTTCAAATGTATATTTTTGGACGATGAGATGTAGGATTGAAAAACGAACATTTTTTTGTACGTACATTCCTATGGCCATTTGTGACCATTTTCAATTTATTGAACAATAACTTCAAAAATAAAAAATTAGGGTTTTTTTCAAATAATTCAAGAGAAGGTATTATGATAAGCGTGTTATATGATGCCCATAAAACATCACACCAACAACAATCCAAAATTTGAAGGAAAGGATAATAAATGGTTTTAAAAGTATCACTCCTGCAATTTTATGAACAGTAGAAACCTCATTGCAAAGACGCATAGAAATGGGTGTCAATCAAAATGGGCAACATGTGGAGCACTTTTTATATTTTCTCTTGAATTACAAAGAAAAAAAATTAGCCATAGGGATATATGTACAAAAAATGTTCGTTTTTCAATCCTACATCAGATCGTCCAAGAATATACAGTGTGTTCCATTTGAAAAAATTGAGAAAATTCAGTTCAAATAGTTGTAAATTTAAAAATTATTTTTGGCCAACCGGTAGACTTCAATGACACGGAAATCTAGAGGGCGTTCCAAAAACAAGTTTATGTTGTATTTTCGTTTAAAAATTTTCTGATATTTTAGAACGATCCCTACGATTTTGAAAATTATCCTTTTGTTCATATCTTCAAAGATAAGGGAGACATGGGCGTTCTAAATATAATCAATCGCCCGGTACTCAAAACAGCTGCCATTTCTTGATTTACAGTATATTATTGAATAAATATTTTACAAAAACCAAGTAAATGAAAAAGGCATATGAAAAATGTCGATAAGCGATTTATTTATATGCGAGCATCCGTTATTTTGTCTTTTATTTTGAAGGGTATTTATCAGGCTTTTTAGTTAAAATACAAATTTTATTATAGCTAACATTAAAAAACAAAATTGGTAGTGTAGTGTAGTCAATAAATTTTGTAAATATTTGCAAAATTTAATGAATAATGAAATTTCATTTTAGAAAGCTTCTTTTATTGGATATTTTTGAAAAATTCTATAATATTGACAATTAAATCTTAGAAATAGACAGAAAAATAGCAAATATGTAGAGATTATCATAATTTTAATAAAATTTATACAAATAATACAAGAAAATTCTTATTGTTAGAATAGGTACATTTTGTTTGATTTTCACAGTGTATTTATTAAATAACATACTAAGATACAAGAATTGACAGCGGTTTAAAGTACAAAATTTGTTCCGGTGAAACCGGAAGGACAAAATCTTGAAAGTAACGTCAAAACATATGTTTTTATGGCATATTAACACAAAATTCCCAAATTTTAAATTTATGTGTTTAAAAATAAGCAAAAAATTTGGTTGCGTACCTTGTCCTGTGGTCATCCAGTATACACTTTTAATTAACGTACGTTTTTTGGGTATTTTTTTAATCCAGATTACTATTCAGGAACGGTTTTTCCAAAAAAAAAAAAAAAGAAAAATGTAAATGAAAAACTGAAAAATCACTGTTCACTCACTGAAACAATTTGAGGACATGAAATAGGAAATAAATGCTTAACCAAAAAAATACTGCGCTATTAATTTTAGTGGGCTGTGATTCCTTTATGAAATCGCTAAGGACATTTAGTGTGGTCTAGTGTTCGAGTGGTAAGGACACTTCCCTCTCACCCTGGAATCCAGGATTCGATCCCCGAGGAGCTAGGATTTTTCTAGACCAGAAATTAATCCTAGCATACTCAGACATTGGGTGTGTGTCCATTGTCTCTTAATATGTAGTCCTCTCCTACATAAGGTATATACCTTGAGGTACCTTTAGGGGTATATATATATATATATATATATATATATATATATATATATATATATATATATATATATATATATATATATATATATATATATATATATATATATATATATATATATATATATATATATATAACAAAGAATAGAAGGTCACTGCGGGATGGGATGTAACAGGAAGAAAAGGATAATGGGTATTGCCCGCATAAAAGGATGAATCCGTCGACACGTGTTTCTGAGTCACTACTCGTAATCATGACGGCTATAAGTTGTAAGGATAGGTACAACTTAGGTTCAACAACACAAAAAGGAAACCACTGACAGGAAGCCAGTCGCACATTTGTGGCTGCAATTGAAAGACCCCGTGTTTACAGGGCATCAGACAATATTGCCACGGAGGCAACTATACCTACCTGCGTGGTATTCCCTACTCAGGGTTTAGAGTAACAAAGATTACAGCCGTCATGATTACGAGTAGTGACTCAGACACACGTGTCGACGGATTCATCCTTTTTTGCGGGCAATACCCATTATCCGTTTCTTCCTATATATATATATACATATATATATATATATATATATATATATATATATATATATATATATATATATATATATATATATATATATATATATATATATATATATATATATATATATATATATATATATATATATATATATATATATTACGATGACCAAACCACACCCTGTATAATGTACAGAGTACATAAGAATAAAATTATGTTTAAATAATAAAAAGAAAGTAATAAGGGATTTTGCCAATACTAAAGCAAAGAAAGACTCTATAATTTAAATTAAAATGATAACTTTGAGTGGTATGAGAGCCCAATTTCAGTGAGAGACACTTACGTTAACTGTATTCATATTAAATAGGTAAAACTTGTAATAGATGTTGTTAAACGCTAGATATAAACACCTACCATGTGGTAAATGGATTGTTTATGTTATTATGTTATGTGAAAAAGCATTGTTCTATTTAGAATAAGCATCAGAAGGACTATTTGTGTATAGCATGGCAACCAGAGCCAGAACATTATTGATTTTAGGTACCAAAACCTTTGGATAACCTGGAAAAAAAAAATTTTATTGTTATTAATTAAAATTATGAACTTTGTTAAAGACAAATATAATAAAGTTAGTCATAGAATAGCTACAAGTATGATAGCAATCATGAACACTGGAAAAAAAGTGCTATAAACTACTTTCATAATTTGGGTAGCGTAAACTCTACGATATCTGAGTTTTCAATCATTTCTACGAAGTAAGTGCATCGTCTAACTTTAAAACTTTACAAAAGTGAAAGAGACTCACCTTGTGAGCTAGTACAACGATATAGCATCAAAATGTAAAGACATTTAAAAGGTGTATGTGTAAATTATGTCCAAGGAGGTACATAACTTTGACAAATATGAAGTTTTTTCTAAAATAAAAACCATTTGTTGAACTTTTTATAGCTATGTCAGAAGAATAGCATCTATTTATTGTTTCCAGTCAGTTAGTTTTAAGTAATTTGTTGTATTTGAAAAGTTTCCAGCCAATGAGGTTTAACGAAGTCCTAAAACGAAAGGCAAAGTAAAATAATGTTTTAAATGTATTTAGACATGCAAATATGGTGTTGATTTGTTCATTAGTTCTTAAAGTAATCTCTGGTATGTGGTTTAGATGGTTGTAATTAGTTATATAAGAGAAATTGTTAAAAATTGTTGCAATTGTAATTTTTCTAAATATTCACAAAAGGCCATAGTATGGCATATCAAAATAAAGCTAATCATCTCTATATCTTTATTCAATAATAAAATTAGATCCATAAGGTATAATAAAGAAATAAAAAGAAAATTAAATTTTCATATTTAAAATTTCAAAAAATCAAGTGTCATGATTTTTTGGAGAAACGTCAGATTAGGCCAATAAAAAGGTCATATTTAAGATTTAGTATGGATAGAAAGCTGAAAGGAAGAGCATTGAAATTTTATAAGAAGTTTCCTAACCTAAAAATTTTAAATTTATATTTTCAAATGAAGTCCATACTCAAGCTCGCAAATTATTAAAACAGGGTTTCTAAACCTAAAACAACAAAAAATTAAATTTTATGAATATCATAAAATAATTCCTAGTGGAATAGAAGAGTAATTTCTAGTTGCAACAACCAAGAAGTATTGTATAGAATAGTAAATGTGATTTGAGGAAATTAGTAAAGGTAAATACGTACCTTAAATAAAAGTTTGCTGATTATTAAATAAATATAGTGTTGTGCTACGAAAATATAAATCCAGTGTGCCGTGCAGCCATTGTTACTGAAGTTTGATGAATCTGAAATTTGCCACGGAGGAAGGATCGAGGCACTGAGCAACAATATAAGCAGAAGCGTAATTCAACAGAGATTGCGATAACGTGAAGTACAAGAAATCGCCGTAAGTAAAACCACAATAAATCCTAGGTACTCGACGACTTAATAGCAGCTATAATAACAGATCTGATCATAAATAAAGGCTTTTCATTTTAATTTTAAGATTTTTATACATACGTTTTCTAAACCACACCGGAAATTTTGAAAATAAATTCTTTTGCTTGTAATCTGTCAAGGTGTGTTTTATTTGAAATTGGGCTGTACCATTATATTTTCAGATTAATCGCCAGGAACCTGCCCGAACCCTGAGAAGAGTCTCAAAATAATAAAATAAATATAACAACTTTTTTATTAAAAATAAAATATCACAAAATATATATAAATATATATATATATATATATATATATATATATATATATATATATATATATATATATATATATATATATATATATACATATACATATGTTGTTTTTCAGGTTTTCGCGGGTGGTGAATGTTAAATTCGTTTTCCGGGTATACTCCCGCGTAGGTGACAGGCCCCGAGAGGAGAGTTCGAGTAACCAGAAGCCGCAGTAAGCAGTTATCGGTTAGAACCTGAAGATGGCAGATGAGATTCTGCCGAAACGTCGTTCAGACAACCACGGTCCCTCTCGGGGCCTGTCACCTACGCGGGAGTATACCCGGAAAACGAATTTAACATATATATATATATATATATATATATATATATATATATATATATATATATATATATGTATGTATATATATATATATATATATATATATATATATATATATATATATATATATATATATGTATATATATATATTTTCCTTGGCCGTTAATATCAATTAATATTGATAGTTTTTTTTTGTGGGGATTTCGGTCAGGTATAACTAATTTAATTTTTTTCTCTCTAACGTTTCGGTTTATTACACCATCATCAGAGAACTACAATTAATACAATATTTTAAAAACATAGTTATGGTTATTGTACATTAAAATTTACTTACACTATTAATTATTAGGAATTTGTTTTAAAAATTTTTGTTACATGTTTGGTTGTCTGTTTTAACGCAACTGAGATATTTTAACATAGTTTGTGGGCCCTTAAAGTTTTGTTTATGTTACAGAGATAACGTTGGAATGTATATGGTTTATTGTGGGATATTGTGTATTACCTGCGGTGTAATTTAATTTAATTAATTCTTTAGACGAATTCCATTTATTTTTTGATTATCTACCACATGGTGAAGTTTCAATCACCCTGTATATAAATTAAGATCTCAAATTTCACATAAATCCAATAATTCGTATGAAAAGTGCAACAAAATTTTAAAGTAGCTTTCTTAAATAAGTTTTTTCAAACAATTATTATACAGTTTCCTAATAAATATATTGCTCCCTATAGATCAAAAAGTATTTAATTGGCAAAATTAGAGTAATTTCCCCGGTCCGAACACCAAGGGAACATTTGAGAAACTGCTAGAAATTTACATACTCTTATGGCTGATGAAGTAAATACGATTCCTCAGTGTACTATTACTGTAACTTTCTAGGACCGTTAGGCTTGTTTATGTGGTAAGTATTTTGGAAGGAGAAACCAAATATCTGGTGTGTCTTTTGTGATGTGACAAAATACAAGTTACAATATAAGATGTAATAGTTGTTTTCGAGCATATGCGACTTCGATAATTTATTTGGCCAAAATATGTCAAATTGTATGTAATTTTTTGTGTACTATACAGAGTGTTCTAAATTCGAGATTCACAATTGGTACCTTGTCTGTCTGAAAAGACAGTCTGTGAGTTAAAATTGGTACTACGTATTTTTGTAAAGTGGAAATTTTATTTCTTTGAAATTTTTTTCAAGAAAATCATGAAAGACTATAATGCAGTCGTCTAATTTTTGAGAATATGTTAAAATCAGAAAATACTTTCTAAGAGATACTTTTTATTTTACGACACAATATACCGAAATAATATTTGCAAACAAAACTTTCCAAATCAGTTTTAGGATGTTGGCTTCATGGTCGAGCGGTAAGGACACCTGCCTCTCACCCTGAAGTCCGGGTTTGATCCCCAGTCGAAGAGCTGAAGTTTTTTCTAAACCAGAAATTAATCCTGTTATACTCTGGTTCAGGTAGGGGCAATTGTTTATCTCCAATTTGTGCAGATATCGTAATGTCCCATTTACAACGTAATTGTATACAAAAGTTATCTTTTAATGTACCTTTTTATAAAGAAATATGTGGATGATATAATAATGGCAATATCTAAGAACATTATAAATGAAAAACTAAATTTCACCATAGAAGTCGAAAAAGACGGTACAATACCCCCTTTTAGATATATTATTAACAAGACAAGAGAATGGAAAAATAATTAATAACTAATTGGTAGCACAAACCAAACTTTTCAGAAAGATATTTAAATTTTTATTCCAATTATTCTTTTAAACAAAAAATAAATATAATAACAAAGTTAAAACACAGATCAGAAAAATGATCTAATAATTGTTTTAAAAATGAAAACATTAATAATATTAAAACCTATTTAATAAAAACAACAAAATTCTAAACAATACGAACAATAACATTAATAACAAAAGTGACGAAATAATAAAAAAGTATTACAAAATTTCATATATACCAGATCTTTCTGAAAGAGTAGGTTCCATTTTATGTAATAATAATATATCAGTTACATTTAAAATTGAAAACACAATAAAAAGAAGGTTTTTCAAAAAACTAAATCACAAACGCCAATTGAACTTACGTCTAATATTATTTATAACATTCTATGCAACAATTGTAACAAGGTATATACATAGGTCAGACCAAAAGATATTTGACGAAGAGAATATATGAACATAAAAACGACGTACATCCAAATAATTTACAAAAAAATTTAATTAACAGCATTAGTTACTCATATCAAAGAGGGGCAAACTTTTGTTCTTGAAGATATTATTGACTACCTCCCAACCACTTGGGTGTAATGATTCTTTTGTTGAAATAATGCCATCTACACATGCATATTGAAAAAATCACCAAAGTCACAATTATGGGTTTTAAGAAAAACTTATGTGAATACTAGTTACGAGACATCTACTTAATACTTTCGAATTATTTTTACTTTCTAAAAATGTACAGGGTGGCCAAAAATTGTTTTTCAATTAAGAACTTTTAAATCGAATTTTCTCTATTTTTTTCAAATGGAACACCCTGTATATTTTTCAACGATGTGATGTAGAAATGAAAAACAAACATTTTTGTAAGTACTTTCCTGTAGCTATTTGCAACCATTTTCAATCAGAATGGGCAACATATGGAGCACTTATTATAATTTTTTCTAATGAATTATTTGAAAAAACCTCTATTTTTTAAGTTTATTCTTGAATTTTGTACTTAATGCTCAATAAAACGAAAATAGTTGCAATTAGCCATAGGGATGTATTTACAAAAAAATGTTCGTTTTTCATTTCTACATTACATCGTTGAAAAATATACAGGGTGTCCATTTGAAAAAATGGAGAACATTCAATTTACAAAGTTCATAATTGAAAAATAATTTATGGCCACCCTGTACATTTTTAGGAAATAAAAAATAATTCAAAATCATTAATTAGATGTCTTATAACTAGTATTCACATAAATATTTCTTAAAATCCATAAATGTGACTGATGATTTTTTCAATATGCATCTGCAGATGGCATTATTTCAACAAAAAAAATTCGTTACATCGAAGTGTTTGGGAGATAGTCAATAATAATATAGGAATGATTTGAATCTAGAAAGAGGCCTCAAAAAATGTACTGATATACAATCCATTTTAAAAAAAAGGCACTTGATCCTGTAATTTCATCTTGGTTCGCCCTGTATATTCGAAAATAATTTCCGGTTATAGACATTTTTATCTAGTTTTATAGTATTTTTTTTATTAATTCCTAGCTATCTTAGAACTCAAGATATCGAAGTCCGACGAACTATTGCTCCACCCTGTATATGCAAATAAATATAAAATACATTTTTATCATGATTTTAATCTGTCTGTGTATTACATAATTTGTCTAGTATTTTTTATGTTTGTCCAACCTTGTATATATTTTTCGTCTCTTTTAGAGTACTGAGGATACTAACAAATGTTAGTGAAACGTCGACTAAATTAAAAAAGTACTTTTTTTTGTTTTTGATTGACCTATTTCCACTAAGTTGTAATATTAATAAGTATTAACAAACGAAACAAAAAGTTAATAAACAATCATAAAACAAATACGGACAAAGCACGCCGGCATTAAAAAATTCAGTTATGCTGTAGAGTGCCTCTGTATTATATCCCCAGGGACCCGTAGAAGTCAGCGTTATATAAATTTCATAATAAAAACGTTTTAGGATTGATGTAATGTCCAAGTCTAGTCTAATAAACTTTTTTTACTGATGTCGATGAGAGCCACCTATTATCGTGGGCCCCCACTCATTGAGTACCGGTAGTTATGCACCTGATATATATATTTACCAGTTCAACGATGTAAAATAAACATAAAAATCTACAATTGTACACTGTTATGAGTTAGCTTCAATCAATATTAACCATTCTGTATTTAAATACAGCTTATCTTGCGACAAAAACTGACATAAAAGCGGAACGAAAAGTCTATTTTATTGTATGGAATAAACCTATTTATCTTTCTCCACTTTTAAACCTAATTTTATGGCGTATCATTAAATTTAAATAAAAAACAAGGACTAAGGACTAGCTACAATAATTTATCTTGCTTCTTGCTTTCACGATGTTTCCAGTTTCACCCGCCAATGACCCTTCGTATCTCATAACACATTTTGGTATACAATCCTAGCACCCAGTTAATTCCTGTATAAAAGCCCCAAATCGAAAGTCAAGCAGGAATGTTTTGGTCAAACCTAGTTTAACCCCCGAGGACATTTTTATTGGGTTTATGATATCCAATATTATACGTCTCTTTAGTTTGAAGTCTTATTGGTGGCGTTGTGATTGTCTTTAACTTAAGCACGTCTGTATTGGTGCTTTTATTGAAACAATATAGAGACATAAAGTTTAAGTTATTTTTGTATTGTATTACCATCACATCTTGGTGAAAATAACTGTAATATATATTTTTATTGGACTTTCTTTTCTTCTGTTCGTATCAAGGATTATTGTTTCTTTGATCTTTGATAGACTACGCGAAGACAGCAAATATTTTTTGTTTGTCATTCTGTAAGAGTGAAATAGAAAAGTTATACATTATTTACTTTGGATTACTGGCCTACATGATGTTTTTTACGATTTTTTTTCATTTTGTTGGAACAGTTTCGCTATTTTTATGTTGTTGTGTCACGTATATAACTGTACGATTTATGTTATCATATATATATATATATATACAGGATTTAGCAACTTATATGCGTTTGTTAGGTATTTCGATGGATATTCAAGTTATAAGTAGGGCGCGGATAAAATTTCAAGTATACATTCACAAATCTTATACTGCATCATACAAAACAATATTCTGTTGGGTTGTAGAATTAGACTTTGGGATTAATTTTAAAATTCAGTAAATGTTTCACTCTTAAAACAAAGGTTTCGTTGAAAAAAGTATACGCAATGCATAATTTATGTTAAATCATAATAATTAAAATTTGAATTATACTGTCCAGTAGTGGATTAAAAAACTGCCTCTGAAAAGTGATGATTTATGATAAAACGGAAATGAAACAAAATTTATGCGAGCAAATATACTTTAATATTTTTGGGGACACAGAAACTAGTTATGAGGTTTCTTTTGAATTTGTAGATTAAGATTAATTGTGACAAAAAATTAAAAATTAGTCAGCGCCTTTTTAAAAAATAAGAATGACGTCGTTCAGCATTTTTTAAAAGAAAATTTAATATCAATATTATGAATATTGTATGGAACTAATCACCACGTTGTATGTACCCAATACATTTAAACAATTTCTTGCTGTGATTTATTTATGTTATTTATGTTTAGAGAAAATATCGTATATCACATGCAATTTTAATTAAATCCGGATAATCACAGAAAATTGCATATTCTTGTTTACTTTCATCAAATACCCACGTTCTACCTTCCAACTTTCCTATATTTTAATCGCCACAAATCCAGATATAGATTTTACTAAATAAATGTTAAATCTTCACATAATATACTACCTTTTCTTAGACATACTTCATTAAAAAAATAATAGTTTCTCCTATTTTACTACGAATCTTTAGAGTAAGTTTCCAGCTGATGTTATAAATTTGTCAGGCATATTTTTAAATAAAAATATTTTGTAAATTAGCGGCATTTCACTGGAGGGTTAATTTAATTTTAGGTTCAGTTTAACTGACTATTTTTTTGTATACTTCCTTTTTTTTATTCTTCATGTTCTGTTTAGACTGTCCAAATTATTACTAGACATAGGGAAAACTAATGACATGACATAAATACCAGTGTCGCATTGGGGAGGATCTTCCTTCATTAAATTTTCCAATTATAATGAAACAGTATCTTACTTTGTAAATGTTTTTGAAGGTTTTCTTAAATCATTATTTCCCAATCACTTATACAATTAAATAATGATAATATAAGTAACTAAGGAGTGCGTCAAAAGTACTAAAACCAATATACCATATGCAAAACATAAAGTATAGAATATATCTGGTCACAAAAAATTGTATAAGACACATAACAAATATATAACAAAAAAATATGTAAAAATACAAATACGTAGAAGGATAAACGACCATACCAAATAGAATTCATCGATATTATCACGTGTTTGCTATCCACACAAACACCTGTACTCATAGATTCGTTGATTGAAAGTCCAGGTAACACTTACTCACTACTTTATTGACTAATTAATAATTAACAACAATAGATTAATTAATGACTGTCTTAACTATTACACACTATTACATCACTATTACATCACAATTAAACACTTATAAGTATCTTTCTTATTTCTTATTTACTCGTTCACTTTCAACTTAAGACTGACTCTCGGTCCACCATGCGTCTTATTTATACATCCAATCACGTGGTCTAGAACATTCCAGAATATCCCGGCCCTTCTCGTACAATTCTAATTCGGTTTAACCAGTCTACACAGTCCAGTGGCGTAACACTGCCACCTCCTTAAGCCTGTACGTTCTGATCACGCAATTCATTGTTCCCTGCATACTTGGCTAGTCTCTCTATATGCACCACTTTCATCTTTGATTTTGAACTTTGCTGAAATCGGTATACCACGTCGTTTATTCTGGTGACGACAGTGTATGGTCCTTCCCAAGGGGCATGAAGCTTCTGGGACCTGCATTTCTTTCGTTTTGGGTTATAAAAGAAATTTTTTGATATAATGCTGTCATGTGTTGGTTGGGAATTAGCTGATCTTTAAATCTTTAATAGTTATGGTTTCTTTGGATTATAAGGAAAGTAGATTTATTTTTATAAGAAAAAAAATATTTATATCTAGATAACCTACGTTTACATTTATCGTAATCGATCTATTACAGATCTAATTTGACTGGACTATATATACATCATGAGTACCCGTACCAAAGTTAAATTTGAATAAGTAAAACTAAAAAAAGAAATAATGCACCAAATAAATGATTAATTATTTACATCCAAGGTCAAAATTTTTAGTAAGTGTAAAAAATAAAAAAAATAATAAAACTTAACCTCCGTGGTTGGAAAGGTGAGTTCAATTTTGTTTCTTCAATACCAGACCAATATTATTCCTTTAACCATACTGCAGCATTACGAAAACTAGATCAACCCTCTATCCTAGCTTCCATTTTTCCATGACATCAAATTACATAAAAGCCATATTTACAACACGAACAAATCACCCAGGTGTCATAACCTAAATGAGCCATATAACGCTGCTATACCAAATAATAATTTACCAAGTCAAAATCCAATAAAACCCCGTAATAATCCCATGATAGTTAATAAGAGCCCAGTGATAGCCGCCTAATAGCCGCCTAAAATTTTAATAAAAAACACAAATAAGTACTTGTTAATTATTGTCCTAATTTAAATAACACCCTTATTATAGGGCATAATGCTAAGTCCATACATGTGCTTAATTATAGAATAATCCAGCATTTAGCTGACAAGATACTAAGTAGCACCCTCTATATGATGAAAGAAATAATCCCAAAACAACGATGATTAACATCCATTAAAATAAATTTGGATTAAAAATTTCAATCTCTCACCAACTATAAGTTACAAAATGTACGTCCGAACACTAAGACGACTGACTATGAAAAAGGAGGAAATCAACCGGGGGAGTTATCACGTGATAGATTGACAAAGTCGCAGAAAGTCACTAGCCAGAAAGTACCAAGGTATGTCAGATCTTGAATGAATGTGAAATTATTTAAACGTATCAATATTTATCAAGATAAATATAAAATGTAAAAAAAACATTATTTAAAGAAGTTAGAAAGATAATAAAATTATATAAAGTCATATTTACATAAGGTGAATCATGAAATACTCATAAAATACCAAGGCCTGTAATATTCGATTATTTGCAGAATCCATAAGGTTTGTCGACCCTAGTGCCAATAGCTGAAGTGCGTTCCGTAAATGTAATTAATGTACTAACATACTTAGCTGAAATAAACGGTCTAAGTAGTAACAGTTTGGAATTATTTTGAAGCCAATCCAACTATTGTCCGAACTTTATTCCATAGTTACTCATTTCACACACAAGGTAACGATCTTTATAACGGAACAAGTCTATACAGAACAGACGATCTCACGTGACAACAGATCAACTCGGTGTGCAACTCCGACAGCAACTGAACACTGCCAATAACATTCAAATAAATGACATTTGTCTGGTGGCACAATTTAAGTAAATTTACCCCAAATTTGAAATTAAATATTTCTAGAAAGAACACATAACGAGCAAAAGATAATTCACATACCCTATGGTAAATAATACAATTTCCGCTAAATATTACAAGGTTATATTGTTTGAGTTTATCTTAGACAGTCTGTTATGTCACAAGACAACCAGTTCAATAAACAAGTAAACAACTATGACCATGCAACATTAGGAAAGTCATAGGTAGGATATAACTTATTAATTTATTAATAAGATACTAACGCTTGCTTGTCCTCTAGCTTAAATGTCTTCCCATATCTCAATAGAAGATCAGAGATCAGAGATATATAAACAGAAATCATGACGTCTATGATATAACCTTGTGAAAAGACATTTTACGAATGGATAAAATATTACAGATAATAATTTTTGTGAAGTTAAGTTTGAAAATGTGACGTTTAAAATGTAATTTATAAACAAAGTTAATGAAAAAAAAATCACTAGTTAATTTTTATACTTAAAATGCATAACTATTTCTCATGACGTAACAGGGTATACACTCCAAAATCCTAACAACACGCTTTTGCAAGATAAACGTCCAATGGGCATAAGAAATACTCAATCCCCACAACATAATCCCATAATGTAGATGGGAATGTATGTTGGAGTAGTAAAATGTCAATAAAAATGTCAATAAAATGTCAATAAAGCATCTTCACAACTGTAAATTTTTATGTCTCGCATACCGTAACAATCTCTATCGAGCTTCACACACAAACTCTCTATATGAGTAGTCCACGTTAAATTGTGGTCGAACATGACTCCCAAGATTTTAACAGAATCTGCCATTAAAAATTCATCGTTAGGGCATGGCTCAATGTTGTGTCTAAAAGACACAGTAGCAGTTTTTTCCTTTGAGGCCGTAGAAAAGTACAACATATAAAATAATTCTACGCTTTTTGAAAAGAGTTAAATGAAGACAATACAGGTGTCTTGTAACATGCGGCTAGTCAGTTTCACATACATTGCAGGTCTGTAATAAATAATAAAAATTTGTCCTTATTTTGTTCATAAGCGGCCCCCCTCAATAGTTTCAATTAGTTAAACGAAGACAATACAAGTGTCTTGTGACATGCGGCCAGTCAGTTTCACATACGCTGCAGGTCCGTAATAAATAATAAAAATTTGTCCTTATTTTGTTCATAAGCGGCCCCCCTTAATAGTTTCAATTATCACACATAAGAGTAGACACACTGGCTGGATTTACCTGTTCTAACATTTTTGGCGCTAGAAATTAGCCTCTTGTGACATGCAGTTCCTCCAAGACCCCCAGCAACTCGTTGGAAATTTTCGATTCCACTAAGTTGGTTGTCTCATCTATGCTAAGCCAAATATATTTGCATTCGAGTTTGGAGCGAATATTGCCAATAATATGGTTATCTACTTGAGGCAAATAGTTCTTTCTTAGTATAGTGGAAACAGGCAGATACATTTTCACATTGTAAAAACATAAGAAAAGGTGAAACGTAAAACACACCATATAAATTAGACAACCCCCAAACCAAAGCCGAAGCTACACGGACAGGGGTTACACAGTTGAAAAAAAGAGGACACACACAACCAAACCCTTCGACTTCCCCAAAATCGAAACCGGGATTTGAACCCGACAGGCAGTAAACCAACTACTTTTGTCGTTTAACGATCTGGCCCATTGCGCTACCGAGCTGGGTAGCTTATTCCCCTACACATTTTTCTATAAATTTCCTGAATGCCGGATTGTCTAATTGCCTCCAGTAAATGTTATACCCCACCATAAACTTTTGAAAGTCCACGTTGAATTGTCTTTGTTGGTTTTCGCTAATTAATGTTTAGTGGTAATGTTCACTCGCATACTGTCTCGGAAGATACCGGCTTTCTTTCCATTTTGTAGTCTATAAAGGCACTACACTAAAGAGAAGATATCATCTGTATCGTAAATAAAAAAACTAACCAAAAAATCTCGTCTAGACATAAATATAAACCACTTCTATACTAGCTCCCTATACGTACAACACCAGACTTCTAAAAGTCTTAACGAATGATTGCTGTAGAATTAATGTCAATAGTTAAAGTTAAGTGTAGATAATCGACAAGATACATTGGCTACGATAGTTGAATTGTTAGTAATCCATACAGTTTCCATTAAGTGTTTAGTATGTGTTCTGCAGTGGTAGATTGATTAATGTTTTAAACCATTGCGATATTTATTGCTTGTCAAATACAATAGCTAGACACCTGCAATACAGATTGTAACTAGGAATACAGTGTGTTTCATTTAAAATAAGGACACCTAGTCATTTTCGTAATTTTCTGAAATTCAGATTTGAGCTTTGGCACAATTGTAGTCCTATATAAGACGTACATTTGGCTGCCCCCCCCCCATCGAAATAGGTGTAATTATTTCATTATTTATTCTTTTTCTAGTGAAAACAATAGCCTCCGACTTGGCGATGTTCACCTTCACCTTCTACTTGGCGTAGTACTCCGACGCCCGTACCATGTGCACCTTTATCAGCTGCTCAGCGGCCTGATCATGGTGACTGTGGCAGTACATGGCGGTATCGTTGGCGTACATCGCAAGCTTCGTGTTCGGGAACTGCGGAAAGTCGGACACGTATATGTTATATAATTTTGGCGCAAGAACCTACCTCTGCGGAACGCCTACTCTAATGTTCCTCTGTGTGATAGAGTTTTGTTCACTCTCACTCGCAGCATTTGGCCGTGCAAGTAAGAGTGCCCTGAAAGTCATACCGGTGCAGTTTTATATGATACTGGGCAGCCAGACGGTATCGAATGCTTTCTTAATATTTAAGAGCACCATGGTGGCGGTGCTCTTGTCGAGATTATACTGTCGCTTGACATCATTGACGATCCTGACGAGTCATGCTGCGTCCCTTCTTGACACGGAACTGAAAATCATCGTTGATTTCAAAATCGTCCTGGGCAGTGTTTAGCCGCTTCAGGACGACCTTCTCAACCAGTTTAGATACCGCCGATAGTAAAGATATCTGACGGTAACTAGAAGCCGTTTTCGGATTTTTGTTTGGCTTCAAGATAGGACACACCACATACCCTTCCACTGGCTAGGCCAGTGTTGCAGACACAAAATGCCATTGGTGATGGCAATATCCTTTCACGGCAGATTTTTAAGTAGCTTATGATCGATACCGTCCGATCCCGACGCTTTCTTGTTTGCGAGAGTTCTGATAAACTTTTTCAGCTTCACGAGCGCGGTCATGGTTGCTAAAGTTTGCTGTTGCGTCATAGGAATTTGGACTCTAGGACCGTATATTTGGGAATTTGTATTTTCGTTGCGGTTGTGATCTTCGTTATTTGGGTAATTTTGATTGTGTATTGATTCAAGTGGTCAGCTAAATGGTTGGCTTTTTGCCCGTCTCTTAAGTGCGTCATCTGGCGGCGTTATTTTCCAACAGGGCTGGAATGACCTGCATCGTATTTTTAAGACGCTTCGTCATTTTCCACAATGAACCGTCTCGCGGATTTAGCGAATGTAATTTTTCAGCCCATTTCCGATTCTTTTCGGTGTTTATGGAGTTATGAATTGACATTTGCAACCTGTTCATCTCCACCTTGGCAGCCACATCTTTGTTTCTTTGCCAAAGCTGTCTCAGCTTGTTTATGTCGCGTATCATTTGTCTGACTGCGGTGCCAAGTTGTTCCTTGTACGAGTCAATCGGCATAGTTTCAGCAACGCCACGTTTGGCCTCCTGAAGTATGCCCGTCTCTTTCCAGGTCACCAGCATTGTTTATATTGCTATTTATTTTAAGCCGGTTATTGATGAACTGGCGAAAAGCGAGCCAGTTGGCATTCTTGTAGGACGTAACCGTAATCGCGGCATCCTTCCTCGACATACCACGTAGATTAATTAATATCGGATTGTGGTCGGACGTGAGCTCCTCCAACACTACAGGCAGCATCAAGGTGGTCACGCCCTTGTTGAGGACTATGTCGAGGATGGACGGCGTAGTCCCGTTGCCTAGGATGTGTGTCGGAGTGTTCAAGAACTCCAGGAACACATCGTTATTATTGACATAGTAAAACAGGGTGTTGCCGTTCGCGTTGTTGCGATGGCAATTCCACATTTGATGTCTGGCGTTCAAGTCGTCTATGATCAGGCCGCGCCCTCCCCGGTTCGCCAATCTGTCAAGACAGTCCGCGGTTAAACTGTTCAAAGGTCTATTATACATGGTTGTGATGTGCATGCCGCCGTCCAACGTTACACTCACGTTTTCGATCGTACTGTTACGAATTGACTTGTGAGTGTGTGCTAGTGCTATGTCGGATTTTATCAGGATGGCCACTCCGCCACCTTTATTACCGTCTCTGTCTTGCCTAATGGTGGTGTACCCACGAACTTTTATCGTATCGCGTCTAGTCAATTTCGTCTCACAAAGGAGCATTGTATTAATTTTGTGCCTCGTAAAAAAATTTATTAAATGCGAAATTTTGTTACCGATACCATAGGCGTTCCAGGAAGCTATTATAAATTTAGCAGACATTATTCGAGATTCGAGAAGTTATAGAACACCTCGAATTTTTCCAACTCAGTATGGCACTTAACGGGCTTACCTGTTAACAGCTTAACTCGTTTAACTGTTTTAAACCATCGCCTACAAAATTTTACTGAAAGGTATGTGTGAAGTTGGTTGTTTTAGAAAAGCATTTTCCAAATTTTACTAATTACTAACTACTTTGCGTGCAAGAATGTCCTTGATGAAGAGGATTTCTTTGTTCAAATTTTGACCACTTAATTGACAATTTTATAACAAATAAAACTTTAATGATCGTCTAAAAATTGATGTTTTTAGAAAATTGTACAAATTAAGCAATTTATAGTAGATTTCAAGTACATAGATAATAATTAGTCACCGTCTGAATAAGCAACTTCCTTTGTCTCGGGCTTTACAAAAACTTTTAGATTTTCTGTGGCCTACATTTTGTTTTGTTAACAATGGATAACTTTATTTAAATTAGTCCCTTGAATAATAATTTTTCTTCAGCATATGATACAACATCTGAAATCTCTTTTTAAGCGCAATCTGAAAATCGAAAAATCCAATATGGCTGCCGTAAGAAAAATAAAAGTTACCTCGGATATCTCGAAAACAAAAGACTATCGAGCATTTGTTTCTAGACCAAAATATTAGTCTCCAAAAAGTGTCCTAATGATGTAAAAGTTTAAAACCTGTTTGATCAAGGATTACTTGGCTACAGCCGAAAAGAGGAATCACAAAATTTTCGTCTTTTCTTTGAAAATCTCAAAAACGGTTTCAGTTAGCCGCGATTTCTTAACGGATTTGGAAACAGCATAAAATTTGCATTAACCCGATCTTGTAGCTCTTACTGTTTCCGATATCCCAATGGTGAGCATAGAATTTGGGACACACAGTATTTCTTGACTTAGATATAATGAAAGCACAGTTTTAGTATCTTGGAAACCATTTGGCCCATCTAAACGCTTGATGGAGTATAAGTTATTTCCTTCTTACAATCAAATAAGGGAAACAAAACAAGAATGCTATACACTTGATTCTGCTATTGAAATTTGCAATATAAGTGCAAAGGTCAAGTTATAAATCCTCCTGGATCACACTATGTCTTGAACAGAAGCTGTACTGGAAATTTAAACACAAATCATTTTCTCAGGTAATGACAGATATATACAGTTTTCGTTGTATGTGGTCTAAACCAGGTGAAATGAATTACTTAGATAATGTACTAAATTCCAAGAAAATGAAGATTTATAATGAATCATCCTTTCATTACTGTAAGACACCAGCTAACCCGACCTGGCCGGCGAGAAAAGCAGGAGTTGGATGAAGCTGCGTTTGCCCCGAATCTGCTATTCATTTCAGCACGAGTGGCCCCGTGCGTCTATTCCAGCCGAGATCGACTATAAAAGCAGCCCAGAATCCAGTAGACGGCAGTGGGTACACAGTCCTCTTTTACAGCGCGGTGAGCTGAAAGAAGCGCCTGAACTCACTCGGACTCGCCGCCGTTCGTCGTTACTGATAATAACCTGCTGAGCACATAGTGTCTGTAAACAGACCTCTTTTACAGCGCGGGGAGCTGAAAGCTGTGCCTGAAAATACTAGGACCTGCAGTAGATTTGTCGTAACAACATTAACGAAGCTGAGTCCACGACAGCCGTGTGGTCTGATATCCTCTACAGCGCGGTGAGCTGGGGGGAGCGTCGGTACTTAAACACCAAAGCCCGGTATCTAGAAGCCCGGAGACGTCGTTTGCCTAGCCGCCCACAGCACCGTCTATTTCTCTCTCTGATGTTCCCGTCAAGAAGAATGTTTATTTAATTATTTAAATACCCTGATATGTTCACTACAGTTAAATAGAATAAAACCATTTATTTTACCAAGGCTTCGACTTTTATTTATTAACAGTAACTGAACCCTGTAATTATATCTCCAAACCAGCTACCCAGGCAATAGACCTTACAGATTCCTTCAAATATGAACTTTCTACTTTACATTGTTGGATGTCGTTCATGGAATTGGTTCATATAACCTTTCGCTTAAAAAATTGTCTGCAAGGAATAAACAGAATATTGAGAAAGCAACAAAAAATTGTACACGTAAAAATATTTTTGTGAACAGATGGTAGGCCCTTCTGTTATTGACCCACCACGTTAAAACAGCGGAACCAGGAACAATAGTAATACTGCAAGGCCAATGATTGAAAATGTGGAATCTACAGCTGCTATAACTAGTGTCGATAAAAGTTAAATAAAGGATATGTACTATATTCTTCAAGTAATGTCATCTAGAATAAAGATTAACGCACTTAAATTTGGCGAATAAGCCTTACAAACAGCAAAGCTTTACATAAATATAGGTAATGTATACCCTCATGTGTACAACATACTTAATCACAGAGACAATATCGTACGAAAAAGTCGTGCTTCTTGGCCAGCTCTCAGAAAAGGCACAAGAATTGCGTAATAAAGTCTATAAATGGTTCAGATTGCACTATGCAAAGAAATGCTCGAGATATGTGACTAATGAAGATGTTTTTCACACTTGTTGTATATGTCAGATCCTTTATAACTCGCATAAGAAGGCCGTCACTCAAATCTACGAAAATACTTTGTGCGGAGCATTTCAATTATTGGAATATTATTGTAAAATATCAACCATAACTTACAGAATTACACATTTTTATTTTTAATTACGGGTAAATCATAATACCTTTTTGATGAGTCGTATATTGTCCTACAATTGTTTCATATGTCAGGAATACGCACTCGAATTAAAAAAACTAGTAATTCTTGGCACAAGAAAGGCGATTCCGTCCCATAGTGCGAGGGCGTGAGATGAATCACGTAGTTAACTTCGACTTTCAATGTTGCATTTTGGAGATATGTTGACAAGAACTGAGGAGGGTCATCTAAAACGTGTGTTAACAATTTTAGTCAAATTTTAGTTAGTTAAGGGAATTGTTTTTTTATATTACTCTGGTAATACCAGAATATGATTTATCTTTCCAAATGAACTATTATTTTATACAACCCATGATTAAAAATTAAGTGCTTTTCCAAAAATGTGCCTTAATCATCGACAGTAATATCTCAAAGCGCGTCTTATCCATTGGGCCACTTGGTGGTAGGTATTTTGACCACGTGATTTGCTGCGCATCTATGTCGTGTTTGATCACCTTGTTATTAAAAGAGTGGTTGTATAAAATGTTTGTGTAAGTACGTGCTAGTTTAGTCCTTTATTAAAAAAGAGTATTTGACATAGACAATTTTATAAATAGAATGGAAGATACAGTAACATCATCATCGTCAGGGCGTGGAAGAAAGAAAATCGCGAACGCAATTCTTCTTTAATTTATTTTGGCTCGCATGGGGAAAATACTTCCAACATTCAAATTTAGTTTGCTAAACTTCGCTAGAAGTATTTCTTTATCATCTGTAATGTCATTCCAAAGTGTACCTTATCCAGTGTCAGTGGCGGTTCTTCTATAGGGTCATTTGGTCAATGACCTCCCACATACAAATAAAAAAATAGAGCTATTCATTTTCTGAAGTTTAAAAATATATAATATATATATTTTTAATATCTTTAAAAAATATATTAAAGTTTCTAGTTCATTCTATTTACAATACTATTCAAATATCTAGATCGCAGGATTTCGTATCCCCTCGAGTACCGAGCCTCTACATTCATATTCATTACATTATTCATTTATAGAATTTAAAAATCTTGGGTCAATCCACAACTTGTCCTCAAAGCCAGCTACGGACCGAATTTACAACGAATTAAAGTGAAATAGACTTATGCGCGAATCGTCAGAAAGCAAAAGAGACAGAAAACACTGGCGCGGACAATGTGCCTGACATATTTTACGGAAACGGTAACGCACGAAAGTCAGTACAGCAGTCTTAATACTGACTAGGTACGCGTTGGTCGGTAAATTCTGTTGCGTTGTTTTTAATGTATTTATTTGTGAACATTTTATTAGTAAATCTCTACTTGTCGTGGTCGTGTCGTACTCCGTGGTCTAGAGGTAACGTACTTGCCTCGAAACTTCGGGGTCCCGGGTTCGATTCCCGGTCGAGGAACTGGGATTTTTCTGTGAGAGAGATTAATCGTAGTATACTCGGATATTGGGTGTGTGTCTATTGTCTCTAAATGTGTAGCCCTTTCCCACACAAGGTCATTCCAGATCTTCAGGGATAAAGGGGTTGTAATTTCATGTGGTGTTATTATTATTATATTATTATACTTGTCGTAAAATTAAGTAAAACAGTGTTTTTGGTGTTTACTATTAAATATGAGTGTTGTACAAAATAATTAAAACTGAAAGATGGACATAAGTTGAGTTATGAAGACCGAGTGAAATTCAAAGGTGGTGGCCGTCCAAAACCTAATATGACGATAAAGCAAACATCTCTTGATAAGAAAAAAAGAAGTTAATAGGTATTTTCGAAATTCAATGTACGATTTATCCGAGTGGAAAATCTGAAATTAATCAATCTGACTTCATTGCAGTTCAAGTAGATGAAACCACAGATAGTTTCAATAAAGTACAAGTAGTTTTTGTATTTATATACGTTTTAGACCGTGCTGTATGTGAGAGATTTTGGAAATTTATTCAGCTTCAAGGAACGACATCGCAGAATTTGACAGATGTAATTTTAAAAGAGTTAGAATGTCTGAAAATTAATGAAAGTCCTGAAAAATTGATAGCACAAAGTTACGATGGAGCATCAGTAATGAGTGGTGCTTTTGGAGGTGTACAAATCAAAATTAAAAAAGTTATCCTTCAGCAAATTTTATTCATTGTTACGCTCATCAACTAAATTTAATTTTACAAAAAGCATCAAGTCAGGATAAAAGCATAACATTTTTTTTTTGCTAATTTACATAGCTTTTCTTCATTCTTTGGAAAATCGCCAAAAAGGACAGTCGTGTTAGATAATGTTATTAAGGTGAGATTACCTAAAGCGGCTCCAACACGATGGAATTTTAATACAAAGTGCATAGAGACTGTTTATACCTATCGAACAGAATTATTAGATTGTTTAGAAAAAAATCCTTGATAATGAATCAGAAAACAACACTCTAAACCAAGCTATTGGTTTAAAAAACTACTTACAAAATGAACATTTTCTTTACTGGTTAAATTTTTTTATTTAGTTATGCCTCATTGTGATATATTGTTCAATCAATTACTAAAATGTAATATCGATGTCATAACAGTAAATAAATGTATTGGCGTTTTTAATAGTAAAATTAAAGACATCAGAAATAAAATTTTGAATAACTATTTAGAGGAGACATCCATGCAGTCTGCCCAGAGATGTAAAACGGAAGAATCAAAAAGGAGAATTTCATTAGAAGTTTGTGATGTAATTACATCTGAGATCAAAAATAGGTTTGGCTTCAGTAATCATTTAGCAGTGTCTCAGTTATTTCACGCAGATCGATTTAAAGATTATAAAAAAAGCTTTCCTCAAGATATGTTTAAATTAGTTAAAACGGAGTATCCAGTCATAAATCATTTGAAACTTAAAACTGAATTAGAAGTATTATATAGCCGAGAAGATTTTTCCAATAGTGAAGGTGCAGTCGCTTTGTTACAGCTTTTTATTAACAATAATTTGTGCAATACTTTTCTGAAAGTGTCAAACTGTTAAAAATCTTGTGTACTCTCCCTATAACTACCGTCGAAAGGGAACATTGTTTTTCCACTTTAAAAAGAATAAAGACATTTTAAAGAAATACCATGGGTCAGGAAAGGTTATCTTCTTTAGCTATGCTTACCATAGAAAGGGCATAAATAAAGAGGATAAAAGACTTTAATGAAAAAGTTATTGACCACTTTGCATCTCAAAAAGACTGGAGGATCGACTTGGAATTTAAATCACTTTAAAAGGTAGGTAATACAGTAAACTTTTCTAATTGACCTCCCTATCTCTTGACCCACGAACCGCCACTGTCCAGTGTGTTGTTACTAAAAGTTCCTTATCTAAATTTAATTTTAATTTTAGAGCATACATTATTTACAGTGCCCTCATTATTTTAACCTACAGATAATTATACTCTTTTATAATAAAACTGAACTAAATGCACACGATTATATTGGATTTCCCTGAAAATTACCTAAGGCACATTTTCTAGAATTTGGGGAATTATCTTCTGAATATTGGTACATACCTAGGAAACACCCTGTATAATGCAGAACTATGAACATTAAAAAAAATACAAAATTTCGATGTAGCGGGACATTCCGATTATCATGCGGAATAAATGCTCTGTTGCATTTTTAATTCTGTCATGTGAATTTTCATTACTGTTTACCCACGTATAGACCATTTCCAAATTTCAAATTGTGTAGGTTTGCGACTTAATTATATGATTTTTTTTAAAACTGCTTTGCACTCTGTTATATGTACATATATTTAAATATATTTTTTTTCGTTTTTGTAATATAATAATTAACGGATGTTTTGAAATTTTTAAATTGTATTTACTAGATCCATAACTGCTCAGTTGATTACTGGAACTATATGATTAACTACCTTTTTTTCTAACACTACGGATGATTTGAGAAACACTCTGAAACATACTTTTACACTTTCGGTAGGCAGGAAAGACGTTTTATTGATCTAGCAGTCGTGGAAATTTATATATACAATAAATTAAAAAATTGTAGGTATAAAAATGAAATATGTCTACATACTTCCAAATTGTTCCTTGGTCATTTGTTACAAACTTTTTTAAATTTCACCAACTTATATTTAATAGCCCACTGTAGGGCAATAAATTATAGAAACAATAGTTTATAGGATGAATAAAAATAAAACTCCAATAAAAATACTTTTAGAAGTTTGCTAACAGCGGTAACTATTCTTACTTATCAGCCATAATTCGATCCATAATTGTTATTTTATCACACAACGATATTTTTAATGAATTGAGTTAAAAACACATTTTTACAGTTTTACATTTTCTGACGTACAATACAGAATACATCCAATGTAATAAACAGTTGCAAACAATAGCAAAAATCCTCTATTTCTTAAAATAAATTAAACCAATAAAACTGTTGAAATAGAGAATATTTGCATTTTGATTGACTTCTAATAACATTAGTCAACAATACCGTGTTTAATACAATATTGTTTTAAAATCATTAATTTACTTTAGAAAATACAATGCCAGCGCCCTTGTATTTTCATTTTGTGAATTTAGTACAGGATTATTTATTATAAATTACCCATCCCTTATCATCGTTATTATTGCCTATAGAAAAAAAAGGTTTAAATAAAAATTATATGGTTATGACTGAATTTTGTTAAAATGCCATCAAAAGTACAGTAGCGTGTCCATTTCAGGGGATACAAAAAATAATATTTTTTTTAATGGGATACCCTGTATATTATTAAATTGTTGGAATGGTCCTTTGTTCCTGATTTCAAAAATATACCATATGTTACCCCTACCAATACCGTTTTTGAGTTATTAAACGTCGAATATCTTAGTTGAACTAGTTACTGTAAATATGGAAAAGTTAACATTATTATTAAAGTGAGCTATGCAAATGACAACTCTTATGTTTGGTAGGTGACATTTCCTTAATGAAATAATCAAAATGGTTTACAGGGGGGCAAGAAAAAACCAAATATTTATACAAAATAGATAACAAAGATTTATTTAGGAAATTTAAGTATAAATAAATGATAACTCGGAAAAGATGTTCAATGTGTCCACCATTATTGTCAATGCATAATTGATAACGTCTTTTTATACTTATAATTGCACCGGAAATGGCTTCATTATTTACATTCAGATTGTTTATTTCATGTCGAATCCTGTCTTTAATGACTTGAATACTATTACTATTATTATTCACAATGTATTTTAGAAATCCCTAAAAAAATGAATCCATAGGAGTCAAATCCGGACTGTTAGGTGGCTATTTAATAGGTCTATTATTCCATATCCATATTGGGAATATATTATTCAAATAATCTCAAACGGGTAGGACACTATGCGGAGTGGCCCCATCCTGCATCCAAATCATATCATAAAGTTCGGCTTCCAGAAAATTCTGCAAAAGAATATTCTCTGCTTCTGGAATAATTATTTCCAGATAGATAACTTCAGTTAAAGTATGATCATAAAATATAGGCCCAACAATTTTGTTTCTGAAAATTCCACACCAAACGCTAACAGTTTTTCTTCCTGATTTTTTTTATTGTTTTACCAATCTTTTTCTGTTGTGCTTGTTTTCTGCAACTTTCGATTTATCCCTTTAAAAACTCCTGCCATAGGAAAGGATGCTTTATCAGTCCATAACATTTTAGCAAAAAAATTGGGGTCTTCATCCAACTTTTGAATCATCTCGCTGCAAAAGTCCAGCCATTTCCTTTTATGAGCCTCTGTTAAAAATTGTACGGGTAAAATTTTATATGGTCTGTAGCTGTTATTTTTTAACGTACGTTGGATTTTGAAATAACTTTCACCTAATTGATCGACTGCATTATTTATACTACATTCAAAATTTTCTAAAAAATAATACAATGTTTCAAAAAAGACTATTCGCAAATAAATATAGATGGGCTTACCTTCGAAATGAAGCAGTATATCTAGCTATTCTTCCTGGTTTGCTTGAACTACACGCTTTTTTCTACCAAAACTGGAGGAATTATTCACCTTTCGGTAAATATTTTTTGAACGTATTTTCTGATGGTGTTGGACGATTTGGAAACAACACCCTATATGCTCTTTTTCCTGCACGTTTATTTTTGTTATTTTGTATATAACAAGTAAATATTTGAGTTTTTCTCCCTCACTATAAACCATTTTGATTATTTCATTACAGAAATGTCACTTATCAAACATAATAGCTGTCATTTTCATAGCTCACTTTAATAATTTTAACTTTTCCATATTTACAATAACTAGTTTAACTAAGATATTCGATATTTAATAACTCAAAAACGGTATCTGGTAGGGGTAACATATGGTATATTTTTGAAATCAGGAACAAAGGACCAAAAATTTAATAATATGTAGGGAATCCAATTTAAAAAATATATATATTTTTTTGTATCCCCTGATATCTTCACGCTACTGTGCTCTTGATAGCATTTTAACAAAATTTAGTCATAACCACACAACTTTTATTTCTATAGGCAATAATAACGATGATAAGGGGTGGGTAATTTATAATGAATAACCCTGTACAATTTCGGGAAAAAATATAAAAAAAAATGTTGCATTTCTGGACGAATCTCGACGAATTATAATGAAAAAACATAATTTTATGGAAAATAAATCTGTCCGTATGTCCGTAGTATCGTAATAGCAACCACAGTTTTTGAGATAAAGTTTTCAAATTTGGTACACTTGTTCTAATGGCCAAAGACAAAGATAAATTCTGTGTTGAGCAAAATTGGCCAGCTGTGACCCAAACTCTCTAACTTTTTTGTATTTGTCTTTACAAAAAAATATATTCTTGATGAAAGATTATAAATCATGTCTACTATATCAAGCCAATAAAATATATTTTCCAAGTACTTTAATAAAGTTGATGTAAACTGAAATTTTTTACACATTTAACCTCATAAAAAGGGGTTAGGATAAATTTGGCGGTTTGACATTTGAAATGTCTTATTTAATTACAAAAATGTCAATGTCAATAAGAAGAGATTATTAAAATATATGACTATTATTGACAGTATCGAACGACGCTGATAATTATTTAAAAAATTTTAACGAAACATTTTAAGGTACGCTATTAAAATTTAATTCAGGTAAGTGAAGAATTAAATAGAATGATTTTTTTAGATCAGGATTATAATTTCAGATGTCTGTGTGAATATAAACTGTGCGACTTACCTCGACTTAGTAATGTATACATAAATGCTCCTACAGTATGGCTCATCACTTGGGCAGCAATATTCATTTTCATGGCAAATTGCATTTTTGGATCCAAATGGGTAGACTTTATTTTGTGCATCGCTCTAAACACTAAAGGCGATGTCTGGTTAATATCATGTGCTTTCACGATATCTGAAAAATGGGCCTCCATTGTCTGTTGTGTCCCAGCAACATCAACTGGTAATAGTACGTTGTGTTTCCTAAATAATGAAACTGTGCACTTAAGGAGATGAGGCGGGTCAAACATAGTAAAAATATGTTTACTGTTAATAGAAATATAAGGGTGTTCTACAGATGAGCCCATTTCCTTTAAAGTTTTCACATTTGTGGACCCCATATCGCATATTGTAGCGACTATATCCACCCCTGCTACATGTTGGCATGCTTGAATGTCGTCGGTAATGCAAATTTGCAAAGCATTAACAGGACAAGTCCCGTTTGAAAAATAGTATGCAACTGGCTGCTTCCAATTGTGCACTAGACCCTGTAGCATGAAAACTAATGCTTTATTTGCCAATTTTTTAGAGCTGTAATTGTCACCCAGCTCCTCAAAGCCGATGATACGATCAGAATAATTATCATATTGCACATGTTCTTTGATGTCAATCTCATCAAACAACAATACACAGAATTGGTCTTCTTCAGTTATACACTCTGCAATGTGCTTAAAGAGGTGATCGTTGATGCCAGAATGAAACGGTACCTTTTGCAACATCATCAAAAGAGTATTTTTTGAAGGAAGGGCCACAATTTTTCTTAGCAATGTGTAACACCTCTGGCTTTTTTTCAGCAATGCTAGGGCAATAACTTTTTCTTGAGTGCTCCATCTTCTGCCGTGTGCTGTCTGCTTCGCACAACGTAATTGGGAGATGAGGAAATCTGTAGTGATTCTTGACATGCCCTTGAATATATTTCTTACAACAGGACTGTCTTGAAGTCTGTTAAGGCCCTTATGTCATTGGCCTTTTTCTTGTACAACTTCTTCAAGTTTCTTATATGTGCCTCTTTTGTTTCTATCATATGTATTAAATGTTGCTTTCTAGGAGAAGCATCAACACGAGAGACTCCGTTAATACCTCGAAACATGGAGCGATGCGTAGGGGTACTTGGACTCCTTTGCAAACTGGAACGGCTTGGAATTGGGTCTTCAATTATTGCTTCTCCTGTAATACAATATCCATGTACTGCTCAAATTGGGATAAAAAATGTGATTTTGCTAACAAAACAGCCACAAAGCTTTTCATGCAAAAAAATATGTCTTTTTATACATATGCAATCTTGCAAATTAAATAGTATGATGTTTGTAGCTTGACAGAAAATAGAAAAATGAGTATGTGATACAGAGGCATCAGCGAATCTGACTTATCAACTTACAATCGCTGAGTAACACAGTACAATAATAAGAACGTAGAGTGTACATACTCCAAGTAAGAGAAGTAAGTAACTAATAACTATAACATACCTATGCCTGTATTAGTGCTTTCTAAAAGCTCTTGATCATTTGTAAGTTCCACATTTCTTTGAATTACCATCATTTCTTGTGAAGGATCCAGTTGTACTTGGCATGGGAATAACATGGGATCAGCATCAGCACGCAGCCTCCGTGTTGCAAGGTTCATGTAATTGTCTATAGAAAAATGACGATTGCAAATCGAATAGTTGCGAAGTGATATATCAGGAACACATTTTATTCCCATCATTTCTTGCCAAACTTTGGACCTAACAAGAAGGAAACAATTTTATTTAAATACCTTTAAAACACAAAAGACAAACTTACTTTTGGTCATTGACTGGAAAGTAGGGCATTTTTTCTATCTGATCTATATTGAATCCACAAATAAGACAATGTTTTTGTGGCATGGTTATAATAAAATTAAATATTACTTTTTTTTTTTTTAATTATAAACACTTTTTTTTACTTGTCTAATTTTCACTTTATTTGTTATTTTACAACTAGTTTCATCCTATTCGGACATTTTCAAGTAAACTAAATTATACACAGATTTTACTTTAATTTAAATATAAACTGACCTGAATAGAGGAATGGGTCACTTTATGGTTGATAATATAATTCAAATTTGTACAGATGTTATGTTTTTAAATGTAGGGGTTTTCCAAGCTAGTAAATTATATTATGGTGTGATTTTTATTAGCAGCAGTTTATCTGAATAAGTTTAATAACGGAGAATTATTTAAATCTATTTGGTCGTTTAATATGTTGTAATTTTTATTCCTATTTAATTTATTAATTTCCAACACTTCTAATAAATTAAGTTTTGTACTTTTCCCACAAATATGTAATATTTTAGGTTGATGGTCGTCAGTTATTTTATGACCAGAATCTGTTAGATGTTTATAAAAGTTGGAATGGTGTTTTTGTGTGTGAATATGTTCTCTATATCTTACTCCGAACGATCTCCCTGTTTGGCCTATATATGAGGCGTTACATTCTGGGCAATCTAATCGATATACACCACATTTTTTAGAGATATCAGTTTTTTGTTTTACGTTGAAAAGATATCTGCCTATATTTTTGTTAGAACTAAAAGATGTTTTAATATTAAATTTGGAAAAAGTATTGCTAATTGAATAGGAGAGTTGACCTGAATATGGTAATGAAATGTATGTTTGAACTTTTTTCTCGTTAATAGTGGGATAAAGTTCTTTCAAGAGGGACTTATTTTGTTTTTTATAGATTAAATTGTTGATTCTATTTTGAGGGTACCCGTTATTATGTGCAATAAGTCTTATTGTGTCTAATTCTTCTTTTAAATCTGTCTCAGATAGAGGTAAGCTGAAGGCTCGGTGTGTCATAGATTGATATGCGGCTAATTTGTGGGAGAGAGGGTTATAGGAATTAAAGGATATAGTGGCGTCTGTAAAAGTTGGTTTGCGGTAAATATTATAGGAAAATGATGTTTTATGTCTTTTTTATAGTTAAGTCGAGAAAGTTTATATTTTTTTTATTAAATATTACATTAACACTAATAAAAAGTTCAAATAAAATAGTATTTAAAAGTCACAGTATTTTACAGTTCGTAATCCAATATAAAATAAAAAACGACAAGCACCACACAATATCATCATCAAAACAAACAATTTGGCGACCGGATCCAACATCAACGATGACGTTTTCTGTGCTCCTATCGCCATCGCCATCTACGAAAATCTTCCCAAACTTCAACAAAGATAGATTAATTGAGAAGCACGTATGTACAACAAGGATGGAAGTATGTCAATAATTATACCTAAAACCGAAAAAATTTTTATATGTACTTGACCGTCTTCTGGTTGTCTCTGCCTACAGTAGGTAACTGTTCACTTGCCATAGGACAACTGTGCTCTTGTAATAGAACTATGTCCACTGGCCGCAATACAACCTCTCCAGAAATGTTAGTTTAATAATAACCATTAATCGACTGTATAGTATAGACCACAGTATAACCAATAGATTATCGCAGCTACATTTCATTTATAAATCCACTGAGTGCTCTGGGACATCGAATGCAGGTGGTTGCGTCACAGTCGTAGTATTTTACAAGGATACCATGGGTCTACGAAGCAAATTTATCGTTGTTGATTAATTAATAAAATAAATATAATTATTAGTTAGGAAAGAGATCACGGGTTTTTAATGTTAGGTGTATATATTTCATTTTTTAACATTTCATATGGTTAAACTAAAAAATCTGTAGATCATCGAGATAAATGAAACAAAATACACAATAGGCATAATATTTTATTATTAATAATTAGATAATGAATGCTAAACATTTCTTAGCTTACCAAATAAAATAGCTAAGTACAAAAAGAAACAAATGAATTATTGATAATTCCAAATTATTAATTTTGTGTTTTGTTTGCCAGTTTTAAAATTTCTATTAATAAATTTAAGCACTGTAAAATGTGTTCGTATTTTTTTCCTAAAGTACTTATTCTCAATAATATAGATAAACTGCCGATATACAGCGCTTCTACGCACATGTAGTGTGGAAGTAAAATATTATACTTTCAATTTATGTTATTAAAATTACTTTATTAATGGTTCTTGCTTCTGTAAAAGAATAACTCCTATACTAAAATCAATGGACTAATGTAACCTTTTTTTCACGAGGAAATATGAATAAAACTTTCCGTAACTAATACAATAAATGTTATTTTACATTTATTTATTATTTCGCCAATATACACTCACAAGAATAGTTTAGGGATATTTTTATGAAATTATACAAGACATAACAACCATATTTGCTTGTTTTTCTTTTCTAAATCAATTAAAAAAATACGTATATTTATAAAAATGTCCCTAAACTTTTCTTGTGAGGACATAAAAGAAATCATTGTTTGTGTAGCTTATCATTCTATACGTATTATATGATGTATACAAAGTGTTCTAACATAAATGGCATTCTATATAGGTATTTTACTATCGAAGAAGAAACAATCGCAATGGAAGAGAAATAGCCCATATTAAAAATGAAAACCACTTAACGGATGGTCAACATAAATTTACGGATTCCGAACAATTTATATACAGGGTGTCCCATAATTAAGTGCCTTTATTTAAGACGGTAATAGAACTATAAAAAATAAGGTGAGTTCTTTATATAAACATTTGCCTTCATCAGTTTATAAATAAAAGTGCGGAATTATTTTTGTAGAAGTATGTAGTTATCTATCGATTATTGTATACCCATCCTGCATTTGTACGTAAATCGTACAAATAACTTTAAAACGAGAGCTTATAGCGACATTTAGTAAGAGGACCTCTTTTATTCAGTTTTTAACGCTAGCGTTCCTTTCCTCTATAAACGTGTAAAAAAAATAAGATAAAGAGTTTTGGCGAAAATTCACCCCCACCCCTTTGTAATTACTCCAACAAATCATGATATGTTGATAAACATTTAACAAAATATGTAACAATATAAAATTAATCATGGTCCAAATTTACTTTTTGCAACTTAATATGTTTCGAATTTAATGGCAAATAACTATATTGTGCTTACCCCCTTTAACGGATTGTAGCTCCATTATGAACTGATTTAGGGCAACTGTTTACAAAACTCAACTTTTTTTATAGTCCTATTACCCTCTTGAAAGAAGGTATTTAATTATGGGACACCCTGTATACGCTTTAACTTTATTTAACTCTTTCACCCTATAAATGGACCGCAAATAATAGAACCCCAAGATACGTTGTGTTAAAAAAAATCGCCTTATATTGCTTTACATTAATCTAATAACAACCCGTCGCCGCCTGGCTGAAATTATAAGTGTTGAATTAAAAAATATGGATTTACAAAACGAAAGCACTAATAATCATTTAAAAACTGACTAAACTTTTCATAAATTGACAAATTTGCTATTTGTCTAAGACATGCCACATTTTAAAATTTATTCTATAATATCTTTAAAAATTATTCAAAATAGATGCAGAAGAGCATTCGTCTAATTGTAAATACAAAACTAAAGATTTTATTTTTTTATTCTATTTCATACTTTATTGATACTTTCAATTAAGGCTGGGAATTTTCCAGATTTTAGTATTCGAATATTCGTTCGAAAAAAATATTCGAATATTCGAACTAATTGAATAATTCGAATATTCGAATTCTCGAATAATCCGAATTATTCGAATATGTATTCGAATAATCCGGATCCTCGAATATTCATTATTAATAGGTATATCACTGAATACTAGTGAATAGTGAATACTCTATTTGAGTATTTGGTTGGATAGACCACAATAATAGTCGTGACGTAATCCACTAAGCAGGCAATTTTATTTGCTTTCCATACCCACAGTAGGGTATGTCTCCTGTACATGTGCTTTAAGGGTCAGAATTATTTAGTTAGTATTCTATTTTCGGATTGAGGCGCTATTGCTCATATTTAACTATTGAAGCTTAAATAAAACGAAAACAGAGCTAGTTTATTATACTTCTGTGTCATAACTATTTTTCCTTTTCGAAAAAAATAAAAGTGCTCTAAAATTAGAATGTTTTTAAAAAAGACGCAGATTGTGAAGGTAAAACAAATACATGAAAAGTCAATAGTTAAATATTTACAGGTTTTCTAAAATTTAAAATTTAATTTTAACCCCTGCCTTAGCACAGTAAGAATAAGGTCGAGGTGAGAAAGAGACGGAATAGTTTGACTGGGAGTAAAACGTGCCAGTAATGTGGTCTATTTATATATTTGGATTTTAGAATAGGTACCTACCTATACCTACTATCTATCTACTTTGGTTGGATGCATACTGCATACCTATTCGTACATAATTTAATAATATATTTTAATATTCAAATTTACTCAAAATCGAATATTCGAATACTCGAATATAATCGAGTATTCGATTATTTGAGTGTTCGAATATTCTAATATATTTGAGTATTCGAATATTTCGAATATTCGAATAATTTTCCATTAGACTAATTCGTATTCGAATACTCGAATTATTCGTATTCGATTCCCAGCCTTACTTTCAATTTGTGTTCTTCGAATTACTTTATTAATGGTTCTTATTTTTGCAAAACAATACCTAACTCCTATACTAAATTCAATATGTTTTATGCTTGCAATAATATAACAGCTTTTCACATAGCTTTCGACATCACGAGGAAAAGAATAAAATTTTTCAATACTACAATCACGTTTATTTTACACCCTTTACATGAGCAAAACAATGACCCTCTTTTCTTATCATTCCCATTTTAAAATAAAATAAAATGCATAGAATGATCGCAGTAAACCAATTACGCGTAAAGAACTTACAGCACGAGTTATCTTTTATTTCGCTGATAACATACACGCCGCTCTAACGGCCACTACTACACTGATGATTTTCATTATAACGGGTCAATTTAACCGCTTTTGAGGGTTCCCGGCGGCGAGGCCTTGCAATAAGGAGAAATAACTTACTGGTTTTACTGCGGTATAGACTATAGTAGGCGTATTGACAACTCATTGCAGGTGAACTTCAATATCTATCGTATTACTTTATTAATGATAGGTAAATTGTTCACTTGTGATAGCACGTCATATCCAGAAATCTCAATTCACTTGTCACTATTGTTAGAGTTACCTGTGGTAGGTAAATAAGTACTTGCAGTAATTAAACTTTTTCAGCAACATAGTTTAATTGGACGGGTTCTCTCAGTGCAGTAAACCAGATACGTTTGTCACTTAACGAACTCTGGCCCACTGTGCTACCAAAAGGACAAATTAGTACAGCCAATGATGCTTTAAAAAATCGTATAACGACTTTTTTCTCGCTACATTTTCCATATCAATAATAATGCCCAGATATTAAAAAAACGAAATTTACTCTAGAAACACATTTATTCAGTGAGCGATTAACTAGAAAATGTTTAAATTACTTAATACTAAACACATGCAAATGCCATCGGCAATTAACAACTTAATCCTGAAAATGTGCAACGCACTTAGAAAAGTTTTGTTAGGCGCAATTCTTTTTTTATATATTTTCTCCTCATCTTGCCTCATCCAGCCAACACAGCCTTACTTGCCTTTGGCTTAGTATTGTTTGCCTTTTTCCCCGCACAAAGCACTGTCTGCCGACATCGTATCACCAACTGCGCACCTTGTATGAAAATATATTTCACAATTCCACGGTCCAGTAGCGCCACACAACAGGGGTAATACTACACAGGTTAAAAAAATTATTCTAATCGAATTTGGAATTTAAGGTATAATTCAAACCATTCTTTTTAATTTACTACGAGTGTGATACAAATTATCAGTTCGAAAGTGGAGCAAAAATCTCGAGGTGCTAAATCCTCAGGAAAAATGGCTGAAGAGACTAACAAAATCATTAAAAAAACAAAGAAAGGAGAGACGCCATTCCCGCTCGCCTTTATAACGGACAAACATACATGAAGGATTAGCAGAATCTTAGCTGACACATACCAGCAAATACATAACTTTAACGGCGCTCCCAACACGTCGGAACAGGATCGCAGATAACTGACAATTTACTGGTACGAGGCCATCAAATTCCTGAACAAGAATTTTTGGAAATCATGACGAAATAATCCTCCAAGATTACGAAACTTATTAAATCACTACCCAACAGAAAAGCTCCGGGAAAAGCTGGTATTGAAGATATACTTCTCAAAAATCTGCCGAAACCGGGTGTCTTGCAAATTGCTTATCTCGTTCACGCTATCCTGCATCCTATCTATACAAATGAAGGAGCTATAATTGCACACTGTATATTGTACAGGGAGTATCCCAGGTGTAATTCATTCTTCTAAAATAAGACCAAAAAATACTTTTATTTTCAATTCAATGAAAGATAGTAAAATTTTTGTTAAGTTTGGGAAGCTGTTGTTCCACGTACTATCATCGAAAGAATAAATAATCAAATTGCTTCTAACTTTCAATTTATCGAAATAAATTCAAGAAAATCAAGTAGGTACCTGTCATAAAAGTCCCAGTCTTGTCAATAGTTTACTTTATTGTTGTAAAATTTCGAGTGTTGATATTTTTCTAAGTATAAACGAACGAGTAACAATGAAATTCACCCAACAAGAGTTAACTGATATGATATATTGTTTGAGAGAAGGTGATAGGAATTGCTTATTGGCATCAAGGATTTATGGAATGAAATACCCCGAGAGACGAACTCCTGATCCCAACTCATTCAAAAACTTGAAATAAAGATTTGAGGAATTGATAGTTTTGCTTCATGTGCAAGAGAATCCTCACATAAGTTGTCGTGAAATTGAACAACAAACCAATGTAAGTAAAACTTCTGTAAATCGTATCATCAATAAATACAAATATCACCCCTATCACATTCAATTACACCAAGACCTTTATGGGGACGATCTTCAAAATCGTATTAACTTCTGCAATATAATGCTAAATAAAATTAACGAAGATGTCCAATTTTTATCAAAGGTTTTATTTACCGATGAAGCTACCTTTCGCAGTAATGGGACAGTAAATCGCTATAACATGCACTATTATGCGACTGAAAACCCGAACAGGGTCAGGCAAGTGGATCACCAAAATCGATGGTCAATTAATGTATGGGGTGGTATAATAGACAGGATGAGGATGAGGCATTAAATGGCCGAAGATATCACAATTTCTTGCATTTGAATTTAGAGGGGCTGCTTCAAGATGTAGATGAAGACGTCAGAGAGAACATGTGGTCCCAGCACGATGGTGCGCCCCCACATAACCATCGAGTAGTAAAAGATTTTTTAACTAATTGGAGAGGAGCACAATGGATATGTCGTGGAGGAACCATAAGATGGCCGGCACGGTCTCCAGACCTAACTCCTTTGGATTTTTTCCTATGGGGTTATGTGAAGCAGGAGGTCCATAGGGTGATACCCACAACCAGGGAGGATATGCAGGAAAGAATCGCTGCAACATTTCGCAATGTTTCAATAGCTACACTAGCCGATGTTCGAGGAACAACTGAAAATCGTTTACGGCTGTATATCAGGAGAATGGGAACATTTTTGAACATTTAGTTTAATTTCCAGTGCTTCCACCCAGTTTCTTTCCAAATAAAGTTTTCGTTTCCTCTTTTTCTTGATTTTTTTTTATCTGCAGAGACCTATCATGATGCAGATAAGTTGATATCATTATTTTCGAAATTGTTTTACTGAAAAGAGCCGATTTCAGCGAAAATTCACAAAACAATTGAAAATTGAGCATAATTTTTTAATAAACCTCGAATTGTGCCATTTTGCCATCAAATTCTTGGCACCCATGATAGATAGACCCTTTAACCTTTATATCAGTGGAAAGCTCTTTCAAAGAGCTTTCCTTTGGTGTCATAATATACAGGGCGTTCCATTTGAAAAAAAATGAGAAAAAGTAGTTTTGGCGTTTCCTGACTCACCCGGTATAAAATGACCGATTTCAGTAGCGTAAACTACAGGGTGTTTGACAATTTTTGACACAATCTAGATCTCAAAATGTTCTTCCATTACGTCACAGTGAGCTCACAAAGTTGGCATGTTTTTGGTACAAACTCACCCATATCATGGTACCGACCCGTCGCAGACCCATCAAGTGCATATCGTTTGAGTCTTCCTTAAAAGGAAAATTCAAATATGTAATAATATACCTAGTGTTCCATTAAAAAAAACATAAGTTTATCTCGTCACGCCTAAATGGATCACCCTGTATGTTTCAAAATATTTTTAAACTATGCACCTTTGCGCCCTCTATCACCCCGTCGATATTTCTTATAAGAGAGCTAGGACATTTGGCCGACGCGAGGCTGGGACACCCTGTATTTGCTGATGGCTTAAATAACGAGTTGGCTGCCACCACGGAGTGAAAATGTTTGACTACTCAACATTTCTTATTAGTTATAAATCCTGATATTGCAAAAATTTCAAATAGTCACTTCATTTAAAACTTATCAAAGGTTATATCCCGACTGCATCAAGTTTAATCGGTTAAACTGTGTACGTCATATAAATTTAAAAATTTTGCTTAGCAAATGACTTGAGTGTATAATAATTTGATTTTATCTAAAATTATTACACGAAAGCATTTGCTCAAGAGCAAAATTTTAATATTTTGACGTACACAGTTTGTATTTAAAATTGATGCATGAGGGATACATGTAGATTATTTCCAGAATAGAAATCGTTATAGGCAATAAAATGCACAGTTTTTATTTTATTAAATTTTATTTATTTCATAAAAATTATAAAGTACAAATTACATTGACAATTCGTTTTTTTTTTTAATAATGAGAAATCAAATTAATTATTTTTTCGTTGCGTTTGTACAAAAATTACATTTTTGATATACAATGTTAGCTTGTTTTTCTTCATTAATGTTTTAAATAGTAGTATGTTCTGACGTTGCCTTAGAAGAGCTTGGTTCATTTTGTATTTCATCTGGATTACATCTTAATTTATTTATCACGTTTAAATGATGTAGGGCATCTATTTGCAAATACGGTTTTATGGAATTTGCACTCCCACGGCCGGCAAGCTCTTGCTCCTGTGTTCCATTCTTTATTAAGTTACTGACAGCTGTGGCTCGATTGGAATGATTAGTTATTTTTACAGTTGCTGTGTCTAAATCGATTTTTGCGGCTGATTCATTTGCCCATTTGAACAGTTCATTTCTTCCAATTGGTGAATTTTTGTACCAATAGGAATTTTCGTATTTATTCCAGTACCTACGTCATGTCATAAATAAACGATTTGTTGTAATATTGGAACCCCCCTTAGATAATAGTTGTTTATATATCCTTACAGGACATAGATCGGCATTAATTTCATTAAGCGTTAACCATTTAATATCGGCGCATTTCTTTTCACCTCCTTGTGTGGTCATACTTATCACAGGGTTATATTCTAATCATCCTAAAATGGCAAAAAAGACTTAGTTAAACAGTCGCAAATGAAAAGTTAGCCGTTTTTTACCTGTTGTCTGTCCTCTGTATTCAATTTTTTCCTTAAAGTGATTTGTTACGCAATTTGCGGCTTCTCCGCCTCTACAAGCGAGCTCAACTGCGATAATATGGAAAAAATTTTTGCAGCCCTTCAGGAGTGTTTTCATTCCAAAACATTAACATTTTTTATGATCTTCTGAATCTAACGCAACTGAAGAGGCCTTTCTTTTCTTGATATTTTTCTGTAAATATCTTCTTTCAGCATTACTAGTATTCCTAGCGCACTTAAATTGAATATCCTTAAATGAATCGAAAATGACGTATTTTAAAAAAATACATTTCCTGAAGCATTTTTCCAGTTATGTTCCACATGGCTTTTATCACATTTTCCTTATAATCTTTACCATCTCTCCGTCTCATATTGAAAGCCCAGTCTTAAAGTACCAACGCAATATAATCTATGGTTGTAGTGGCCTTAAATTGGTATCCTGTTTCATTACAAAAATCAGTAAGTTGGCCCCATACTGATTTGTGCGTTTTTGTTGTATTAATAGGAACGTTGCTTACGATTTCTTTGTCAACTTCGGAAAGGGAAAAATTTCCGAAACGAGTACTTTCTTTATTTACTTCCATTTGACGGTGCAGGTAAGTATAAATGACATTGACAATTCAAACTATCAGAATTGTTATGTCGGTGAGTATCGCATAGCAACGACAGGCCAAAGCTTATTTTACATATCAAAAATAAATGAACAACTAGGTGAAAAATAACCGATTATTTTTGCAAAATAATCACTTATTTAAACAAGTCACGTGGTACAAATTTTACGTTTACTTATTGGTTAGATTTATTATATATTATTTACCGAACTTATAACACGCGTAATTTCACAATAATTAGTTAAAATAAATTTAAATTCATTTCGGTTCGATGATTATGTATTTTTACGTGCGTGTTGTTGTTCACAGTGTGATTGAGATCAAATTTGTTCCGTTTCGTATCCATTATATCTACTTGTTTACATTATGGCCGATTTAAGAAAATACATTTTTAATATAATCAAAAAACTTACACGTAGAAAACAGACGCATATTTTATTACCAATGGTATATGTCACATATATCTATAAAAATTTCTGCCATAACATAACAGTAAAACGAAAACGGTTCGACAAACAATTATATTTTTGATGACCTGAAGCTGAGAGAACGATTATTTTATGGCTTTGTTTTTCATATCTGCATGCTAATCTAGGAATAAAAAAAAAATTCTTAATAGAAAATCCATGCGATGTATTGAAAATTTGGTATAAGATACTTTAATTCATATCTATAGTTCTTCGTGATAGGGTTAGTTATAATACTTCTTCTAATGCACAGGACGCTTTTCTGTGCCAACTTGCGCAACTGTGGTTTCATTAGATATAACACACAGAGAAAAATGGTCTAAATAAACTTTCCATTTGATACTTTTTTATTAGTAGGAAATGTTTTTTTTGTTGAGTAATAATAAAGTCTACTAATAATGCTAAATAAAAACTTTCATGTAACACAAGTTTTCTAGTACAAATAACAGTGATATTATTATTAAAAAAAAATTTATTAATGGTTAAAATATGATTATTACTGAAAAATATACATTTCTATTTATTCCACTTTAGTAATTACTAATGGCGGAGGTTGTGGGATTAATATATTGACTTTTAAAGCAAATAGTCAGTATCTAAGCACAAATTACTAGTTTATTAAAATTCAAAACTCGTTGATATTCGCGTGGTTACGTCGCGACCGAAAAACGTTTCCCGCTATACTTGGTGGGGTAGTAGAGAGTGCGCGTTGGCCTCGACTCCTCATTTCACGTCGATGTTCGGTGTAGTGCTGTGTTGTATGGCGTCGTTAGAATAAAAAACTTAGTTTATGGTTGTAGTCTCCTGTGCGGTGCACGATTAAATTATAAATACAGTGTATGTCTATTTAGAATTTAGATTAGATGTCATTAAATAATCTATTGAAATATTATCGCAATACTAATTTTTAAAATATAGAAATTACAAAAATGGCATTTACATGAATGTATGCCGGCTAACCTAAAATTGTGTCTCATATACTACGTGACCTTACAGCAAGTGTGATCCTGAATTGATTGTTATGGCATTATATATTGTTATTAGTTATTATGAAAAATTAATAGGGGTATCCAACAAAAAGGCCCACCCCTATGTTTTGTTTATTTTTCAAGTTAAAAAAATATTTTAAATAGAGGTTGTAGTGAATCAAATGAACTCTCTTTAAACCCCTGTAAAGATTATACAGGTTGTCTCATATAAACGGGATAAACCATTGCATATTTTATGAACGTTTTTACATTTTTGGAAATCTGTGTCTTCTTGTGATTTCACATATAAATATATATATATATATATATATATATATATATATATATATATATATATATATACATACATATATATATACATATATATATATATATATATATATATATATATATATGTTGTTTTATGTATATATATATATATATATATATAGTTTTATAAATATATATATATATATATATATATATATATATATATATATATATATATATATATATATATATATATATATATATATATATATATATATATATATATATATATATATATATATATATATATATATATATATATATATATATATATATATATATATATATATATATATATATATATATATATATATATATATATATATATATATATATATATATATATATATATATATATATATATATATATATATATATATATATATATATATATATATATATATATATATATATATATATATATATATATATATATATATATATATATATATATATATATATATATATATATATATATATATATATATATATATATATATATATATATATATATATATATATATATATATATATATATATATATATATATATATATATATATATATATATATATATATATATATATATATATATATATATATATATATATATATATATATATATATATATATATATATATATATATATATATATATATGCTGCACCCATCTCCTGATTTCGAGCGCGGCTTCGTGTAATCGGTCCTGTTCGGGCGCGCTTGCATGTGTCTGTGCTTATGTTACGGTCTGTTGCACCCATCTCTTGATTGAAAACCTGAAAAACAACATATACATACTAATATATATATATATATATATATATATATATATATATATATATATATATATATATATAAAAACAGTATATGATAAGATGCAACATATACATATATTTGAACTCACAGAAAACACAGATTTCAAAAATGTAAAGAAGTATAGGGGATAGAGATCATTTGATTCACTACAATTTTTATTTGAAACATTTTTTTCTAACGAAAAATAAAATATAGGGGTGGGCCTTTTCGTTGGATAACCCTGTACACAGAATCGCACTGATGTTTCAAGATTATAGGTTATAGTGGTGTAGAGAATTTTTAAGTTGTGATGTTTTTCCATCTACTTAGAGTAGAGTATTTTTAGATTTAGAATTTTTTTTTGTTTTTCTAATGTATGGAATGATTTCTTTTTTTAAAAATAAATACGTTATACTAAATTCTGTTCTTATTTGCTATAAATAATAACAGCTGTTTTACTAAAAAAATTTGAGAAATAATAATATTTTTCTTATAAATAAACAATATGTTTATAATAAATAATAAATCTACTTGTCATAACTAACGAATATATTAAATAGTAAACATTAAAAAATAGTATCAATATTTCTATATAATTCTTGATGAAAGATTATAAATCATGTCTATTATATCAAGCGAATATATTTTCCAAGTACTTGAATAAAGCTGGTGTAAACTGAAATTTAGTACGCATTTGACCTCATAAAATGAGGTTAGGATAAATTTGACAGTTTGATATTTGAAATGTCTAATTTAGTTACAAAAATGCTAATGTCAATAAGAAGAAATTATTAAAATATATGACATGAATTATTATTGACAGTATCGAAGGACGCTGATAATTAATTATGAAAAAATTTTTATGAAACATTTCAAGGTACGTTTTTAAAATATAATTGAGGTAAGTGAAGAATTAAACAGAATGATTTTTTTAGATCAGGTTGATATATACTGGTATAAGAAAGTTATATGCTGGCCACATCAGATATTTTAATTTAGTCGACGTTTTGTTATATTTATTAGCATCCTAAGGATGCTAAGTGGTAATATCAATATATAGCAGGTCATTAACTAATCAAGAGGTTATTGATATAATTTCGTTTTGTAGTTTCATTATTTATTAAAGGAAGAGAATATATATATATATATATATATATATATATATATATATATATATATATATATATATATATATATATATATATATATATATATATATATATATATATATAATTTTCATTCCTTATATTTTAATCTATGTACACAATTGTACATCTCTATGACTTGCTACAAATAATTTTGTATAATGTAGTCAAATGAATGACTTTCATTTTGTTAGGGTCTCTCAACAATATTCCTATATAGAATTTCTAGGGACAACTATGTATATAAGAATCATGTCGTGATTTTATTCGTTGGTCTATTAAACTTAATTTTCATAATGCTTAAGGACATCTTGGAAAAAAAATTATTACCCTCAGTGAGAAAGAACTTGCCATCAATTCACCCCCTGAGAGTCGTCTACATTTGTAATTTTTTTTTGTAACGCTGGCGCCGTTAGTTTTAAATAAATTTGTGAATCGGAACTGGTAAAACATTTTTTTACATCATCCATTCTCAACAAGGCGACTAAGAGAGAGGAAAGGTGTCATGGCAGTTTCAACGTGGTGCTTCACCAGAAAATATCTCTGCGCCGAAAAACTGAAATTAAAAAAACTGAGAGAAACGACGAACAAACACAAAAATACATCAATACAACATTGACAGAACACCTAACATAAATCAAGGTTTACGTAGTGATATCCTCTTTGAAGTGGAAAGGCAGACACAGAGCGTCATCAAAATAATAACTCCAGGCACTTGGAGAATATTCTGGAAAAATTAATAACGTCCTTTGCAAATGCTTTCAGTCATCCAGAGTGTTGACAACAAAAAAAAAACTTAGTACATCATCAGAATATAACTAAACATCAATATGATTAATTGAAATTAAAGGTTGACATGTCTAAGGTTGTCTTCGATAACCTTGTATCAACGAAAAAAACAATTTATTCCATATTTTCGTGATATACTGCATATTTAATTTATTAACTATTTCTTGAAATTATGTATGAAAATGTATTTAATGCAATTAAATAAAATTAGAAGGAACTAAAATCATTACACAACAAATTTACCTCATGTTTTACGAATACAAATAGTGAATTTTTCTGTACTTTTCGTATTATTTTGTATTGTTAATTCACTTTAACAGTGAAATTAATGTTCACGATGGCCTGGATTGATTACCGCAAGGCATTTGATACAACATCACATGAGCTATTGTTGTACTTGCTCGAATGCCTTGCGGTACCAGCACCACTAGTGAGATGCATAGAACAGCTGCTGCCGCTCTGGAAGACCCGCTTCACCATAACATCAGGTACACAGCGGGTTACGACAGAGCAGGTGGCATTTAGGAGAGGAGTTTTCCAGGGTGACTCCCTGAGTCCTCTCCTCTTCTGCATCTCACTGCTGCCGTTGTCTGTTGGGCTCCGCCAAACCCGCGGATATCAATGTGGGCCACCCAGCGACCGGAGGCATAAGGTCACCCATCTATTTTATATGGATGACCTTAAACTTTATGCCTCCGGAGAGCGCGAACTACAAAACGCTCTTAGGGTGGTCGAAGAATATACGCGGGCAATTGGTATGGAGTTCGGGTTGGACAAATGTGCAGTCGTCCACCTCAAGAGAGGACGATGCGGGGAATTTTCTGAAGATGCGCAGCTCGCAGACGGAAGCATCCTAAGACATCTGGATGCCGGAGAGACCTATACATATCTGGGTGTGCAACAAAGGCACATCCAGGATGTATCACAAATAAAAAGATTCTCTCCGCGGCAAGTACAGACACCGCCTCCGAAAGATTTGGTCTTCCGAACTTTCGGGGAAGAACAAGGTGTCTGCAACTAATATGCTTGCCGTTCCGATTCTGCTCTACTCCTTCGGAGTAGTAAAGTGGAGGGTAGATGAGCTGCGTCAATTAGACAGAGATACCCGCAAGATGATGAATATTCACAGAAGTATTCATCCTAGATCGTCCGTTCCTCGTGTGTACCTCCCACGTCAACGGGGGGGCCGAGGACTCTTGAGCCTGGAGTGTACGCATGGCAGAGTAGTACTGAGTATGGCATGTAACATACTCAGGAGCTCAGATCCCCTCTTGCGGTTCGTAAAACATCATGAAACTGTAGGAGTGGGAGCAGGATTGTTCAAGGCAGCAAAAAGAGCCGCAGATGAACTCGGTCTCGCATTTGACATCAGGCGAGGAGGCCGGCGAGGTGCTGATGTTGAGTCAGTCACCGAACTTCAGCCAAATCGTCTGAAAGCCCGAATTAGAGCTGCCGAACAGGAAAATCTGTTTCGGCAGCATGTCGATAAACCCCAGCATGGTGTCTTCTATAAGAACATAGAAACACTGGGTTTATCGACCAGGCTGACCTTCGCCTTTCTAAGGTCAGCAGGGCTTAAGTCGGAGACCGAGGGATTCATTATGGCCTGTCAAGATGGTGTTATCAACACCTTGGTCTACCGTAGCCGCGTGTGGCGTGTAGAGGTTCCTGATATCAACTGCAGGACCTGCCATCAGGCGCCGGAATCGCTCATGCACTTACTTTCTGCATGCCCTATATATGCGATTTCGGCCTACATCCACCGACATAACGCGGCTTTACGAGTGCTATACTACCATCTAAGGCACTCGTACGGGGTAGACCAGACACCAGTGCTGCCTTACGTCCCCGGAGATATTGAGTCCGTTGTCGAGAACGAGAAATGCCGGATTTACTGGAACTACTCGTTCCCGACTGTCAGGCTAATCCAAGCCAACAAGCCTGACATAGTCCTCCTCGACCATCAACTCAAGGTGATGTATGTTATCGAGTTCTCGGCACCTGCGGAGAAAAACATCACCTTGAAGGAGGAGGAGAAACGGACCAAATATCGCGATCTCCGGTACGAGCTCCAAGTGCTGTACCCAGGCTACTCGGTCAAAATGGTCGTCCTTATTATCGGTGTACTCGGAGGGATAAAGCCTACGCTGCTCTCGGAACTGAAGATCATACCGGCCTGCCAAAAACCAGCCGAGTGGCTGGCAGGTCAAATGCAGAAGGCGGTCATTCTAGGTTCTCTCCGTCTGCTTAGGGCACACGATTCTGGTATCTACAGTCACTAACCCTGCGGGATGTGGGGAGTGGCTGTAGTTGATGCGCCGGCGCGACTCCCGTGAGGCGTCGGAGGCCACGGGAGGACTGACCGGCATCGGGAAACCGAAAAAAAAAAAAAAAAAAAAAAAAAAAAAAAAAAAAAAATAATAATAACGTGTCTTTATTTTTTCTATTACAAAAATAATTACATAAGTAAAAGTGAATAGGGGGGAGGCGATATTCATATATTATGCTCTTCCATATAACCACCCCATATAAACTACATAAAATAGAAAGATGTAAATAATAAAAAAGATATGAATTGGATAATAGATGTTTACAAGCAACAGGCTGTAAAATATTATGTATTTAAGTGTTACGTTTGTTTATTAAGAAATTTTTGATCTGTTTTCTGAATGTGTCAATATTATTACTAGATTTTAATTCGGGAGAAAGAGAATTAAATAGTTTAACGGCATTATAGCTAAATGAGCGTTGAAACTGGGCAGAGCTATGCTTGGGGACAGTGAATAGATTACAGTGACGTGTGTGACATTGATGACAGTTTATCAAATAAGTACCTGGGAGACTGAAATTTAATTATTTTAAAAATTTGACAAGCCATGTGACAGTCAGCACGTTCTGAAAGATTCAACCACTTGGATTTATTAAAATGTTCAGTAATATGATCGAACTTACGCAAATTATAGCAAAATCTTATACAAGTATTCTGAACTCTTTGCAGACGTTCTTTATCACGGTTTAAGATAGCTGGCCAATAAACCGTGTCACAATAGGAAATATACGCTAAGATCAAGGAGTCAGTAAGTCTAAGTTTAACATCTATACTTAGAATATCTTTGTGCATGTACAATAATTTAAGTTTACAAAAAGATTTTTGTAGGAGGACGTTAACATGTTTAGAAAATCTTAACTCTGTATCAAGCCAAATTCCAAGATTTTTACAATTTTTTACCGGCTCTAAGATATGCGAGTTTAAAACAATTTTAAAGTTAGCATCATTAGTAATTTATATTTTGTGCTTTCCAAAGACTAGTAATTCTGTTTTTGCCTCATTTAGTATCAATCCATGATCAGCAGAAAATTTGGATATGTTATTTAAGTCAGAGTTAATGTTCAATATCGCTGTATTCATGTCATTTACGAGAAAAGAATAATACAATTGTGTATCATCTGCATATTGATGACAGGAGCAGTATTGCAAGCACTTATTAAGGTCTGCAGTATAGATACTAAAAAGCAGCGGCCCTAGCACGCTACCCTGCGGCACACCTTTAGTAATTACAACACGTTTAGATACTGTATTGCGTAAGATAACTTGTTGGCGCCGGTCAGTGAGATAATCGTGAAAAAAGAAACCGCCAGTGTATCAAGCCCAAAATATTTTAATTTAGCGCACAGGGTTTCATGGTCCAAAGTGTCGAATGCTTTGCTGTAGTCCAATAAAATCAAACAACAATTTTTATTTTCATCACAAGCTCTGAACAAGTCATCAGTGACTTGTAATAAGGCTGTAGATGTGCTGTGACGAGTACGAAATCCTGATTGTGACACTGGAAGTATACAATTATTATTTAAATAGTCATTTAACTGTTCATAAATTATTTTTTCTAAAACCTTAGATAAAACAGGAAGCAAGCTAATGGGTCGAAAGTGAGTAGACAGAGTAGGATTACTGTTTTTAGCAACAGGTATAACATTAGCCTCTTTCCAGGCTTTAGGAAATGTTCCATCAATGAGGCATTTGTTTATAATAAAAGTTATATGGTGGCTCAGATATGGAATTAAATACAAAATCATTTTAAGATTAAATTGATCAGATCCAGTTGCATTAGAATTAAATTTATACACTATTTTTTTCAAAATTTTCTGTAGAAATTCTGGAGAATTTGAAGGGATCCCCATTTGGGAGATATCTAGAATTTCTATAACCAGCTATGAAATCAGTTTTCACCTCATTAGCTTGTAGGTATGATTTAGAAAAAAGATCAACAAATTCATCTGCCTCAGCAATATTTGAGGCGGAGACTTCAGTGTCGGCGGTAACGTTTAACCATTTCAGCACCCTCCAGAAAGCTTTCGGATCACTCTTAAATTTCTGTGTCAAATATGCCTTTTTCTCATTTTTTACAGCATTGTTAACAAAATGTCGCCATTCTTTATACTCACACCAAGATGCGTCAGACTTAGTCTCTTTATATTTACAATATAATTTGTCCCTAAGTTTCATTAACAGTTTCAGATTTTCAGTTAACCATGGCGCAGGAGCTTTAGTTATTTTTACAGTTTTTAGCGGAGCATGTATATTAAAAACAGACACAACATTCGTATTTAAAAAGTCTACCATATCATCAATATTATTAAGAACATAAATATAATCCCAATCAATTAGTAACAAATCATTAATAAATAAATTATAATCAAATAAAGAAAAGTCCCTGTATGTGCGAAATAATGGGAGTGGTATTTTTTTCTTTATATTTAATTTACTACTTACCAAATGGTGATCTGTGATACCCTCCATGTTAATAACTTCGGTGCTGACTAGTATCTCTAAATTAGATGTGATTAAAATGTCGATTAATGTCTGGGAAGTATCAGTTATACGAGTAGGCTGTGTAATAAGTTGTGATAAACCGTATCTGTCTAGAAAACTATTAATATGATTATAACTGTTATTATTCTTATTTAGAAAATCCACATTTAAATCTCCACCAAATAAAACACAATCAAAGTCAGGTAATAATTCTGATAAAATATTGTCTAAATTGTCTAAACACAAAGTTAAATTACTATTCAGAGGCCTATACAGTGTCCCCAAGCATAAAGTCTTACCCTGTATTTTCATGCTAATCCAGAGCTGTTCAATTGGACTGTCATGGAGATCAGGTAACTGTAATTTTTTTAAATTTCAACGAGTTTTTTACGTAAAAAGCTACCCCACCCCCTCTGGTTACACGATCATTTCTTACCAAGTTATAACCTCTAATACTGACATCTCGTTCAGAAACACGTTGATCCAGCCACGTTTCTGAAACACCTATAACGTCAAAAGATTCAGAGAGAACAAAATCAGAGAACAGACCAAAATTAGCACAAAGAGATCTAACATTAATATGTGAGAATTGTAAGCACGTATTTCGCATGTCTGCTGCTTGAGCTCCAATAAATTAAAAACTAAGATATTATATTATTATACAACAGTGTTAGTTGGTAACAGAATAAGATATACCAAAATGATAATAATATATGAACATATGTATGTGAATTGATAATTTAGTTAGACCACTATATCATAAAAATTACAAGAATTTTCTGTGAGAAATAAAACTTTAAATCAAACTGTTATAATAAAATATGAAAAGAACATATTTATTTCACTAATGGAACAGATTATTATCCACCGATAAAGAACATATTATTCGAAGTTGAGAACATATTTATTTTGCTCATACAATAAATATATGTTTATACTCACGTGTATAGTAAAGAAGAAAAAAAGATAATACATAAAAAACCAACTGATTAGCAATGTTGTAAAGAAAAATGAGAGCAACAAAACAAAAAAAAATATGCTTTAGCGCATAATTTTTTTCAATTTTTACAGCCTACATACATGTTATTTACTGAATAAAACAATATAAAACATGAAATATAAAAAAGACCGTTAAGAGTCAATCATGTTTCATAACAGAAATTGTATTATTTTGATAGCCATATAAATTGCTTAACCGTAATTCAGTTTACAAAATAGAGAACCCTCAATCGAATTAGCCGCTGGTAAAAATATTTATGTTTCATATCTCCAGAGACCTTTTTTGAGAAACTTCACTTTTCTAAGTTATAAAACAATAGTGACGATCCAGGCACGTTCGCGAAAGGTCTCGATATGGCTATGGAAGTTGAGCTTCGTATCAAATAGGGAATTGGACGGCAACAGACCATCAGCTAGCTTCATTGGGTTTAATGGGCTATAGCATGGCCATCGCAAAGTCAAGTTAAGAGGTCGTAGGCAGCCTGTGAGTAACTATTACTGCTTACTTCCATGCTCGTAGTACGAGTATGGTTCAGATAAGGGGGATTACGGATACTTCTTTTATTTACTTTTTAAATTATCTTTTTTCGTTTAATTATTTACTAATTTTTATTAATATACAGGGTGTGACAGAAATGCATGTCATACATTTAATAACAGATTCTGGGTTGTAAATAATAACGATATGGTCCAATTTACACGTATTAAAAGAATCATCCTTAAAAAATAAGAAAAACGTATTTATCATATGTGTTAAGTTTTTGTAGATATATGCTTTAATCCGATACTATGAAATAACAAGTGATAGCTCAATACATTGATAAATTATGGCCAGTCTCTCTTAAAATTGATATGACTCTTTAATCCTATTTTCATTGGTATGGTTAACGCAAAAAATCGTCCTATCGCAATTAGCTGAATTTTAATATAAAGACCACAGTAAATACAACCTCCTATATCCCTTAAGGTACCTCAAAATACTTTGTGTGTAAGAGGGTTACATATTTAGAGACAATGGACACACACCCAATATCCGAGTATGCTAGGATTAATTTCTGGTTTTGAAAAAAATCCTATTTCCTCGACTGGGAATCGAGCCCAGGACTCCGAGATGAGAGGCAAAAGTCCTTATCACTCGACCACGAAGCCACGCAATATTGACAGTAGTTTCGAAAATAATCGACAAACTGTTATCTAAATGTTGAATATAGAAAAAGCCTTTTTTCTCAAAAAATTCTTTTCATTGCTGCCTGTTTCGTGGATTGCATATTATTTCACATCTTCAGGCAACAGGGACTACAATTAGACAAATACAAAATGTAAAATGGCAGTCCATAAAATATTATTGATTAAAACCAATTGATATAAAGCCAGTTTCGTGGATCACATATTATTCCACATCTTCAGGCAACAGGGACTACAATTTGATAAATATAAAATGTAAAATGGCAGTCCATAAAATATTATTGATTAAAACCAATTGATATAAAGAAACGTGCCAAAAACAAACATTTTGATAAAAATGTAGATAACAATAAACTTTAAACAGGCTCTTAAAAGGTAATAAAAATATGTATACATACATAAAATTAAAAATGTTAGAATTAGAAATTAAAAATGAAAATAAAGAAAAACGTTTTTTGGAATCTTGCAACATTTTCATTACACCATTTTAAGAACATCGTTCAACTATTACATATAATATGGATTTTGTTTATAAAAATTTAGGTAATTGCCTTGTTCACTGACCTTTCAATCGCTTTTTTTGATCTCGTAGATTACGACATTCTTTTAAAAAATATTGAATGTTATGATATCCGAGATATATGCAATAAACTTTTAAAATCTTATTTAAATAACAAAAAAGAGTTTGTAGATTTTTTGAGTGCGAGATCTAAAGAATTACCTGTTGATGTTGGTGTACCACAAGATACTATTTTAGGTACACTATTGTGATTTTTACAACTATTTATTCACATTTTATGGTGTCTTTGCCAATGATATAAAAGGTCGCTCCACAGTTACTAATCTTATGTGCGTTACACAGTGCATATCCGAATCAATCGACAGGCATTTACAAACAGATATGTACACCGACTTTTCCAAAGTATTTGACAGACTTAACCATAATACGTTACTGCATAAACTTAACTATTCTATTTCTAATGACTTAATCATGTCTTTACATCTTATCTCGCGCATAGATCGCAGTATGTTTCGTATAATGGTTATAAGTCTGTTGAATACTTACTTCATCTGGAGTTCCTCAGGGGTCTATATTAGGCCCTTTATTTTTTTTTTTATATATATATATATATATATATATATATATATATATATATATATATATATATATATATATATATATATATATATATATATATATATATATATATATATATATATATATATATATATATATATATATATATATATACAGGGTGTTTACAAACTTGGGAATTATTTTTTTGAGGATAAGTACATCTTGATATAATAAATCGTATAGTGCATAAGAAAACCTTAAATATTAGAAAAAAATAACTGACCTTTCTCAACAAAAAAGTGCGAACATGTTGAGAACTGCTGGAATCGAAGTTGAATGACCGTGTGTCAAATACATCATATGGCACAATCACTGTTCGATGTTGCCACATCCTTTAACACACAAAATCTTGTTGCTGTAGAACATTAATTAACTCTTTTTACATGAAAATGGATATAGTTTATTTCCTCACAGGGCACCATACAATCCGATTAGACGTGCGGTTTGCTTAGCGAATGAATGCACACATTCTTAAAGTTGGATTGTCCTCTACCAAATTTAAAATGTTTTCCTCAGCGTTCAAAGACATATGAGGACCTCATATCACGTCTTTGACGGGGTCGTAACTGACAAATGTCGTGTGATCGTTGCACAAGAGTTACAAATCATATGGCATTTGGTTCATTCCTATTTGGAAAACGTTCCGCATACAAACAGCCGACGTATTTGACATTTACCGTAAATATTAACATTGACTAGTTCATTATTACTGTTACTAATGAAAAAACACTGTAAAACGGACCAAACGAAGGTTGAAAACAAACACTATTAAATAACAACAACCACAGAATTTTGTGTTTTGTTCTTCATCTTTATTCTGTCAAAAGTTGTCATTTCTCAATCTTTTTTTGAGATTTGACATTTTGTTTTGCTTTGATTTCGTTCCTATCAGGAATTTTTTTTGTTTTATCTTCTATTTTTCAGTTTTTTTTGCGGCACAATAATAGGAAAAGTATATCGAAATTGTGTTTTATGTAAAAACTGAAAACACAGTCATATCTGGAAGAATATCACGTGACATTTCACAGGTTAGAATTGTTTTTTTTTATATTGTTCAAGCATTATCTGCTAAATCTAACCATCTGCATTAACTATACATTGAAGTAAATATTTAATGAAAAAATTTAATCGTATAGGTTACCCAGTGACGATAGCCAAAATGTATGGGTACAAATACGTATGAGGTTTTTCAAGTACAGACATTATACATACACTATTCATATGTTCAAAACATTTTATAAACGAAGACTACATGGATCCAAAACTCAAAAGTCTGGGAAACCATTACAATCAAGAGCGGGAGCTTTTCCATCTATAGCGGTGTCCAATCCAATCTTGACAATGGAAGTTTTAAGGGCACAAGGTATAGTATTTATTAAGTCAAGATAGCAGTATTTGGAGTCCTGTCAGGTTAAAGAAATTAATGATTTTCATTCTATACAATTCGTCCTTTAAAATAATTTTATATCACGTAGTCTAAAATGTATCGACAACTAAATTGAATAAAGCAGCTTGCCTCAGTTTTTATGTTAACTTATAGTGGAGGGAATTTTACCAATGTTCTTAATACAATAATTTGATCTGTGCTTTTATTTTTAAAGGTATTTTAAAGTAAAATAATTGTGCCCATTAAAATTTTTTAAAATTGGGTCCTTCCTTATAAATATTAAAATATTTTCTTGGTAGATAACAAGATTGTATATGTAATAGTTATAACCACATTTTCAGGTTTTTGGCATGATAATTATAATATCTTGAGTGTCATATATTAAATAAAATTAAATTATCAAAATTTTAATGCCTCGTGTTAAAAGCTAGATAACATTCAACGAAAAACTTTCATTTATAACTTGTATGTATATTACAATATTTAATTTTCTTTTTAGTCATCCCTGCCATGTACATTAGAAGATCTGGTTTCCCAAAAATCAAAGAGTAGAAGACAGGAAGTACTCTCAAGAAATCTGGCAGTTTGCACTGACTCTCCAATTCTATTCTTCTAGAGCTTACGATTACTTTCGTAGACTTGAGAAAATCTGTTACCCTATCTGATAACAAAAGTTCTTGTGCATCTTTAATAGTGACAAGTTAGCATGCTATTATCATAGTTTTTATTAATATGGCTGCTATATTATTAATCTTTTTGTATTGTTTAATTAGGTGCATATATTCTTGTATGTTCAGTAAATACTGTTTAAATGAATTGTGATCAATTTATCACTGAAGTGCATTGTTTTATTACCCTATTATGAAAAGAATTTTCATTATTGCATTTATAGATTTTTCTTACTTTTGGTTGAACATTTATATGAAATCAGGCACGAAAGTGAGACTTCTGCGAAACTGTTTTCAATTTTCAGCTATATATCATTAATATTTTCGACAACTCCACAAACAGCTGAACTAAAATTTAACACTTATAAGGCTTAATTCATAAAATCTTAAGATTTCATAAATTCAAAGATATGTATGACTATATTGTAAAGTACTGTTTGTGACATAGTTTTCCGGTCATAAAGTACTTCTTTATAATATTAGTAGAATAAAGTAACTTTATTTTACTAGTACTATAAAGAGGTACTTTATGGCTGCAAAACTATGTCATAAACAGTACACAACATACTTCACTTGTTTCTCATAGAATAGATACAAAATTTATAAAATGAATGTTTCTCCATAATGAGTTAATTTTAGCAGTCGAACATAAAGCTTTACATGCAACTCCTCCATATTATAGCTTTATTGAATTCATCCTTTTTATGGCCTTGGTCACTACATTTAATTCACATATAAACGACTTGCTCAATAAACCCTTATATTATGGACTTATTACATAAACAGCTATTATAATAAATAAAGTTAAACTCAATATATTATATTTTGTTCTCCAATAAATTCAGAAATATCGAGTAAATAAGGAAATAAAACCTACACTTAAATATTGTTACTACATACCAAAAGTTAAAATTAACCTAGTTAGAAATATAGTTTTAAACATTACAAAATTAATAGTTATTGTGGTTGATTAAATAATATTCTTGCACAACTGTTTTCAAGGTAGTTATTTTTCATTTTCAGATCTTTATTTTTCATGGCAGAATATAACTTTCTTCTGGACTTCTGTCCAACTTTCTTATTTCAGTATATTTCTTTATAATCTCAGGCGAAACACTGAAATAATTTATTTAATGAAAATTTTATGGAGTACTTATTTATATAAAAAACTTACCCATAATTATGAATACTTTGAATAAATTTAACTCTCTTCTTATTAGAGCTACTGTCAGTCTCGTCACCAATTAATTTTGCTAAAAATAAGTACATAAATTAACAATACATATATCTTATTATATTTAAGCAATATCTTACACCAAACATCTTTTTAATTTCAATCTTATTCATAATCGAAGAGTGTCATGAAGATGTCTGTGTAGAACTAAAAGAGGACGATTGTGTCGTTGGTGAAATGACATCAATAACAGTAGACACTTGTAGCCTTATTTTTCCTTTGTTCACTTGTAGATGGAACATACATATTTTGGTCCATACAAATTTCTGTCGCAGTTTCCTTTGTGAGTTGCAAATTTTGCACTGCATCAGCCTTCAGGAAAACTTTATGTCTCAGTTTCATAAAATCACCTTTGAACTGTTTGGAGCAAATAAATTTATTCTCTGACCACTGCCTCTGCTCGCTTTCCCCAAGAACTTCCGATCACTTCTCCAACATCTCTCCATTAGGAAATCTAAAACACGTAATTTGTAGAATTGAAAAAAAATAACAGATCAAAACTAACATACCTCTGAAAAGTGATCCCTTTAGATTTAAAATGTTTTACCTTAGAACATTAATTCCACTGCATAAGACGTTGTTTACAAATGTTTTTTATAAAAGTACCAAATACAATTTGCACTTAATAAAAAAATATATTATTTTCACTACACAAAGTATTAAAATATCCTATCGTAGTCATAGAAAGTCGCAAAAAATTCATATAATGAAAGAAATCGCACTATAACTACAGAAAACCAAACAATAAACATTAAATGATGGACATTTCTAGTGGAAATGGCGTCGCCAATGATGCCACCAGATTTTTCGATGCGCAAACGTCCAATCTCCCTAAGCGTATGTGTAGAGACTCAGGGACGGACTCGCCCAGCCGGCAGGTCGGCAATTACCGACGGGGCCAAACACTTCTGGGAGGTCAAACTGCAAACTGAAACAATGTATTTTTCCTTTTCCTTTGTAGGAAATTATTTTCCATTAACAAAGTCAAAAATATTTGTCTGGCCACCGGACGCCAGCTAGTACAAGTGGTTTACTCTTTATTAGTGTAACCAGCGATTCGCAAGAAGCTGAAAGATGTAAAATTGGCACTAGTAGCGTCATCCATCCCATATTTCTGTTTTGACATTTAGATTGCTAAATATTACTAATTACCAAATATTGCGAACTGTGAAAATTGCCCTATTAATATTAATTTTAATTTGAAATAAGATATTTTATGGTTTATATTTGACTCTTATTTTTCATTCTTTCTACCATTAAAAGTTTGACATAATAAAATTGTTGACGTTATATTATGTTTATACTGTTCATTGGTTTCCAAGTGAATAAACGCTTGTTTTACTCCCTGTTTTGAGTAGTAAAATGCTGTTTTATTCCCGTTCATGCAAAAATACTATAAGTAAGTACTTATAGATAATTAATTATTTAATTATGAAATAAGTTTATAATTATGTTATTGTGCATTATTAAAATTTGAAAGGTACCAAATAAGGAATGAGATGAGGTTATAGGTTAAGAAAATAGTGTATTGTTTTAGCTCTAAGATACATTATTTGTGTTATATTTCTTGTACCCTGTACTTACAATATACAAATCCAACTATTTTTTATTTTTGAATTGTTCCTTTCGATATTTACTTTTATGTTCGAATTTATCATTTATCTAGTAATAAACAATAACGAAAAACATTAATTTTTATTGTGTTTATTTTAGGTATATGATTTCTTTATATCCTGAAAACGATTGATCTTTCTTGGTGGGAGGGGGTAGGCCGTAGGGGACAAATTACAACTATTGCCTATGGGGCCGAATGAGGTCAGTTCGACCCTGTGTAGAGTTTACAAATGGTGATTGATCGTTGTTTGTAATTTAATGATATTACAGGTCCCTAGATTGTAGGTTGCACACATGAGGTAGTGAATTTCGTGATCTCTGTTTGTCAAATGTCAAATGGAAATTTTTAAGATGTGTAAAAAATTTACCACAACGTATTTCTTTTTTTTGTGCATAGAGAAACTAAAAATAAAATCTTTGTGTGTTTGTATGTGAAGTGAATATGCATCGAAACTCCCGTCAGCTGTAATATCGAATAAGCACAAACGTCGTTCACTTAACAGAACGTGTTTTAAGTGTATAACGCAGTTTTAAAAACTAATATTAATGGTTACTGAACAACAAGATTAGTTTTAAAACAAATCTTATTGTTTTATTTCGTTAATTTTGTGTTCTCAAAATAGAGACGTTTGTATTTTATGGAATTGTCTCGTGATATGGAAAAAGTGTCATATTGGTTTAGATCCATCAGCCGAAACCCGGTTTAGATGCTTTTATACTTTCAAAAAGAAGACTTCACTACAAATGGTGATGCATTTCCAAATATTACACATGGAAATATTGTTAATTATTTAGTTTTTGAGTGTAGTGCCTACACAAAGAAAGAATTATGTGAATTATGTTTGTGGTTGGGTTTGATGCATTTCCAAATATTACACTTGGAAATATTGTTAATTATTTAGTTTTTGAATGTAGTGCCCTACACAAAGAAGGAATTATGTGCGTTTGTGGTTGGGGAAGGAAGTCTTTTAAGGAATTTTCTGCAAGAGAAGTTTTTTGCAAAGGTAAAAATAAGTTCAATTATCAGGGATTTCTTCACTATAATTTATTATAATAGATTGGGTATATTTCCATTTTTAAATTGTACAATGCTCACAAAAATGTAAATATTTTGAATTCTCCATTTTATATTTGTACGAGTATTTCCATAAAAACACAGATATTATGAAAAATAACAAATTTAATAATGTAAAAAAATGTAAATCAATCAATCAATAGTGAGAAAAATGTTTTAAGCTGTAGTTAGATTCTTTAAAACAATTCAACCCATGGGTTATGTTGTACTTTTCTGGCTGTTACAAGACGTTTAATTTTCGAGTAAAATATTTAATTTAAAAAAAATGAGTACATTTTGATCGGTAGCATAGTTAGATGTTATTTATCTAATTCTATTGGAACAAGAAAAAAATTTTCGCTAAATAATGGGCGTTGAGATAAAATTTGGCAACACTGCCATGACCATAGACATTATTATATGTCTATGGCCATAACTTTCGCATACAGCTAGCTTCGTCAGCGGTTCTCAAACAATTTGATGTATTATTTAAAATATTTTTTTTTGCCACTTCTGAGGAACTTTTACTAAGGTAAATTTTTAGCAATCGACTTCTTTTACCAAGTACTACCTCCCATTAAAAATATATTCCCAAGTTCGTAAACACCCTGTATATATATATATATATATATATATATATATATATATATATATATATATATATATATATATATATATATATATATATATATATATATATATATATATATATATATATATATATATATATATATATATATATATATATATATGTTAATGACATAGTTGATGATTTGGATGTGTGCTGTCTACTTTACGCTGACGATCTTAAGATATATACCAGGATTGAAGGATTAGACGACTGTACTAACAACTTAAACCTTAATATCCAAAATTGTAATATTGTGTCGTATACAACCAAGACGTCTGAAATATTATATGACTATGTTATAAACAATGAAATATTGGCAAGGCAAAATATATTTTAGGACCTAGGAGTAACGTTTGATAAAAGGCTGTCATTTTCAAATCATGTACAGAATGTTGTTACAGATAGCCTCAAAACTTTGGGTTTTATCTTACGAAATAGCAAGAATTTCGCCAACTGTGATGCTGTCAAACTTTTATATTTTTGTTTCATTCGCTCAAAGCTTGAGTATGCGTACCTTATTTGGAATCCACATTATAGTATACATACAAACAACGTTGAATCAGTGCAGCGTAGATTTTTAAAATTACCCTATATTTGGGTTTTTCAATATCAAAAAATTAGTAATGAACCAGGATAAAACATTTATCATACAATTTCATCCTATTAGAAACAAATATACTTCAAGTGTTAAATACGATATGATTAGATAAAATGCTCTATCGGAATATCGAGAAATATATTATGTGTCACATTTAAAAACAAATGCTGATGACGTCATACTTTCAACATGGTTCAAACTGTGTGATTACAAGTATAGTCCAGTCCAAATCTACGCATTTTAAAAAATAAATCGACCTTTCCGAGAATTTTTCTTACAAATGTACCTCTAATTTTATATCGAATATATTCCATACTTAGCGACGTAGGTACTATATATTATCTAGAATCTGACATTAAATGTGAAACTTGCATTTCTGTTAAACCCTGTTTTGTTGGATGGAAAAATTTCAGCTGAAATAATACGAATACTTATCACCAGAAACGTAAAACGTCCGGAAAAATATTTTAAACAACTTTCCTAGTATGCGTGATATTTTTAAACGCTATGGGTTAGAAAGAATTAAAATTAATGTTACACAACTCAAGTATTAATAATTTCAGCAAATAGACTGTACTAAAAGGATTCATTGAAAGGACTCTGAGGAGCTATTACACTTTACTTGCTATGCCTTGATGCAATCTTCACAGTTAAATGTGGGATGCTTATTTCAAATGGCTATCTAAGTGGTATTTAACCATTCATAAGTTCAAACAGTTAACGCATACTAATCTCTAGTTTATGTTAATGTATTAAGCTTTATAATGGAAATTCCAAATAATAATTATTCAATAAATCAAATAACATAATTCAATGCACTTGTCCAATGGGCTGGAAAATTATGTTAAATGGAGAGTTTTGTTATTCAAAATACAACAGATTTCATTCATATACATATGTACATTCTGCAAGATAGATAAAATGTTTGTTTAAAGTTTCACAAAGTTTTGATTGGTTTTTACATTTAAATAATAACATTTTTAATTTTCTAACACATCGACATGATAAATTACAAATCATCAAGTTATTGGGCGAAACTTTGCTACTAGCTCTACTTACATGAAAAGTTGATATTTAGTAATAATAACAATAATAATAATAAAAAGGCTTTATTGAATTGTAAACATAAATTTACAAAACGAATTTTAAGGCATATCCCATAGCTACTCAATTTAACATTAACATAATATGTAAACATATATAAGAAGTTTTTAAATTAACAAATGTAAGTTCACCTACAGAAAATTGAAAGTATTTCTACATAAAAGTAATAATAAAGACATACATTTAGAATATCATACTATCTAATTAAATAATTATCAGTATGTTAGATTATTTTACCAGTGGCGGTTCGTGGGTCAAGAGATAGGGAGGTTAATTAGAAAAGTTTACTGTATTACCTACCTTTTAAAGTGATTTAAATTCCAAGGCGATCCTCCTGTTTTTTGAGATGCAAAGTGGTCAATTACTTTTTTCATTAAAGTCTTTTATCTTCTTTATTAATGTCCTTTCTATGATAAGCATAACCAAAGCAGATAACCTTTCCTGACCCATGGTATTTCTTAAAAATGTCTTTATTCTTTTTAAGGTGAAAAAACAACGTTCACTTTCGACGGTAGTCATAGGGAAAGTTCACAAGATTTTTAACAGTTTGACACTTTCAGAAAAAGTATCGCATAAATTATTGTTAATAAAAAGCTGTAACAAAGCAACTGCACTTTCACTATTGGAAAAATCTTCTCGGCTATATAGTACTTCTAATTCAGTTTTAAGTTTCAAATGATTTATGACTGGATACTCGCTTTTAACTAATTTAAACATATCTTGAGGAAAGCTTTTTTTATAATCTTTAAATCGATCTGAGTGAAATAACTGAGACACTGCTAAATGATTACTAAAGCCAAACCTGTTTTTGATCTCAGATGTAATTATATCACAAACTTCTAATGAAATTATCCTTTTTGATTCTTCCGTTTTACATCTCTGGGCAGACTGCATGGATATCTCCTCCAAATAGTTATTCAAAATTTTATTTCTGATGTCTTCAATTTTACTATTAAAAACGCCAATACACTTATTTACTGTTATGACATCGATATTACATTTTTATAATTGATTGAACAATATGACACAATGAGGCATAACTAAACGAAAAAAATTTAACCAGTAAAGAAAATGTTCATTTTGTAAGTAGTTTTTTTAAACCAATAGCTTAGTTTAGAGTGTTGTTTTCTAATTCATTATCAATGATTTTTTCTAAACAATGTGATAATTCTCTTCGATAGGTATAAACAGTCTCTATGCACTTTGTATTAAAATTCCACCATGTTGGAGCCGCTTTAGGTAATCTCAGCTTAACAACATTATCTAACACGGTTGTTCTTTTTGGCGATTTACCAAAGAATGAAGAAAAACTATGTAAATTAGCAAAAAATTGTTATGCTTTTATCCTGACTTGATGCTTTTTATAAAATTAAATTTAGTTGATGAGCGTAACAATGAATAAAATTTGCTGAAGGATAACTTTTTTTAATTTTGGCTTGTACACCTCCAAAAGCACCACTCATTACTGATGCTCCTTCGTAACTTGGTGCTATCAATTTTTCAGGACTTTCATTAATTTTCAGACATTCTAACACTTTTAAAATTACATCTGTCAAATGTTGCGATGTTGTTCCTTGAGGCTGAATAAATTTCCAAAATCTCTCACATACAACACCGTCTAAAACGTATCTAAACACAAAAACTACTTTACTTTATTGGAACTATCTGTGGTTTCATCCACTTGAACTGCAATCAAGTCAGATTGATTAATTTCAGATTTTATTTCTTCGTGAATAATCGCCAGTATCGAATCTAAAAGTTCATTTTGAATTGCCTTCGAAGTGCCCTTAAACACAGTACTGTTTTGTAAATGGTCTTTAAAAATAGCATCTAGTTCAGATACAAAATTTACTAGACCTCGAAATATTCCCGGGTTATCAGAGGACTCAGTTTCGTCATGTCCGCGTAGTGCTAGCTCAAAAGCTCCACAAAATAATACACAGTCTATTATTTTGTTTAAAATATATTTATTTTTAGAAACGTTTTCGTTGTAAGCTTTTAAACTTTTTCTATAGGCACTGTCTAACTGCATTCTAATACCAACTGTACCAAGTGTTGCTAGACTACAACAGTTTCATATGAATTGATGTTAGCGAATGTTTCTGTACTTTTATTTTTAAATGTTTCAAGTCAGTTACACCTATTTTGGACCATATAGGATCAGTATCATCACCAAATAACAGGCATTGGAAACAAAAAATGCATTTTTTACCTCGCATCCGCAAATCCACTCGGATAAATCGTACATTGAATTTCGAAAACACCTATTAACTTCTTTTTTCTTATCAAGAGATGTTTGCTTTATCGTCATATTAGGTTTTGGACGGCCACCACCTTTGAATTTCACTCGGTCTTCATAACCCAACTTATGTCCATCTTTCAGATTTAATATATTTTTCACAACACTCATATTTAATAGTAAACACCAAAAACACTGTGTTACTTAATTTCACGACAAGTAGAGATTTACTAATAAAATGTTCACAAATAAAAACATTAAAAACAATGCGATGGAATTTACCGACCAACGTGTACCTAGTCAGTATTAAGACTGCTCTACTGAACTTCGTGCGTTACCGTTTTCGTAAAATGTGTCAGGGACATTGTCCCCGCCAGTTTTTTCTGTCTCTTTTGCTTTCTGGCGATTCGCGCATAAGTCTATTTCACTTTAATTCGTTGTAAATTCGGTCCGTAGTTAGCTTTGAGGATAAATTGTGGATTGACCCAAGATTTTTAAATTCTATAAATGAATAACTTAATGAATATGAATGTAGAGGCTCGGTGCTCGGAGGGGATATAAAATCCTGCGATCTAGATATTTGAATAGTATTGTGCATAGAATGAACCAGAAACTTTAATATATTTTTTAAGAATATTAAAAATATATATATTATATATTTATATATATTATATATAAAATCTTTGAAACACCAGTCTGATGATTCGGTATAGAAAGGTTATTCACATGCCTCAAATTTACACTACACATATTATATTTAAATTGTAACTTATTTTGGAGGCAAGAAGGTGAGGACTTTATCAGTAAACGATGCACAAGTACAGAGATTATACATAAACCGATTTTATATCCTTAGCCATCCTATTTCATCAATATTGCTGAAAATGTGATCAAATTTTTCTGAATCTGTAACAATTATTTTGTATTTTTTGTAGACGATTAAGATTCATTTGATCTATATAAGGAATGTAGGATATTACAATAATTTATTATGGGTAGTACCAGTGTTTCGCAACGTTTTTTACACATATTGTAATTAATAATACTCATATTTGTGTACAATAATTTTAATGCACAATATGATTTTTTTACTAATGTGTCACGTGATCAATCTAAGATTTCCATCAATTATTAAACCCAGGTTTTTAATTTTACTCGTTATGTTTAAAGGCGCTTTATTTATTTTAAGTAGTAAGTTTCATTTAATAAATCGTCTAACTTTTTTAGACGAAATTGCAGCACTTTTTGTAGCATTTAATTTTAAATTATTTTTTCCGCATGAAGATGTAATATTAGAGATACTTGAACCTTTTGTAAACGCGAATTTGGGTACGATTGAAAGAATTGTATAGACATTTCATTGAAACTGTAAATAATCTAGTTTAGTGCAGAGGAGTTCGTGATCCAGAGTGTCAAAAGCTTTGAAAAAATTCAACACGACGAAATTAAATTGTATTGTCTTGTCAGTAATATTAAGCAGTGCTGAAATACTATGCCCCTTTCTAAAACCTGACTGGCATTTAAGAATTATATTATTTATTTAAGTATAATCATATATTTGGGGCTGAATGTATTTTTGTAATACATTTCCAAAAGAAGGAATTAATCTAATAGGTCTCAAATCGGTAAATTCTTAGAGATATAATGGATTATTTGCAGAAGGATTAGTTGGAAAATTACCCTTGAGTTTACTGTTATATTGATTACAATTTACACATATTAAAACTTCTGCAGTACACACTGATCTCTCGTAGTTCTCAGAACAATTGGTACCGACTAGAGCATCAGGAGCACAATTTTTTTGTTATTGCCATACATTTCTTACTCTGTTTGGCTCTCGAGGAAAAGTTGTCAGAAATCTCCCTTATACCCTTAAATACGTTACCACTGACATAATAAAATATATATGGTATGAATATACAAATCTGTTAAAAAATTCTCAATTATAACTATTTGACGATTTTACATATTTCATGAAGTTGATGAATTGTAATATTGCATACTAGTTTGTTAATTAATGAATATATTATTCGGTAACAGAAAATACAAAGTCAATAATTTCTATGTGGTTAAATGTATATTTTGACACGCTTAGAATAATCTTGGATAAGTAAGTTGTATCAAACTATTGAATATGAGGAAATAGTTTCTTGATTGAAATTCCTGACGGTGAATATTAAAGTTGCGAACCCAACAAGAATGTTATGGAATTACCATTATCTCCATTAACAGAGAACTAAACCAAGGTGTTGTAACATATCTCAATAATAGAGACAAATAATGATGTTTTAATTAGTAAAATCGCTTTGTTAAGATTGAGTGTTAAATACATGTATCCTGTGAGTTTACTTCATAGACAATTTAAACGTTGAAAGAAGATAAGCAAAAATAAATACAATTTTCTTAAGTTGCAATAATTCCAGATTTCACTAATTTATAAAACAATAAAATTGAAAATTGAAATGTTTAGCATCATTTAAGTAAATGTAGGTGACAAAATATGCTACATTATATTTTGGTGATATGGTAACATAGTATAGGATACAGATAACTTGGTGTTGTTCACAATTCGACAAGAATGAAGAAAATGCCGCCTATTGCTCCAACTTTTTTGTGACGGTATGGGCTCTTTCTCATATTGAGTGCTGATGCAGTCCAAAATAGACGCATTTGTGAAAAATGTGGAACACGTCACCAGGGTTTTTTCACGAGAAGGCTAATTTATCGCGGCTCCAGATAAAGAATTTCTTATGATGAAGGTACAAATAAGTATTTTTTATAGCTGTTATTACTTAACCATCTGTATTTTTGGTTTTCCTTATCATAAGTTTATAGTCTAAGAGCTGGCTACATAAAAAAGTAAGGTATAAGGTAAATGAAATGTGAATAGCTAGAGAGGTTCCATTAGCGCTCCCGAACAACGAGTGGCCAGTCTGCCAGCGCGATAAGGAAGATTAAGGTGGGGGCGGACGGTCAAAGATGACAAATTTTACAATGAAGAAAATGATAATGCTCATGGATAAAAATTATTGGGAAGTGAAGTATTTGTTGCTACGAAACGCGGAAAATTATTGGCAGACGATTTCGTGGAAGAGAAATGGCGGGCAGACTTCAACAAAGCGGCGTTATCTTTAGTGAGAAAAAAATGACAAGCCACATGATTAAAAATTTTTGAGAATGATTGTTAAACTGTTGAGGAAGCTATGTTATCAATGGCAGACGAAAAAATGGAAGACAACATCGGGGCAGACTGTATTGAAGAGCGCGGTCTCGATCGCGCTTAACGAGTTAGTTCCATACAATGCATTATAACGATTTATTATTTTGTTAATTATATTATGAGGACAATAAGTTAACAATTCCTATATTATACAAGTGCTAAAAGATATGTTTACCATTAAAATAATTTTTTTATTAACATAATACAAATAAATTGTAGACTTATTCTATTTCGCTGTTTGTGTCGGATTCATCGTACTGCATATCTTCTTCGCTTTCGCAATCGATGTCATCCTTAGATTGGATTTCGTTAACATCTGTTGAAAAACAAAATTAAAAATTAAAAATGGCTATTAACAAATATAAGAACGAAAGCGTGTGGAAATATTTGTACCTTCAGGCTGTTCTTGATCGAAAATAACATCTTTAACGTTAGACGGTATCTGAGGTCCATCGAACCATTGGAACTGGTATTTGGAGTCGACTATTACCCATCCGCAGTCTTCTGGTACCAAATTAGTCCGAATTTTCTTGTGAGCGTGGCTCCACAATCTGGCGATATACATGGATCTTAAGAATTGTGGTCTTAATTCAGCTGCACAAGGAGGTATCGATGAAGCATCAAAATTTTTTAGGTTTTTTTTGAAATGGTTCGTTGACGTTATTGACTTTGTAATTTTTTAAAAAAAGCGCAAAACGAGCATTATCTACGGAATCAAGTGATTTCATCGTATAAAGTGAACAAACAAATTTTTTTAATATTTCGAAATACAGTAAGTCCATCACAATCTTCATTGCTTAATTCAGCAAATGCGCGTTGAAATTGTTCGCTTAACAGTAATAATTTTAAAGGACGCTGTTTTCCTTTTCTAAAAAAAGCTGGAATGAAATCACATCCAGTGAATGCATGAAACTCTAATAAAGATTTACAAAATAATTCTCCGTGCCTATCATAAAGTGCCGAAAAGTCAATTATACGCTGTTTGCTTAAAATAGCCGTTTGAATCCAAACTTTACTATTCTTTTTTAGCTTATCCTTGTTGGCTAGCATTATAATAAGTATGTCCGTGTCGGAACATTTTGTCAAAGAGCTTAGAAATAGCAATTTCAAGGAAGCTCTTGTGCGTTCTTTAATTGTACATTGGCAGAGTAGTGAAATAATACCATTTTTTGAAAATAAAAAAGTCTTACTGAACTTCGATAAGTGTTACGAATATAAAGTTCACAATGACACTGTTATTTTCGATAAATGATAACTACACGCTAGAAGCTCATGAAGAAGCTGATACGAAAATAGTTTTTCACGCGTGCAATATTCCGGAGGAAGCTAACATTATAATAAAATGTTCTGACACGGACATAATTATAATAATGCTAGCCAACATGGATAAGCTAAAAAAGAATAGTAAAGTTTGGATTCAAACGGCTATTTTAAGCAAACAGCGTATAATTGACTTGTCAGCACTTTACGATAGACACGGAGAATTATTTTGTAAATCTTTATCAGGGTTTCATGCATTCACTGGATGTGATTTCATTCCAGCTTTTTTAGAAAAGGAAAACAGCGTCCTTTAAAATTATTACTGTTAAGCGAACAATTTCAACGCGCATTTGTTGAATTAAGCAATGAAGATTGTGATAGACTTACTATATTTCGAAATATTGAAAAATTTGTTTGTTCACTTTATACGATGAAATCACTTGATTCCGTAGATAATGCTCGTTTTGCGCTTTTTTCTAAAAATTACAAAGTCAATAACGTCAACGAACCATTTAAAAAAAAACTACAACATTTTAATACTTCATCGATACCTCCTTGTGCAGCTGAATTACGACCACAATTCTTAAGATCCATGTATATCGCCAGATTGTGGAGCCACGCTCACAAGAAAATTCCGACTAATTTGGTGCCAGAAGACTGCGGATGGGTAATGGTCTACTCCAGATACCAGTTCCAATGGTTCGATGGACCTCAGATACCATCTAGCGTTAAAGACGTTATTATCGATCAAGAACAGCCTGAAGGTACAGATATTTCCACACGCTTTCGTTCTTATATTTGTTAATAGCCATTTTTAATTTTTAATTTTGTTTTTCAACAGATGTTAACGAAATCCAATCTGAGGATGATATCGATTGCGAAAGCGAAGAAGACATGCAGTACGATGAATCCGACACAAACAGCGAAATAGAATAAGTCTACAATTTATTTGTATTATTTGTTAATAAAAAAATTATTTTAATGGTAAACATATCTTTTAGCACTTGTATAATATAGGAATTGTTAACTTATTGTCCTCATAATATAATTGACAAAATAATAAATCGTTATAATGCATCGTACGGAACTAACTCGTTAAGCGCGATCGAGACCGCGCTCGAGACCGCGCTCGAGACCGCGCTCTTCAATACAGTCTGCCCCGATGTTCTCTTCCATTTTTTCGTCTGCCATTGACAACATAACTTCCTCAACAGTTTAACAATCATTCTCAAAAATTTTTAATCATGAGGCTTATCATTTTTTTCTCACTAAAGATAACGGCGCATTGTTGAAGTCTGCCGGCCATTTCTCTTCCACGAAATCGTCCGCCAATAATTTTCCGCGTTTCGTAGCAACAAATACTTCACTTCCCAATAATTTTTATCCATGAGCATTATCATTTTTTTCATTGTAAAATTTGTCATCTTTGACCGTCCGCCCCCACCTTAATCTTCCTAATCGCGCTGGCAGACTGGCCACTCGGTGTTCGGGAGCGCTAATGGAACCTCTCTAGCTATTCACATTTCATGTACCTTATACCTTGCTTTTTTATGTAGCCATTTCTCCGTCTATTAGCTGATGCATGTCGTTCTGTCGAATTGACTAAAATCTCAAATAATTGTTAAAGTTCCCCATTCTAAAACTAATAAAGCAAGACAATTTGTATTTGTTGATGAAGAAATTCATTCGTTCAACCATTCACCAGAGAAAGGGGTGAAATTGTATTGACGGACGCATTTTTACCGTAAACTTACATAATATATCTATACAAAATAAATGGGCACTCCGAAATCTTTAAATTTTAACAATAATTTAATTAATGGAAAAGAAATTTGTTTTTCTCTACAATTTCAAGGTGCGCAACTACTTAAAATATCAATTCATCAAATTAAAACGTGATTTTAGGGAAGTATTTAAGGAACATTTTAAAGATTTATTTTTAGATGCAATGTCTACGCCAAGAAGCTCAGTTCAAGAACATGGCGGCAGGCAGGTGACGACGCCCAAGATTTAAAAAAGTAAGAAGGTTGCCAGATAACGTTCGGCCAATAAGCGGGTACGGCTGGAAAGACGTCACTCTGTGGCTGTTTTAAATTTAGGCAAACACCCTTATTCTAATTTAATTATACTTAAATTGACTTTTTTATTTCAATCAAATAGGTAAGCCTTTAATCAACTATTTCAAACTTATAAGTAGTTAACTTATCCTGAAAACAAAATAAATAAATTAAATACACCTATAAAAATATCTTTTAGGATGTACTTTGCACAACACAGAGCACTAATTGTTTTTGTTCACGACTATTAAATAATGTACTCATTATGTATGTGTTTCCTCAAGGATAATGCTATCCATTATTCCCTGCAGTGAATAATGATTTCATTATTCACTGCAGTGAATAATGATTTCATTATTCATTAGTGAATAATGAGGACAGTCAGTTGTTTATAGGAAATCACATTAGTGACTTTACCGAACACGCAATAACTACATTAATAAGATTTTCTCAAAGCATCATCTATTAGCAACACGCGGCAATCTCCAACATTGTTTTTGAAACCATTTACCTACGTGCCTACAAACACACACACTTAGTAAACCATGACTATGTGTCAGCGTAATGTTGTTATTGATTTGAAACGTTAAAATTCATGAGTCATATTTATCTCGTTCATTTAAGTTTATTAGTTGTTTGAAATAAAAAAAAAAACTATGGATACCGATAGTGAAAATGAGATGTCTTGTACACCGCCAGATATTACCACAGCTGCTGAAATCACCTCTTTGAATTTATTGCCAGAAAAATCGAGAAAACTGTATATATCAGTATACAAATCTTTTATGGATTGGAGAATTGCCAAAAGTGCTAATTCGTTCTCAGAATCAGTTCTATTGGTGTACTTTTTCGAACAATCCACAAAATATAAATCGTCTACATTGTGGACTCATTATCCTATGCTGAGAAGTACGCTTTATACCGGGTGTTCCTAAATATCATGTACATACACAAGGGTGTATTTCTTTGGCTTATTTTATGACTGAAAGTTTATATAAACATAGATCCGCAAACGCTTCTTTACTGATCTGCAAGGTGTTGAAATTTGAAGAGTTCTTTGGCATTTTTACGAGATTATAACGAGTATTTAAAACACATATGCAGACACAAGTTACGATTTCAAATGCGACCTGTCAAAATTAATAACAACAACAGATTATTCAAATAAAACTGGAGCCTACTGGACCATTTTCAAAATTTTCAATTTTATCTAGCGAATTAAAGAAAATAGTTTTCTATTTCTTTTCTCGGTAACGGTCGCATATACGGAAGAGACCAAAATGTTTCTAAATAAAGCAAAAAATTCATATTGTATTTTATAATCTACCAGCAGCGTATCGAAAAAAAGTTCAGGGGGGAGAAAAAGGGGCATGACCCCTGAAAAAAAATCTCCCTGTAGATTCTCACAACCATTTGGCATGCCCAATGATGTAAGCCCTACAGCGTAACCTATATTCCAAATTTGAGCTGAATATCTCAAAAATTGCAGGAGCTATAAACAAAAAAATAAAAATCTTCAAATTTCAACACCCTGTAGATTAGTAAAGAAGCGTCTATATAAACTTTCAGTCATGAAATAAGCCAAAGAATTACCCCCTTACGTGATATTTAGGAACACCCTGTATAAATAAAGTGATCAAAATGGAAAATTATAGTAAACCGCTTGCACTTTTAATATGAAACTCTGAAGGTTTTGGACCCAAGAAAGCCAATACTTTTACACCAGAAAATATAAACAAATTTCTTACTGACGCATCTGACGAAAAGTATCTTGCAACAAAGGTAAGGAGTTGAATTAAATCAGTTCAAATATAATAATTCCGTAATTTTTTTAAACGTTGCATTAATAATGGGTATAATGGGTGCTTGTCGGGAAAATGAAATCTATTTCATGAAACTTGAATACTTGCAAGATCTTGGATCAACTCTTTTAATAACTGTTCCCAATACAAAAACAAAAATTACACGCATATTTACAATTACTGATAAATTTTACAAAATTTGTAAGAAATACATTGATCTCCTTCCTAATTTTACATCTAATATATATTTTTTTCTATTATCAAAACAGAAAGTGTACAACACAAAGAATTAGTACTAATAAATTTACGGTATTAGGTAAACAAATAGCTACATTTTTGAAGCTATCCAATTCAGAAAACTACTCGGGACACAGTTTTTTGCCGCTCATAGGCAACCCTTCTTGTTGATGCAGGCGGTGATACAACCGCACTAAAGCGACATGGAGGGTGGAAATTTACGTCTGTAGCGGAAGGCTACATTGATGAGTCAATCAAAAATAAAATGGACACAGCCCATAAAATATCGAACTTCGTAGATCAAGTTAATAATCCTTCCACTAGTTCCCAATGCAAATACAGTGAATTCACATCTACAAATAATAATAATCATCAACACATTATTTTAAATGTTCATTCTTTACCATCCATTCAATTGGTGCATTGATCTAGCGTTAATATAACTATTAATATAACTGAGTCAGTAGTTAGTGATAGTATCTTTTAAAAAATAAATTATGTTAATATTAAATAAATTTTATTAAATAAAGCTATAAAGCCTAAAATTTTGTTTTGTAAAATAGAGCTAAAAATTGACATTATAGTCATGGACAAAGTATAGTATTCTACTCGCACATAATGGCTATTATACACTCGGGCCATTTACGAAACTCGCCTGCGGCTCGTGTCGTAAACATCACCCTCGTGAATAATAGCTATCATTATCGGCTCGTTGAATAATATCCTATTATAACGCAGAGACTTTTTTTGTATAAATATAACAATTCGGTTACAAACAAATCTAATTTTAATCACAAAACACCAGAGATACTGTTCATAACATAAATTTCTGAATATTATATTAAGAAATTCGTGGTTCATAAACACAAAGTACCCTTCACGATTACAGCAAGCTTCAAGGTGATGCGAATATGGCCGCCCGCCAAAAGTTACCAGGCAACTTTCTTTAGTTTATAAATCTTGGGTGACGCCGGAAAATAGCTGTAGGCGATTTTCCAGTGTTGCCAGATGGCTGGTAATTACCAGAATCTACGATAATCTGATATTTTATCTGTTAATTAGTAACGAGCCTCTCATAATGGCGTAATCTACGATAATTTTTTTGGAATGTCATTTTTTTCCATAAAATTATTTACACCTTGAAAAATAACTAATTCGGTTCATATAAAATGCATAATTTACAATGAATACTGTTTCATTTTACAAACTGTGATGAACATTTGATTTTTTGGCGATATCTCGTTAGTAGTAGGCGGTAATACGAGATTTTGTTTATGCAGCTATATATGCTCATTTATTTCAAAGTATACTATAAAATAAATGCTATGATGCACGAAAAATGAAAGCTCTGCCCCTGTTCCTGCATTGAGTGCAAGTCGAACTTAATTTGAAAAGTTTCTACTTGTAGATATAAATATTTGTTTATTTTGTTTGTTGTTTTTGGATATTGGCGTATTGTTTGAAGTATCTGGTAATATCCTATTTATTTTATGATAATCACACTTTCATAATCTGACAACATAACGCATGCCTAACACAGAATTGGTTCTTTCCTAACCTAAATACTTTAGCAATGTAGGGTTGATGAAGCTGAATTTATCCTTCAAAAGTCCAAATTACATTTGCTTTATTTTTATCACCGGCCTTAGCTAACCTAAGTTATTTTACGGTTACGGAAACTATATAAAAAAAAATATTATTTTCTTTACATAGTGTAAACGTAAAACAACTAAACGGAAAGCAGCATATTTAATTCCATAAATTATTATTAAAATGGCTGATTAAACCCACCTCGTTTAGTAAGAATTATTTATTTAGTAAAACTTTTATCACGCACGCACATATACAAACTTCTTCACCCTTCTCTATTTACATATGACATATCGCAGCGCTGCCAATTCTCTTTTAACTCCCCATTGCCAGGTGACAGGACTGCCACCCAAATATTTCGGCATACCTGTATTTAAATAAATATCATATTCATAGTATTATTATTATTAAATTATACCGATTTCAAACATAACAGTAATTAATAATCCTTAATTCTGATTTCAGTTGATTTATTTTTAAAAGGCCCACAGATCATGATTATAATGTTAATAATAGGTAACTGTAAAAATGCTAAATTATCATATTTATGGAAGAAAAAATGTTCACTAATCATAATAAAATGTCTAAAACTGACACTGAAACGTTTCATAATAATTATATGGTGATAACAAAGAAATATTACATATATAAAATAGAATATTATTCCTTGTAAGATATATCATAATTGACCTATAAGTAATACATTCCTACGCAGATTTTCAACTTGTAGAGAACATGTTTTGTGACAAACTTAAAACCGTTTTATGTATTCAGTACATCAATAAATTAATGTCCTAAGTACGAATGTGAGAACGAAATATTTACAAAACATTTTGATGTTATAAATACGTAATGGTGATAGATCATAGATATTAATTACTGTTATATAATCTTCATAATTTTGTAGTAAATTTATAAATACTGGTGATACAACTATACAAAGAGGATAGAACACTCTAAAATATCCGAGTCTGTGATGTAATTGATCCAAGCTGATTGGCTGGGTAATATCCTACAGGTAGGTATAATAATAAATATAGTTATTAAGGTATAAAGGGTGTTATAAGGATAATAGCGCAACGAGGTCGGCAGTGTACTTCCCGAGGACGGCTGGCCCAAGGAAAAGTACAGGGTGGGAAAATTTCGATGTTTGTATAGGGTAACTCGCTAACTGTAAGAGATACAAAAAATTGGAAGACACATTCTCGTTTTCTATTTTTGAGACAAATTCACTGGCGACAAATATTTGCTATCATCTTTTGTTTTCGAGTTATAAACAATAGTTCAATTTTTCAACTTTTTGACACATGTCAGTATCTTGATATTTGTAAAGTTATGAAAAAACAACTTTTAATTAGGCAGTTTTTTTCTGTATAATACAGTGGAGTCGTGAAAATTAAAAAAAAGGTGCAATTTCGAGTTATGGCATAATTTTTTTTTAAATAGGCTATGGTTTAGTCAAAAAGGAAATTTTTTTCTCTTTCAAACCATATGTCATATGTGTGGTCACTTTTGATGTGTAAGTATTTAATAGCGAAAATAATCTTTTAGGAGATTACTTTTTGCGTTTTGAAGCATCCCAACCCTGGGCTGCTTCATCGCGAATAAATTTCCTATAATTTTTACACAAAACTAAATTATTTCTAAGCATTTATATCGTTAAATTACAAATTCATTATTACATAAAAAGGGTTAAATCATTTTCCTATAATTTTGGCAGAAAACGTATTCATTCAAACTATAGAGTCTAAATTATTCAGCTAAGTAAAAGAACACACAGTATTCATTTCATATTTTAAAACATTGACAAAACTGTACAAAATCTCAAAGCATTCTTTAGTCGAGAGGAGATAACATAAACAAACCAACGTAAACACGTAGGGTTGTAAGAGTTTTACTAAGAATTTCAAAGGCTGTAAACATAGAGTCATTATATCACTTCTCACCTAAATGCATCATAAAGTTAATATTCGGGGTAAAGCCAAAACGGAGCGTTTACCTATCTCCGTCTAACTTGCAGGCTTGGACCACGAATTCACTCACGGGAAATCATATAAATACGCGAGGCGGCTTACGATCGTGGTCACATCTCTGACAGCCCCAAGCGATACGATTTGGTTCTAACGAACCGGCTACAAAGAGATTGTCCAGTTCTACGTGGCAGACTCGTGCCCCACATCTGACTACCCCCAAGCGTTTCGCTTTGGTTAGAAAGAATCGGGTACGAAGAGTTTGTACGACTCTCTGTAATCTAGCTGTGCACCAGGTCGACTCTGACAGCCACAAGCCTCTGCTTTTGTTCTGCGGAGTCGAGAAATAAGAGAGTGGCCGTGTCTTGCAGCTATAACTAGCATTGGGAGCCGCGCTGCATTAGCGTGCGCTAGCCACCGACACCGCCGTCGACATGGAGGCGAGTAACTCAGGCGTTACGCCAGAATCCGGGGGAGTGGGCCCCGCGGAACTCTCCGTGTATACCAGAATTGTTAAGGAGGACACCTAAATAATTATTATACTGCGTTGCCATTTGCTACGTACTCGAGTCCACTAAAAGTCATGAAATTAATTCAATTTCTTGGTTCCGAGTAAAATGGCAACGCTAATCAAAGTACAACTCTATATGCTGGGTTTCGCGGTTTTTAACAATAGCTGACCGGTGGTACCACATGATTTACAGATAGGGTTTTTGTTATAATGCACTGCTCATTACATGTTTACTAATAATTAGAACAGTCAATATTAATTCCGATAATAGTTGGAACTTTTCCTTCATTTGTCAAGTCAGGTCTAAATAAGATAATATACCAAAGAATGAATGTCCAGTTGAATCTGCAATATTTGTAACTTCATCAGAGTGCATTACCCATATGGGGATCAGAGTGCCGCTGTCGGATGAGACGGTGAGGCGCCGACAACAAAAACATGCGGTTATCTGGGCACGGACCTTGCCTCTCGGCAGGGGTTCGGGTCCAGCCAACCAGTATACACCGATTAATGATTTATGGCTACCGCTCCCATAAGCGTGCCACAACACAAGCGGCGTCGGCCAAAATAACAAATCTACGGAGTAGTTCGTTCCAGGTTGGTTTAAGCCTTGATTGGCGGCCTGCGTTCGACAGCTCAAAATAATACGGGCAGTTGCTCGTCATATGTCGGGGTTCCGCATATGCATCGAATCTTCGTTGGCCAAGCGTCAGTTGTGTTTGTGATACTGTTTTATGGTAGCACCAGCCCGCGAATTCAATAACAAGGCATGGTTGTCGGCCTCTGGCCGGTTCATGTGACAGGGGACACTCTGTTCCACATACAAGGGAAGTTTCTCTTGCACCCATATGTAGAGTTCTACATATGTCACTTAAACTACGAAGCGGAAGTTTCCGCGCATGTAACCAAGTTTGGTTACATTGCAGGTTCAACTAGCTAAATAGCTATGTATTTTGCGTGGACGGTTGTCCACCGTACATGTAACAAGGTTTTGTTCATGTAAGTTTTGGTAATATATTTCTTATAGACAGTTGTCTCAGTATAGAAATAAAAGGTGTGAAAACGCTATTTGAGTTTCCTTAACTTATTTCTACTTTCAGGTACAAAAGTGAATTCTAAGTACCTTAATAATAATAAACATAAAGTCAAATCTTATATTGAGTACTCTTTTAAAACAGATATCAGTGCAGTGTAGGTTAGGGGTCATAATAGTTTACTACAGGTATACCAATTAAATTAAAGCAAATTAAATTTTTTAAATGACACAAAGTAATACCAAACTTTATAAACGTACCTGTGAGGTTACAATAACACAATAAATTTGGGGTCCTACCACTAAAACTAGACGATCACGAAAAAGGCCAATAAATTTATTAAGTTTTACCCGTCGCTTCACGACAGGTGAGACTTAGAAATAAAATAGAAATTATAAATTAAATATACGAGGGGGGGGTTGGGTCGTTACAGTTTTTTAAAATTTATTCCAAGTAGGCGTGTGTCATCTATGGCGGTGTTTATCCATTTGTCGGTAAATCGCATATTAATAATTTTGTTTCTGTTATAACTACACCCCCATTTAAAGGTAAAAGTGAAAGTGTCTTACGAAAATTACGAGAAATATGATATGTTAGAATGCTTTGTTCAAAGTAATAACAAATGTGATAATGCATCCGAAATATATTTCAATCGCTATCCAGAAAGAGGACAACCTAATAAAGCTATCTGTAAGAGGTTAAAAGAAAATCTGATTAGTTGTGGATCCTTGAACAAGCCAAGACCAAAAAATTACAACATTGAAGATGCTGAAGAAGCTTCCATAACTGTAATTGGAATGACTGTTGTAAATCCTTCAAAGTCAAGTCGTCAAATTGAAGCTGATTCTGGCATTTCAAGAGATCGAGCTTTGCGTATTTTGAAGACACACAAATTTAGGTTCTATACAATAAGGGAACAACATCACATTCAACCAACTGATCTTCAACGACGATTGGAGTTTTGCATATGATAGCATCAAAATAGTCAACAAGATCCATTCTTCTCTAGAAATGTAGTTTGGACAGATGAAGCCTACATTAGGAGTGCAGTAATTTTCAACAGGCATAACGAGCACTTATTGGTCTGATATGAACCCTCACCGTACCGTTGACGTGCGATCTCAAGAACGCGTTGGTTTTTTAGTGTTTGGTGTGCTCTACGTGGCAATCGTGTTTTAATATATCACATATATCAAGACAATTTTAATGGTCAACGGCACTATGAAATCTTACACCAGAAAATTATTAAGGAATTTATGGATTAATTGAGGCAAAAAATCAATTCTTCCAACAAGATGGTGCACTACCTTATAATAACAGGACCGTTTCAGGATTATTAAATACCAATTTTGGAAATAACTGTATGGGAAGTTACGGACCAATGAGGTGGCCACTACTATCACCTAAATTAACGGCACTGGATTTTTTCTTATGGAGCCACATTAAAGACAAATTGTACAAGAAAACCAGCACCTACATAAATGAACTCGGACAAAATTTTATAGACTGTGTGAATTTCATGTTAAATCTTCATATTTATCATACACTTTAGAGTGTTAAGAAAGGGTGTAATTTATATATCAGACGTCAATTTGAACAATTACTTTACTTTATTTTGTAATTGTAATATATAATACATTAGATATTAATATCTGATTTTTGGTCTTGGCTGGTTGAAGGACCCACAATTAATGAGATTTTCTTTTAACCTCTTAAAATTAGCTTTATTAGGTTGTCTTCTTTCTGGATAGTGATTGAAATATATTTCTGATGCAATATCACAATTGGTATTACTTTGAATAAATCATTCTAGCATATCATATTTCTCGTAATTTTCGTAAGATATCTTCATTTTTACGATTTAATGGGGTGTAATTATGACGGAAACAAAATTATTAATTTGCAATTTACTGACAAACGGATAAATCCTGTCATAGATGACACACGCCTACTTGGAATAAATATAAAAAAACTCAAAAAGTAATCTACTAAAAGCGACCCCACATATGATATATAGTCTGAAAGACAAAAAAAATTCCATGTTAATTAAACCGTAGCCAACTATGATTCCCATTTAAAAAAATACAACTTTATGCCATAACTCGAAATTTCACCATTTCTTAAATTTTCTCGACGCCACTGCATTATACAGAAAAAAAGTGCCTCAAGAATGCAAAAGTTGTTTTTCATAACTTTACAAACAACCAAGATATTGACATGTGTCTAAAAGTCGAAAAATCGAAGTTTTGCTCGAAAACAAAAGACGATAGCAAATTTTTGTTTTCGTCAGTAAATTTGTCTTCCTTTTTTTTGTATCTCTTACAGTTGCCGAGTTACTTTATACAAACATCAAAATTTGCCCATCCTGTGCGTATACCGAAGGTGTCATTATCCTATAACATCCGTGGTACCCTGAACGTTTAATGTCCTTTTAGTCTGTTATTTAATTAAAAAATTCTGTGACATTTGCGACTGATTAATTTGACATCTATTATTTTCAGGATGATTTCATTTAAAAGAAAGTAATAATTAAAATGGTTTGCAAACGCCGTAACTACACAACACATTTTGTTTGTTAATAACGCCATCATCATTTAGTTTTGTGTAGTGTTGTAGTGAACATGTTAATGCATTATACATTTATAATGCCCTAGGGCATTATGGTTATTCATAACCCCTAGGGCGGTATTTCTCATTTAATGTATCTCAAAATAGGTTTATTCTTGCAAAATAACAGACTAGTAGGACATTAAGAAAATTTTTATTTAAAATAGTCTAGTTCAAATTTAAAAACCGATTGAATAAGTGATATATTTTATTTCTGCAAAGAAAATTCCGTATTTACGGGATCTGTCAGAAAAAAATACAATTTTAATCTTTAAACAAAATAAAAATTGCACTCATACTAACTACTGGGAGTCGAGCCTTTATGAAAACGTCAAATATTCATAAAAATTGGTCATTATTTCTTTATACACTCATTATAATTACATGTACTCCTATAATCTCAAAACATAAATAACTAAAGCAAATCATAACACGAGGTGCTCCCATTTTTCTTTTAATTTGATATGCTTTGGAAAATTAAACATTTTGCATTCATTTTTATTAGTATGATCACACTCTGGTGCAAATCATAGACCAATAGTTCAAAATAAACACAAAAATCTTCTTAAATCGGTAATACAATACTTGAATTTGAATATATGAAAGTTAGGTTATAAAACGTGACGATTGAAATATTTCAACAAGCAAGTTGAAAAGATGATGAAATTAGCAGCTATTAACTTTTGACGTTATAGTCCAGTCACATTAGAGGTTTCACCTCGGAATGAGAGATAATAAGCCATAAACTTGTATAAACCTTTATTTTGGCGTTCTAAAAGTTGGCTCAAAAGTCTCATAAAATCTCGTGTCCGCGTCTTAAGATATTCAAGGTCAAAGGTCAGAAAAATCGGTTTTTTGCAAATATCTCGCTTCCTATGGTTTTAACGCCATTTGCATTTATTATAAAAATTGTGGAGAATAAAATTCTGTACAACTTTTGTCTCAAACATTTTTTTATATACTCAACCGTTTTTGAGATATAGGGCGGAGAGCGCTCCACGCTTACCTATTCACAGCATAATGCCAGGTCAACCGTAAGTCCCAGTAAATAATACGCCATATAAAGTCTATAAATCATTAAAAAAAATATAATTATGAATAATTTGCATTGTTTATTAATTAATACATTATATTTAATAATATTTTTCATTTATCGAATATATATTTGTATAATATTACTTACCTTTCCGTGTAATCAAAAAATTGTTGAGTGGAATACTTTAAGTATATTTTAATTATATTCTAATATATATGTTAATTATATTTTAAGTAGAAAAAGAATAGAGTAAATACATTTTAATTATACCTTTATTTAGAAATACTTTTTCATATATTTATTACAGTTGAAGTTCAAATGTAGGGAGGTTTTACAAAAACTTTTATAATTAGAAGGACTTGAGTCTTAATTTTCTTCCTCTTCTTCATCATCGTCTTCCGGTCGCTCGAAAATTTCCAATTCAATATCATCATTTTCGTTGTCAAGGATATTTGTCTCTAGATCTTCGAGAATTTCGGGGTCAAATGTACTATCTTCATCGAGATCGCTTTGATACGGTGAAGCATTGAGGCACGTTTGCCCATTACACTGGCCACAAGCTAAAGAACAAGTATTACAACCTTTAAGTCTAACCTCCGTGTCCACCTCTGATATGTGCATAAGTTAAGCGTGCGCTACGTGCACCCTCGGCGCGTTGCAAGGCATCCTCCTCTGTCGAGAAAAAAATTTGTATATTATTGGCCGTCACGCCGTTACGTTTCGTCGGATTGAATTCGGCCATGAGACTTTTTGCGTCGTTCGCCACGTAGAACGACACTACGTACGCGATTTTGCCGAAAAAGCGATAATCGGAATTAGCCCCCCCTCCCCCTACGACCCAACCCCCCCTCAATTTTTTTCAAAAACCTCCCGTCGAACGACGGCTCCTCACGGAAGCGCGGATTTGATCCGCCTACAGTCGAATTGAATTCGGTCATAAGACTTTTTGCGTCTTTCGCGATGTAGAATGGCACGCCGTCCACGCCGAAAAGGCGTTTTCCGAAAAGTAGTCCCCCCTTACCACCCCCTCGAATTTTTGTACGGAAACCTCTCCTCGAATAATACCTGCGCACGGGAGTGCGCTCCTTAATCTGTCGACGAAGTATTTTTTTCAAACGATCGGAAATTTTTAAGCGCCGACGGCCGCCACGCCGTTACGATGCGTCGGATTGAATTCGGTCATAAGACTTTTTTTCGTCGTTCGCGACATAGAACGACACGCCCCCCGCGATTTTGCCGAAAAGGCGCGTTCCGAAATTAGCTCCCCCTCTCCGACCCCCCACCAATTTCTTTACCGAAACCTCTCCTCGAATAATATTCGCCCACGGAAGCGCGGTCCTTAATCTGCCGACGAAGTATTTTTTTTCAGACGGTCGAATATTTTCGGCGCGTCGATGGCCGCCACGCCGTTACGACGCGTCGGATCGATTTCGGTCTTAAGACTTTTTTGCGTCGGTCGCGACGTAGAACGACACTCCGTACTCGATTTTGTCGAAAAAGCGATTTTGGAATTAGCCACCCTCCCCGACGCCCCCCACGCCCCTCCAATTTTTTTCTCGTAAACATCTCCTCGAATAATACCCGCCCACGGGAGCACTGTCCTTAATCTGCCGACGAAGTATTTTTTTCGGCCTATAGAAAATTTTCGGGGCGTCGAAGACCGCCACGCCGTTACGACGCGTCGGATCGAATTTGGTCATAAAACTTTTTTGCGTCGGTCACGACGTAGAACGACACTCCGTACGCGATTTTGCCGAAAAAGCGAATTGTCGAAGTAGCCCCACTCCCCGACCCCCCAACCCCCCCTCCGATATTATCTCGTAAACATCTCCTCGAATAATACCCGCCCACGGGAGCACTGTCCTTAATCTGCCGACGAAGTATTTTTTTCGGCCGATAGAAGATTTTCGGCGCGTCGAAGACCGCCACGCCGTTACGATGCGTCGGATCGAATTCGGTCATTAGACTTTTTCTGCGCCGTTCGCGACGTAGAACGTCACTCCGTACGCGATTTTGCCGAAAAAGCAATTTCCGGAATTAGCCACCCTCCCCGACCCCCACCCCACTCCGAATTGTTTCCGAAATCCTCCCGCCGAACGACGGCCCCCCACGAAAAGCGCGTTCCTTAATTTGCATATTTACCATATTTCGCGACCGTTTGAAAAAAAACGCGAAAATGCGATAGATTTGGTACCTGTACAGGCCAAACGGAGCGTCGTACGCGTATCGCACCCCTATACTTTTTTGTAGGCCTGGTCATTGTTCTTTCTATTTGGGGGGTCGCGCCCCCGTCTCTACTCGGGGGAGTAGCAACCCCCTCCACGCACCCCCAATGGTGGGGGGTGGGTCGAGATGGAAGTTTTTTCATGTCGTGTCGCCCCCATGCCCCACCCGGAGTCAAAACGGGGCTCGGAGGTTCGGTGTAGGCTACTCTTGTTGCTCATTGGGCGTAAGGGGGGGGATTTTCCGGGTCCTATATCTCGGCGACGGGAAGAGCTATCGAAGCGATCTCGACGGCGTTGTACTCGTGTAGTGGTCCCATACGTGCATTGGGGGAACCTTTTTTTGGAAAAATCTATTATTTCAAAATTCACCCCCCAACCATCTGTGTTTATAAGGGCAAAATGTGCACAAAGCACCCCTTTTACGTGAAAAATTCGTCGCGCCTGAAAACGCGTTTTACAAAATCGCTCTCGTTCCCCATTAGCGGTATATAACATTGCAACCCCGATTTCCTGCATCCGCAGCGTGAACCACAACCATTCTTGCAAAATATTAAAATATATAATATAATTAAAATATACTTAAAGTATTCGACTCAACAATTCTTTCACTACACGGAAAGGTAAGTAATATTAAACAAATATATATTCGATAAATGAAAAATATTATTAAATATAATGTATTAATTAATAAACAATGCAAATTATTCATAATTATATATTTTTTAATGATTTATATACTTAATACGGCGTATTATTTACCAGGACTTACGGTTGACCTTGCATTATGCTGTGAATAGGTAAGCGCGGCGAGCTCTCCGCCCTCTATCTCAAAAACGGTTGAGTATATAAAAAAATGTTTGGGACAAAAGTTGTAGAGAATTTTATTCTCTACATGACATTTATATATATATATATATATATATATATATATATATATATATATATATATATATATATATATATATATATATATATATTATATTTATATATATATATATATATATATATATATATATATATATATATATATATATATATATATATATATATATATATATATATATATATATATATATATATATATATATATATATATATATATATATATATATATATATATATATATATATATATATATATATATATATATATATATATATATATATATATATATATATATATATATATATATATATATATATATATATATATATATTAATTATTTATATTAATAATAAAAAACGTTTCTGTACTGCATTATAATTATTGTATATATTTTCACATGCTTTGTGTATGATAAATGGTAACTGATAGTTGTTAAATATTTCTTACAAGAAAGAAAACTCTACGCTTTGGTCAACCAGCGAAAATGCCGCTTTTTTAGACATATGCATTAAGGGTAAAGTTCCAATGCGATTAGCAGGCAACCCGTGCGTCTCACGATAGTAGTACATATGTTGCATAATTATCTGAGGCCACACTAAAAGGGTCTATTAAAATGAATGTTCCGTATTAATATAATATAATATAATATTTATTTATGTTGTTGTTTTCTAAATATTTTCTTTCATGTCATTTACAATGAAATTTCTAAAATAAAAAATTGGTTCGGTAAAGAATCTCCTCGACTAGGCAGGAGAATTCTTTAACTGACAAAACAGGTAAAGTGACACTTCCCTGGCGTTTTGAGGCAGGGAAGTTGTTACTTTGCTGATAGTTGCAGAAAAAATAATATTATAAATACTACTTTTGCGAACAGAATATTGATTGAAATGTCGCGTATTGCGATTATTCTATTCGTAAAATATTTGGTGGCATTATTTAATTGTATATTATGTCCCATGATTTGTAGTCAAAGAATCCTAGCTTGCCATTTATGGCATGCTAAATACACTGCCGTCTAAATATTGTTAAAAATTAATTAAACATTAAAAACAATCACTTTAATGACATTTAAATGAAAAGTAAATCCGACCGGGATAGAATAAATTATAGTAAAATATTTTAAAGTAAATATAATATCTAGTTATTGGATTATATGGCAAACTCCAATACTAGCAAATACAATATATGTATATTACCTTATAAATTTCAACAACAGCTTAAGAGAACCAGATATCTGCTCACAGATATCGGGATTGCAGACAACAATACCACTCAATTTCCCGACAGCTGGAGAGACCTTGTTTTGATTTTCTTTTTGCAGACCGCAGTGTCACAATAATACGTTCTTTGAATTTAGAATGCTCTTTAGAAATGTTATATTCCCTATACTTTTTACCTAAAATTAAATTCCTGTTCCACAAGCTTTTCACAAATCCAAGCGATAGCACGGAAGGCAATGCAATGTCATACTTTCTTATGAATATCATATTCAAAAGTACAAAAATACGTTGTGCAAAAGTAATTAAACGATTTCTTTGTGTTGGTCACATAAAAAGTATTATTTAATGAAAAAAAATATTATGAATTAAAATCTACTTTGTATAAGTCATACACCAGAAGTCAGAAAATTCTTATATATCGGGTGTCAACGAAATCATGTATCAGCCTGCCATTTTTTTTTTAATTGAAATAAAATTTTAAAATTTAGAACGTACGTATGAGAAGGAAATAGGCTTATTTGACATTATTTGACAAACATCCTGTATATTTTGAATGAATGAATGAATGAATGAATGAATGAATATACGCTATATTGTCTAAGAAATAATATTCTTATTGACAAAGCTACTAGTGTATATTGTTACAATATATGGTCAACATAATTTATAAAATATAGATCAAATAATAAAATACAAATATAAAACAAACAACAAACAAAATATAACGACATACAATAATATAGACATATTTATAGACCTAACTATACAAGCATGTACTAATACAGTTGACAAACAACGAAAATTTAATTAATTTGATTATGCGGTGAAACCGGAAGTGGTTTTGATAATATATGTTCGTCAAAATAAGCCCACTTACTTCTCATACGTGATTTTTGAATTTGAAAATTTCATTCGAATTTATAAAAAATAGCAGGCTTCACCAGTCCGGGAATGGTTTGATAATATATTTCCTGGTAAGTGGATTGTCAGAAGAGGACTCGTAGATTGGTGAAGATCTTCAGATCTGACGCCACTTGACTTTTATCTGTGAAGCCACCTCAAATTGTTGAACATTTGTTATGAATTAAAATAAATAACATTAGCTTATCGGTAATGCTCTCCCTTGCCTTGCTGGCCTTCTTTCCCCAACTAGACAGTACCTATTTACCTAGGAGTTTACATACTCCTAAAGTTGTTTTGATAATTGAATCATAACAACATTTGGACTGGATGGAATTAATATTCAGACGAAGATATTTTCAGTTTCATGTTCTTTAAATAGTCTGATATAAATCATTTCTACAACCTCCTCACGAAAACAAACATGTTCGAAAATATTGGTACAATTTTCTTTAAAATAATTTGATATTGTATTAAGATACAAGTATATGTTTTATAACAGTCTATACATTCTTTGCATTTGTCTGTATTGACCATGTGTCTAAAGATGGGATAATTTAAAATAATCCGAAATCAGTCACAACAAAATGGAACTAGAAGAGAAAGACTTTTTCATTGGTTGTCCTAAATTAAAAGGCCATACTGACGACGCAAACATGCAGAGACACGTGTCGGTGGATATTTTAAAGTTTTGAAGTGACTGGTCAACTGGTGAGTACTTTTATTTTATTTATTTTTGGTTGTACTGAACAGAGTAGTTAGAATTAAAAATAATATCACTGAGTCAGTCGTACTGAACATAATGCGCATATTACCATTTTTTATAATCCAAGTTTCAGCCTTTAGGCAAATAGTCGGGAAAATAATTGTTTAAAAAGATATATGTTATACTTATCAGTGATAAGTTTTTGTAGAAGTTAGAAAATAATAATTAGCACAAATTTTTAGCGTTATTATATTTTATTTCATTTCAATAAATTAAATGTCTGGATATTCCGTTTTCCACCAAAAATGGAAATTATTATTTCTATATCTATAGTAAATTTTTTTAAAATATACTAAAATAGCAATCCATCTTTACAGAAGCGTGTGATGATTTGAACATTTTGCTTTGACGAATGTCTAATAATTTAAAATATTGCTTCATTTAATTTAAATCACGTCGGCTTCATTCAAATATTCTCATTCGTTTAAGCCAGAATAAATATGCTGCAAAGGATATGAATCTATCTACAAATTTGATAGCTGACGATGCATAATTATTAATTTGATAAAATAACAAATATCCTATACGCATAACTTCGAATAAATTATCAAAATTTTTCATTACAAATATAGATAGATAGACTGGGGTTCAAAATAAAACAAAGAAGATTTAGTGTCATATCCCTTCAAAAAAAAACCGCTGTCAATTACTTGGGGATCATAATTTCCTCACTATAGTAAAACTCGACATGTGGTGGAGTTTATAATAAAAGTAATTTTTGACGTTTCAAAAAAGTCGCATTTTTTTACGTTTCAAAAAAGTCACATTTTGACGCTTCAAAAAAATCACTTTGACATGTCAAAAAAGTCACATTTTTTGAAGCTTCAAAAAAGTCACATTTTGACGTTTCAAAAAAGTCACATTGGTGGAACGTCAGTAATATTCTTTTCAGATATTGGGACCGATTTTGCTCATCAGCAAACTCAATCTTTTCCTTGACCTCTAGAATGTGTGTACCAAATTTGAATGCTTTATCTGAAAAACTGTAGCTGCTATCGCGAACCAGACAGATACACAGACACACAGACAGACAATTTTTTCTTTCTGAAATTTTGTGTATCGTCATAATTCGTCGAGATTCATTCAGGAATGCAATAAAAATTTTCAAAATTTTTTTCACTTTGAGGGGTGAGGAAGTAATATTTGATGTGGCCAACACATAACTTTCTTATGTATCATCCTGATCTAAAAAAATCATTCCAATTAATTCTTCACTTACCTGAATTAAATTTGAAAAGCGTACCTTGAAATGTTTCGTTAAATTTATTAAGTAATTATCAGCGTCGTTCGATACTGTCAATCATAATTCATGTCATATATTTTAATAACTTCTTCTTATTGACATTGACATTTTTGTAACTAAATTAGACATTTCAAATGCCAAACTGCTAAATTTATCCTAGCAACATTTTATGAAGCCAAGTGTGTAAAAAATTTCAGTTTACATGAGCATTATTTAAGTACTTGGACAATATATTTTATTGGCTTGATGTAGTAGATATGACTTATAATCTTTCATCAAGAATATGTTTTTTTGTAAAGACAAATACAAAAAAGTTTGGTCCCGTAGACTCCTTTCAGCTGGCCAATTTTGCTCATCACCGAATTTATTATTATCTTTGGCCTTTAGAACACGTGCACTAAATTTGAAAGCTTTATATCAAAAACTGTGGTTGTTATCACGACACTACATACATGCAGATAGATTTTTTTTCATAAAGTTATGTTTTTTAATTATAATTCGTCGAGATTTGACCAGAAATGCAATAAAAAAATTATTAATTTTTGTTCCCGAAATTGTACCTACCTTTTTTTTCTTTCATTCATTATGCCTGTTCTGGTGGTACCACATTCACCAAATTTAACGTGTCACTTAAAATGTCGAAAATTTTAATTGCCAAATTTGGGAAGTCTCCTATTATTATTTTTTGAGTTAACATGGCCACATGCACACACGCACCCACGAGCCCACGCGCACGAGCACACGCGCACTTTTACATGTGCACATGGACATGCACACGTATAGAGATCATTCGGAAAATAGTCAGAATGGATTCAGGAGTGTTGAAAACGTATATAGCAATCAAAATCTCAAGGTCGAAACAAATCACGATTACCATACTTCCTTATATTAGGTATAAGAAAGTAAAAACAAGTGTGCAGCTACAGACACGTGTTTCAGAGTTGTTGCCCCTCATCGGCGTAGCGTAGCTAAGGAACGGGATCTAGGATGGGATAGATCAGGAACAAAAAGTAACACAAGGTTAGAAAGTACAGTACACAGTAATCAGTTAGTGCCCTCACGTCTCTATGTGCCATATTTGGGTTTAATAATTTATTAGACTCTTATTGTTAAATTGTCTTAAAATGTCATATCTTAGTATTAGTCCACAGGAATTTTCATTTCGTTTAAATGAAACCGCTTTATAGGATAAAATAACATTCAAAATTTCAAATGCATAAATTGGTGTGAAAACACGAGTCGCCATGTCACTATCTACTGTGACGTCATTCTTGTAGTAAACAAAGAAGCGCAAGTAACACTCGGTATTGTTTTTTATTTATAATTACTACTACTACAGTATTACTAGCAGCAGACAATATTCAAGCATCTACAAAAGTAAGCAAGCGGTGATTCAAAATAAAGCAAAGTTACGGCAGCTACTACTACGGGTATTACAGCAAGCGGTTAATGACTATCGTCACTAATTCTCAAGGCGGTATTACGGCAGGCGGTAGATTTGATATAAACTATAACTTCGCCGTTCTGATTAATGTCTCCGTTATTATACGTAAGTCGTAATAATGTTTGTTATATAAATCAATATTTAAGACTATCCAACATTCAGTGAATACCAATATATCAAATGACTTATTGAGATCTTCTAAAAATATAATCATTTCATCGAAGTTTTTGGAAACGTTTCTTATATTGTAATGAAATATCTTAAAATTAATATTATTGCTAACAGATAAAGTTCTGTATTCGAGTTTATCAATAACTATATGTATTTGGTGTAAAATTATAATCTCTTACATAGAGATCCATTTAATTACATTTGTGACGTAACAAAATGGAAATGTGTTACTTTGCATAAAGCGTCACTTTGTGGCACCCTTTAGTACAGCATCGGTTCTTTGAACTTTTATTTACGGTACGGTCTCGAGCGCCAATTCCTGTTTTAAAGTGTAGGAACACCATCAGCGGTATGATAGAAGCTAGGATAACTCAGTGAAGAAACGGCATGTCCAGGCAGTCTGTCTATATATATATATATATATATATATATATATATATATATATATATATATATATATATATATATATACTATATAAAGAAAGGGAGTTAGACGCGGGTTTAATTACATTATAGTAAAAAAAACCAATGATTCAATGGGTACGCCCGCATAAAGAAAATTGCACGGTGGAAAATGCAAAAATTGCAAATGGCAGAAAGATGCAAACCGTGGACACGTGTTTCTGACTAATTGGATGGCTCTGGTATGAGAGCGTCGTCAAAGCATCGCACACACGGGCAACTATAGCAACCTGCGTGGCGACTGGCTCCCTGTCAGTGGTTTTCCTTTAGTGTCTTTTTTGAGTTTTGCCCATCATTTTAACTCAGCTACACCGTGCTAATGAAGACCAATTAGTCAGAAACACGTGTCCATGGTTTGCATCTTTCTGCCGTTTGCAATTTTTGCATTTTCCACGGTGAAATTTTCTTTATGCGGGCGTACCCGTTGAATCATTGTTTTTTTTTACTATAATGTAATTAAACCCGCGTCTAACTCCTTTCTCTGTTCATATTCATTTTCCTGGGTCCGAAATCCCACGCAGGTTGCTATAGTTGCCCACGTGTGCGATGCTTGGATGACGCTCTCATACCAGAGCCATCCAAGTGGAAGCCACTAAGGTGCGACTGGCTCCCTGTCAGTGGTTTTCCTTTAGTGTCTTTTTTGAGTTTTGTCCATCATTTTAACCCAGCTACACCGTGCTGATGAAGACCAATTAGTCAGAAACACGTGTCCACAGTTTGCATCTTTCTGCCATTTGCAATTTTTGCATTTTCCACCGTGCAATTTTTTTTTATTCGGGCGTACCCGTTAAATCATTGTCTTTTTTTACTATATAATATATATATATATATATATATGTATGATATATATATATATAAAATATATATATATATATATATATATATATATATATATATATATATATATATATATATATATATATATATATATATATATATATATATATATATATATATATATATATATATATATATATATATATATATATATATATATATATATATATATATATTAAACAGTGTAACTACTAATACAGGCAACAAAGTAGGCCACTAAACCAAGCATGAGATGGTGATAATGCAAGTAGGTATATCAAATGCGGCTAAGTTACGGAATCTATTACTACTGAAATATATAATGGTAATGCAAGCAGGTAAATCAAATTCAGCTAAGTTACGGAAACTACTACTAGCGGTTAATGTGTTTTGAAGCGGCTAGTATGGAAGCGGTATTACAGCAGGTGGTGTGTGTAAAACGGTTCAGCTACAAGTGGTTATGGGTATACACTACGGCAGGATATCAATCTAGGGACAGATGGTTACTAAGAAATGTCCAAGCGCGAGTATACAGCTAGGTTAGCCCTTGTCCCCTACTAGGAAAAAACACGTTTTACCTTGCGGACTACTTGGCCAGATTCTATCCTCAAATGAGTGACACTAAAAATCTGGCTAGTAGTGTTTCTTAACTAAAACACTGGAATTGGATTATATCCTCAACGAGTGACATTAGAATCCAATCGGTGTTTAGTATCATAAAGCCTACACTGAAAAACTTGGATGATCCCGAAGGGCGTCTAGTGTGTACTTTAACGGGCGTTATATAGCTAGGTTGTCCTTTATGCCCCTTACTAGGGTATAATCGAGTTTTAATTCGCGGACTACTTGGTCAGATTCTATTCTCAAACGAGTGACACTAAAAATCTGGCTAGTAGTGTTTCCTAACTATAACACTGGGATTGGATTCTATCCTCAATGAGTGACACTAGAATCCAATCGGTGTTTAGTATAATACAATACCGGATGTTCCCGAAAGACATCTTAACTAGATAGCACTTTAATCCTTAATAAACAAAAATTAAATAAATCAAATGATAAAAAGGTCCTTAAATTGATCCCGTCTGTGATATTCGTGATGACTCGGATATATATCGAAATACATACCTAGTTGGTAACAGGTTCAAACCCCAGGTTATCGCATATAACATGAGCTGACCTATGTGATCGGATATTAATTTCCGAACCACTTAGTCAGATTCTATCCTCAAACGAATGACACTAACAATCTGACTAGTAGCTCTCCTCACTATTACACTGGGATTGGAATTTATCCTCAACGAATGATGCTATAATCCAATAGGTGTACGCTGTAGTGTACATACATAAAAACATTCAAAGAAAAGAGCGTGTTTCTGAATAGATAACTCTGTTTTAATTACTGAATCGCTAAACTACCGGAATATCTCTGACCCCTTGGATTAACAGGTATACATATACAAAAACGGTAAAATACGAAAAAGCGGATACAAACGGTTAAAAGCAGTTAAATACAGGAATGATTCTTACCACCGTTGTTTGCTGAGCACACTGGAATTGTCGAGTGTTGAACTGTAGCTGGCGGATCGAAGAAGTGAATATTTCAGTTTTCAGTCGGTGTGAGCCTAACGGTTGGAAAGAAAGTCATGTAACTCCTGCGTGAGGAACAAAATTTCGGCAGACATTCTCTAAGCAAGCTTAGCGAAATACGTTTAAACAAATTCCCTACGTTATTTGATATAAACCAATACTTATAAAATATTCTGAGACTGGGAATCGCGTTCTTATAATTTTAAAACTATATTTCCAAAAAGAAAACAGTTAAAATGGCCATGGATTAATATTTGAACTAAATTATTTAATCTTTCGTATTGTAGATTATTTATAAATAATAGAAATATATCTACTAATAATAAAAGATCCCTGTTACTTGGTTTTATGCGAGCGGTACTCAATATAAACAAAATAATTATGATAATAAAATAAATTAATGTTACCCCGAAAAAGAAACTGGTTAGAAACAATTGAGAAACTATTGTTTTGAAAATAAACATTAAATATAAATCGTTGTATAAAGGTACACCCTGTATACAATGATAAAGTGAAGAACGCTCCAGATTACGTATTAAAATAATGGAGAATTAATAGCAGAAAAATCATTTCGTTACACATTATACTAATATTAAATTATAAAATATTTACGAATTACCAAATAATTATTTATACACGATTCATATATAAATATTTGGATAAGTATTGTATATACATGCCAGGATTAAGCTATTGAGAAATCCCACTTCTGATTTATCAGATTATTTTCAGCACTTCAATTACCACAATAATTCGTTAAGTAAGTATGTATCTTTTAGCGATTCAACGCGAAAATTCTTTTTACTAGGAACATAAGGCTACTGTAAAGAATTATTTCTTTTTATATTATATTGAAAAGTGTATTTTTCCCTACAGACAGTTCATCTGCAGAACTAATTTGATTAGTTTACTTCATTTCCCTGTACAAACCTTTAAAAGGTTAAACCAAATCGATATCATTCGGTTTAATAAATTTTATTTATTTAATAGAAGTAATGAAGGAAAAATATCTACCCTGTAGTGAAATTTTTGTAGATTATTGTGTAATGGGTAGCCGAGGAGGCACACATGAATGCATGCAGAATTGCTTGAAGGCAACGATGCCACCCTCGCATGGGATTTAGACGGGCATACAGGAGAGACATTTTAGCATAAAATTGACGACGAATGTGAGTTTAGTGAAGCGCATTGAATCAGCGAGCGACAACGGACTTTTATAAAGTCCATTTGACATTCATCTACGCTTGCCATCACCACTGTTCACAATGATAAAAGGCTGAAATAAAATTAAGGGTTTTTTATACGGGGTGACTACAAGATAAGCTTCATAAACTTTTCCCCTGTTTAAAATGAGGGTTGTTATGAGTTCGATGGCCCGTGCAATCAATTTGGTGGTTAATTGATTGCATATGTTGACAAAGTACTCAACGCAAAATTGATAGAATAATAGGAAACATAAAAAACAATTTAATTGAATTTTGTATTTAGTGTTTTAGTAGTTTATAGTTGTACTTGTTTACTTGATCACATTGAGCAGAATTGAAATGTTTATATCCATAATAATTACAAATATACACTGTTTTTATGATAAGTTTACAGGGTGTCCCAATTAATTTCGCTCATTATCTAAGAAGTTACAGCTTCGGTTAAATTACAAGAAATTCCCCTTTCTGAGGCTTCTCAGTATCACCTCTCAGAATGGTGATATTTACAGTGATTTCTGAAATATTCTGAAATAACTAAAAATAATAATTTTCGTAACTTCTGCATAGCTTGGACATTTCTAAAGATAATCGAGGATCTTCGCATATGCAAAATCCAAAATTTACATAGCTCGTTATTTACTTTCTTATACCTAATATAAGGAAGTATAGTAATAGTGATTTTTTTCGGCCTCGACATTTTGATTGATATATACGTTTTGAACCCTCCTGAATTCATTCTGATTATTTTCCGAATGATGTATGTCGGTGCGCGTGTGTGTGTTGATGTGTGTGTGTGTTGTAACGAAATTGCAAGCCATTTCATTCCAGTTTGTTGTTGTCCACGATGAATTAAGTTTCAGCCAGTCTAGTCCAGATGGCGCCACTAACTTCTATTGGAACAGTTGGTATTGCAGATTTTTGCACTAAATATCTATTTATCTTTATTGCTCATACTCTACTCTCAAATGTCTGTCTCTTTCCAAACTATAACCGAGTTTAGGTGGGAGAGCAGAACTGGGCTTCTTCCTTCTTACTAGTGTAGCGTTCAGATGGAAATCATCTCTATTTCAGTGGTCTGGTAAAATTTATATGTTTTCTGGTATTATCTTGTGATTTTATGATCATCATTATTTAAACAGTTGCTATATTGATTTAAAGTACCTTTGAGGTAATTTTCATAATAATATCGTACCGTAATTATCTTAATTTACGCCTTGGGCGATTTGCTTTTCGGTGATCAGTTCACCTTGGTTGTTCCTTGGAACAGCCATCATTAATATTAATTAGTATCGATTTATCGTGCCTTGTTGGCAATTTATCTAATATCCCTCTGATATTGTAATAAGTTCGTGTGCTAATTTAAACTAACTTTCGGTTATTGTAAATTTTAGATTTACTCGGCAACGGATGTCGCCATTTTGTATCGTAGTTAGTTGTTTTCTGTCTTTGTCTGTTGATGTTTTAGGTTACTTAGCTACGTTGGTAGCGTTCTGTACAGTGGTGACTGGTGACATTTGGAGATTGCTACACCTTTTTGGACTAAACCTATTTGTTTATAACCTTAGTGAAAATTATCTAATGTGGTGGATTTGTTTTGTGGTGGTCATTTTATACCAGTGCATATATTTATCAACCAGACCTCAGTAACGTAAGGTTTTTCTAAATTTAAAATATCGAATGCTTACTTGAACATTTACTTAGTATTTAGTCAGGAACGCTGGTCTAGTGGAGCTTTGCCTAGTTCTCTGGCAAAGATACCTGCCTAGTTATTTGGCAATTGATTAACTTTTGATTATCTACAGTAAACATATAGTCAAGTTATATATCTTTATTTAACTTTATCTGCAATTCACTATTACCTCTCTCCGAGGAACAAATAAATAATTTAATTTAACGTTAACTTCAAGTTGAAAACTATCATATCGTTTTATATTTAGCAAATATTTATTTACGTTATCTTTCTAGTTGTCTGTCTGTATACAGACATTCTAAATTCTATTTTCTTGAAGATTAACTTGTTTTAGTAAAAAAAATATCTTAACATATAGTGAATACCTATTTCACTTTGTTTATTATAGCTACACCTAGTGTATTTGTTGGACTAGTATATTTTCTATTTAACGTAACTTTTATGGATACTTAAGTTAGTTGAAGTCTTCAACTTCCTAAAATATTGTAGGATACCAATCCTAGCTTGTTTAGTTTGCAATTTACTCTGTAAATTTGTGTTAACTCATATTTTGTCTACGTAGCTGGACAATTCAAACGTCACAGCTTTTAACTTTGTTTTGCCTATAATACTGATCTCATAAAACTCTCCCCTTTTTATGTAAATACCTGGACCAAGAGAAGAGGATAACTGATGGATCGAACTGATTTATTATATACAGGGTGGAGCAGGAAAACGATATTTTATACAACTGGCATATTTTCTCAAGGGTAACTTCAGTACTGACAGTGGTGATTCAAACTGACACCGAACCCATTAAGAGCTTAGCCATTGGTGGATTCTTCGCTAGACTAACCTATTGGAAGTTATGTAAGTGAAAGTTTATATTTGGTCAGAAGAAATTTTGAGATCAGTCATTTTATTTTTAATTTTTTTCTCTCTTTCAATAACGTATCAATTTTTTGTGCGGTTAGTTTGTTGGCCTTCAACCACATAGATTTTTTTTTGACTAAAAGTGGCCAACTGAGCCAACTTAAATATTGTACATATACCAGTCTATTATATTTTTTATTAAATAGTATCTTTTTATTCTACTTCCTTCCAACCGAATTCAAGTTTTAACGTTATCTTTACCTTTTAAAGTAAACTTTTAATTATTTGGTACTTGCAAAAATCCTGGCGCCAAGCCTAGATTTTCGTGAGAACTCAAATCAATCTAAGTCCTTATTCACGACCTGCTAACTGAGCTACCGGTCAATGAGTACAACCCCCAGCTTATTGTGTTATGCCAGCAATTGGACGGGGGGTGTTGCAGTGTACATGTGTGTATTCGCGATAACTCAAAAAAGTACTAATGGGAGACTTCCCAAATTTGGCAGTTAAGGTTGTAAACAACATTTTAGGTGACACATTCAATTTGGTGAATGTGGTACCACCAGAAGAGACATAATCAATAAAAGAAGAAAAAAAGGTACAATTTCGGGAAAAAAATGAAAAAAATTTTATTGCATTTCTGGACGAATCTCGACGAGTTATAATGAAAAAACATAACTTTATTAAAAAAAATCTGTCCGCATGTCTGTAGTATCGCGATAGCAGCCACAGTTTTGGAGATAAAGCTTTCAAATTTGGTACACTTGTTCTAAAGGTCAAAGACGAAAAATTCGGTAATGGGCAAAATTGGCTAGCACACATTTGACAATACTTTTAAAATATTACATATTGTTGGCAAAGGCAGTTTGATTAATAACCTTGAAAGTTTAGAAATCCTGAAAGATTCAAGAAATCCCAATACATTATCTCTGAATTCACAAATCCAATTTCAATCTTCACTGACTTTCTCTGTGGTTGTCTAATTTTGTTTTTTTCTCTACTGAAATCTGTTCCATGTGCTCGATATTATAAGAATATAACCTCATTTTCTTAGAAGTGAATATTACTACCATGTTTAGTGCATTTTCGCTGCTATCACCATCTGGAGTTGAATATAATGAACTCCACTATTGTAAAGAACCTGGTTCACATATAGTTTTCAATTTTACTTTTTATTTAACGTTAGTTCTTAGATAGTTCGATAGTGGGCACTATTTTAATCAATTTTTATTATTAAAATATTTATTCCCTATTAGATTTTAAACTGTTGTAGTGTATGTATGTGTTAAAAAAAAAGCACGTTAATTTTATTATTAGAAAGTTAATTTATTAGATACAAAAATTTATATATCTCACATTTACTTACCCCCTTTTGACTCTGTTGCAAAACTGTTTTAATTTTCACAACCCTGGTTTTATTTATAAAAATGTAAGTATTATATAAAAATGACACTCCGTTTTTTACACAATTCAATTAATTAAATTTTACATAATTCTATATTATAATTCAAACTAACGTAATCCTTATTATTTTAAATAATTTCAATCTTTCTTGTAAACAAATTTTATCAAAAAAAAATTTTTACCAATAAGTTTTTACAAGTACATAAAAAATGGAAATAATTGTCTTCTGTATTCTTGTTTTTAAGTTTTATTAACTTATTAATATTTATATTTATGTATGTAACCACCATACTCATTTTCTTTCATTATTGTAGTTCTGTGTCTGATGATGTGAAGTAAATTTACTTGTTCACGAAACCGGTCACACCAATAAAGGAATTTTATGAGAATTTTTCTGTTTGTCTTATCAAGATATATTCTTGATGAAAGATTATAAATCATGTTTACTATATCAAGCGAATAAAGTATATTTTCCAAGTACTTAAATAAAGCAGATGTAAACTGAAATATTTTACACATTTGACCTCATAAAATAGGGTTAGAATAAATTTAACAGTTTGACGTTTGAAAGGTCTAATTTAGTTACAAAAATGTCACTGTCAATAACAAAAAAATTATTAAAATATATGACATGATTTTCAAGGTACGCTATTAAAATTTAATTGAGGTAAGTGAAGGATTAAATGGAATGATTTTTTTAGATCAGGATGATTTATACTGGTATAAGAAAGTTATGTGCTGGCCACATCAGGTACTTTTTCAAGATGCGATAGTCAATTTGTTTTTCTTATGGACGCCATATTGGATTTTTATGTTACTGAATTATGTTTTCTTTTATAAATAAAACGTTTTTTTTGCTTTCTGAAATTCTGCCAGGAGTAAAAAAATTACGAACATTTCATGATTTTTTTTAAGGTAGCCATGGAAAATAAAAAGACTTAAATTTTTTATGGCATTCTAGATAAATACATAAATAATTCGTGATTAGCTTTCAAGTGGAATGCAGAGATTTTAAAATATGATTGGTAAGAACTACCGAGCACAAATCTATCAAAAGAAAAAAAAATTTTAAAAAATAAGAAACAATAATTGTTGCAATATTATAAATGCTCAAAAGGACCATCATTTTTTTCGACATTTTTTTGTCTGATAATGTACCTGCAAGTATTTTCCAGAACATTGCATCTTGCATGTCTTGCAAATTATTCTATGTTTTAGTATAAAGAATATCCATAATGTGTTCCTATAGAGTTCTCTTTCAAAAAATCCTAAAAAAGATTTCGCCATTTAAATTTCTGTCAAAAAAATGGTTATCCACTAACGTTATTCCTATCATATCACACCATACATTAATAGAGAATATGCTGAAATGTTTGTTAGCTCAAAGCATGATGCGGATTTTCAGATGAGTAGTACCAAAAATTTCTTTCACAATTTGTGAATTTACTTTTATCGCTCCACAGAATATTACTGGACAGGTTTGGATTTATTTTCTACTTGTTGAGAAACCTGTGGCAAAATCTTAAGCGTTTTTCAAATTCAGGAGCGTTTACATTTTGGCCAACATATACCTTGTAAGTTGATAAAGTCAATTTATTATAAATACTCCCTCGAGAAGGTATTGGGGAATGTAACACTAAACTAACACACATATAAGTATTTTTCACCACCGATTAATTACCTACAAGAATAAAAATATTTTAATAATATCTGTTCTAAATATTTTGGAGTTAAATTTCGGCGCGTTTCACTGAAAATCCATTTATGTAGGTTACTTTATTGATATCAATTATAGACAAATTGTTACATGGAAAAACATGCCCAAAGTAATATTTTTTTTCTATTTTCATGAAAATGTACAGTCTGATTCAAAAATGAACAAAACGTAATTTCCAGTCAAATCGGAAGTTGAATTGAATTTGTTTCATTACTATTTAAAAGAGTCTGATTTACTAAAAAAAACGTCACAAAGGACCTGTCGTCTAAAAGTTATTTTAAAAAAAGTTGTGGAGATTTTTGTTACTTAAAAAAATTAAATGTAAGTACAAATATCCAAAACCAGTAGTTTTCGAAAATTGTCCACATCGTAAAATTTGCTTAGAATTTAATATCCTATTACGTGCGTCTCTTTTCAAGGTTCCTGGGATCGAATAGTTTCTTTGCATAGCAATGCCATCTATACTTCAAAGTGGAGAAAGATCGTTTTTACCCATACCTGAAGTCATTTATATATTTTAATGAATGCCTTTTACAGAATTCAGATATCTCTTTCAGTTTTCGAGAAAATGGCCGCACTCGCGTATATTAAATGGGGAAAGTATTTTGCGTAAAACCAAAAACAATAATGTTTCCTCTATTATAAATGATTCTTACATTAATGTAGTAAATGATCAAAACGGTGACCCTCAACAGCTTGACAGTATCTTAATCGATCTCTGATGAGGTTACGTAATATAGAAAGGAACCATTTCCATGACAATGCATGAACAAGCGCGCAGATCCTATTCTCTAGGTTCTCCAAACCATCTTTATAAACTAGAAACTTTAAAAATCCCCGAAAACAGAAGTCAAGAGTTTTTAATTTCACCCCTAACTATTTGCTTTTCTGCAAATCCATCATTGTGGAAATACTTGGTGCAGATAGCGTCACACATTCACTGCATAATATATTCTTACAGGTAAATTACCGGCCTCAGCTTCTACTATATACCAGGTGTAACAGGATCATGGTACACCCCCTTTTCTCCTTTAGTTTTGAAGTTAATTGATTGAAATTTGGGATATATTATATACATAATAAACAGCACTTTTCGACGTACAAGTGATTTTTTTTTCACTTCCGGTTTCGACGCAAATGACACTAACTTTCGATTTTTAAATGGAACATCCTGTATATTATTGCATTTTTGAATTCTGTATAATTTTCTGAATCCAACGATATCAAACAAGTGACATTTGAAACGTCAATGTTTTTTATAATATAATTTTTAGTTTTCCATTTAAGTGTGCCATGGCGCTTCCGATTTTTAACAAATGACCCGTGTAATGCTAAAAAAATCGAAATCTCGTCAAAAATACTAAATTACGTGATTTATGAGCAAATAAAGTACATCGAAATGGTTTTTGGGGCCAAATTCAATTTTTTTAAATGGAACCATATTGGTACCGTGATACCCTTTATTAGTACTATTAATAAGAAATTTATTCATATGACGTATTAAAATGTGCGATAAATACAAACAAAATTACAGCTAAAAGAAAATAAGAAAATACAATTTTATTCTAATTAAATGTTAAGTAGTAACTAATTAAGGTGGCTTTGAAAACAATGAAACATTTAACTTGTCAAACATTTGTTGGTTTACCGGTGTTTTTATTGTGTCTTTAAAAATTGTTTAAAATTCTTGTTAATTGTGTTCAAAATGCCGCAAATTTATACAAGAGATGAAAAGGTGGACATGTTAATTATTTATGGGGAATATAGAAAAAATGCCGTTGCGGCTAGACACCTTTATGCCGAACGATATCCTGATAGACAATGTTCAGTGAGAAATTACTTTAATTGTCTTGAAAATCAAGTGAGGCCAACAATGATCCTGAAGAAAATTTCATTCTTGACGAAGGAACGGAAATTAATGTTTTGGCTTGACTAGAAGTTGATAAGACTGTTTCTTATGTTATAAAAAATACTGACGTTTGAAATGTCACTTATTTGGTATCGTTGGATTCAGAAAACTACGCAGAATTCAAAAATGCAATAACTTATGGGGTTTTCATTTAAAAATCAAAAGTTAGTATCACTTCCGGAAGTGAAAAGAAAATCACTATTATGTCAAAAAGTGCCCCTTATTATGTATATAGGATATCCCAAATTTCAATCAATTATCTTTAAAACTAAAGGAGAAAAGGGGGATGTACCATGATACTGTTACACCCGGTATACACATTGTTTGCCAGGACATTGAGGTGTGTTAATCCGGTATGCCAATACATACACAAACAGTGTTGTGCTAAAGGAATTGCAAGTTGTAAGATCCTGCCGATAGACCGCTGTATTTTCCAATATTTTGTGCAATACATGCGTAATTTATCTATAACCTAGATCGATTACTAAGAGCCATATGACACAATATCTCAAGTATTATTATTGCACCTACTCCATTAGTGAGATAAACAGAACAGCGCCTACCGCTGTGAAGGATCCATTTCACCATCATATGCAAAGTTGATCTTCGCAGAATTTAAGAAAAGAATTTTCCAATATAACTGTTGAATTCTCTCCTCTGTTGCTTCTAACCGTTAGGAGTTATCTATTGGATTTCACTAACTTGTGGTGCAATCAACATCCGGAGGCATAAGATCATCCATCTCGTCCAACTACTTAACTGATGACAAAATGTGTTATAAAATGGAAATTAGGTAAAATTGTTAAAATGAAAAAAAGGAATAAAACAAAGTAACCCGCGCTTTGTCATACATGGGTAGTTTTAATTTGATTTAAATTTACGCAATGTTTAATTTTTTCACGAAATTTATTTATTGATAATACTTTGATACTTTGACAAAGATTACTGTAAAATTTAATATCATTATAAGAAAATGATCTCTGAAACATGGCTGTACGATGTTTAGGCATTGACAACTCTTAAATTTGTATTATGCAAATTGTATCTAAAAGAGAATTTATCACTGAGGTTAGACGGTGACAAGGTTATCACTGTTGTTATCAGTATGCAATGCATGAAAACTGAAAGGTGGTACTTAACCATCTTTTGAGCGAACCTAGTTCCTTTATCTTTAGAGAAGTGATCATATTTTTTTAGTCGAAACCTAAATCTACAGCAACTATTTTGAATTTCTTGAAGTCTGTACTTGGTAACTTTAACCAAACAAGAACCCAATGGCAACAGATTGTTGTTTAAATGTTTATATAACGTTAATTAACGTTACGCAAATGTTAATTAACATTACATAAACGTTTAAGCAACAATGTGTTCCTATTGGGAATAATATAAAATAATACAGTAATTTAAAATTGATAGTATAGTCACTCACATAATTTAAGATTTCGTGAATTTGTATATACATTGATTTTCGTATTATATTAAATATTTTCAAGATTATTTTAATTTGAATATAAATTAAAAGATAAGAATTTACGTATTTTTGAACTTAATGTAATCTATATTTTTCAATAATTGTGCAATTTTTGGTGGTTTTTATTAAGATTTATATTCTGCTTAATGAATTGCGAAGAAAATGATTCTATTATTGATTTACTATTTCTGTTCATTATTTATAATTTAAATTTTAAAACGGTAACATTTTTTAAGATTTTTTAATAAAATGCACGCTCCAATACTATTCAAATAAAATCGTCATAATCAATAATAATTAATTAATATTTGTTTTCAGTCGTTAATTCTGTAACAGCACGTAGAATAAATTTATAACCTAACCTAACTTATTCGATTTTATTTTAAATATTTAAATGTCGAGGTTTTAAAACAGGTACAAATAAAGAGTTCTCTTCATGCTAAGGTAAAAATAATTCTATGTGAATGAATTTATAGTTGTATTTATAATTGAATAAGTAATCACCAATCACGCTCTCAAAGAATACGTAAAACTGGCAATACTGCGGTACCGTCTTCGCTTTCACTAGTTGCTTGTGTTTGGCGCCAAACCTAGTTGGATGATATCATGAGACCAAAATTCAAATCTTTGTTGTTCTTTTAACCCCTTTCCGGGGCTCAAAAAAATCCGCAAAAAAATTCTGTGAGCTCATATTTATAAATACTATCAAATAAGCATATAAAAAAAATATATGGGAAATGCCCATTGCAACATTTTAGCTGAAATTCCTTTATGTTCCTATGCATTCAATTTGATACATTGAATTTTCTTAGTTACTTCACCAACAGTAGCAAGCCTAAATTTGAAAGATATGTTTTCATTAAATATATCTCCTTCCAAGTAAATTACAGTTTGTACAAAATTATTTAGATGACTAAACAAACACCGATAAAAAATAATTATTATTTTCATTGGTATTTTTTAAATGTTGTGGTGTTTCAAACGATTACTTTTGTTGTTTAATATTCAAATGCGTTAGAGCTTTCCAAACATCCTTTTCATTGAGACTATTTTGTTCGTGTCCCAAGTACGCCTCTTTTTCACGTCTTAAAGCTGTTGTTGTTAAATTGCGAAATTGCTTATAGTATATCCAGTTTTCAGTAGTGTTTGATTTCTTATATTTACTTAATGCCTCATTGAGTTCGATCTTTATCTTTTTAACAGTTGACGTGATCCATGGAGCATATGGTTTTGTAATATGGGATATTGTTAGAGCAGATGCTATATATTTATTAAAACTACTCGTTATGCAAATTCATGTCTATAAGTGTGACCTAGTTCATTTCACCTATTAAACGAATATGAACGAAATTTCGGCACCTGTTGAGACGAAAATCACAAGAGGGGGAAAACGCACTAAATATCATGCGTTTTGGTATGAACCTCAATTGGTGTACGCAGGTCAAGAGCAAGTTGGTTATCCTAATAATTAATCATTGTATATAGAGATATGAAAAATATGAAAAACATTTAATTTAGGTTTTCTCTCTAAACTATATCCTATTAATCTTGCCAGATGAGGAGGACTCCCATTGAGTCAAAACTCACTGGAGGACTTGTATGGCTTTGAATAAATAAAAAAGGTGTTTTTGTATGAAAAATTTGTATATAATATTATTCACAAAAATGTTTTAAAAATGAAAAAGTGTTCTTTATATTCTTGTAGTCCTATACCAAATAATCAAGGAACATTATTTATACATACTGAAACATTGAAATTTTAACACCCGACAATACAAAAAGATTTATGTGAAAATAGGTTTCACAAAAACTAACTGCTAACATTTTGGATAGACAGATTAATTTTTTGTAATTACTCTTTATGATTGTAGAGATGAGTATTTTACAGACATTTTATAAGCCTTGGATAAGGTATCCACAGACCTACACTTTTTTTTTTTAATTTTTGCTACAATTTTTATTACAATTTGGTTTATACCTATGGTGTCTCACCAGGAACTGCATCGATCGATATAGGGAAAATTTAGGGAATTACTAATGGTAGTCTGGTAAATCCAACTAAAATAATTACAAGCATCTGGCACTTCCGGTTATACCGGAAATAGATACCAACTTACTTATTTTAAATGGAATACCCTATATATTTTAGAGTTTTCGAAAAGAGCTTATTCTGAGTCAAGATATGTAGGATACCCTATGCCTAAATCCAGCCGTTTCAGAGATATTTGACATTTTAAAAAAAATTTGACAGGTGTAATGGTTTATAATAACTTTTATAACTGTCTTCGTGTAAAAGATACTCACTTGCTTTTTGGCACGCAGAAAGACCATAAGACGAGCTATGCTCTACAGTATAAAGAAAATCAATAATGGTACACCATTTTTGATGTTACATTATGTAAACCTCAAACCGCGAAAACTTGCTAAGTCAAATAGAACACCCTGCATTTTTTACATCAAGTTATGTATAATTAAATTCCTTTTTTTCTGAAGCATTGTGGGGGTTTAAGTTACAACTTTTTAAAATAGCAATTCTGGGATATTTTCATGCATTTCCAATGATGTCATTAAGACAAGCTGCTCTGGAATCGGGACTATGCAAGTATTCAGTTCACAGAATCTAAATTAAACATAAATTTCACCCGTTTTCATTCCAAATGTTTCAACGATTAAAAGAAACAGATTTCCTAAGAGAGAATTTTTGTGAATTTATTCTGTAGGCGACGATTCTTATTTGGAAGATATTATATGGTCAGATGAAGCTAAATTTACTAAAAATGGACTTTTTAATCGACACAATTCGCATTATTAGAGTGACTCGAATTCTCACGTGTTCAGGGAGTGAAATTTTCAAGAAAGTTGTCAGTTTAATGTTTACTGTGCCATAAGAAGTAATAGAGTGGTGGCATTCGAATTTTATCAAGAAAATTTAAACAGTAAGTTATACAGATTTCTTCTTCTGCTAATATGTATAGTTAATTTTTGGTTTTGGTTTTTCTTTAGGTTAAATATATCTAAATATTTTACAAAATTTGAATAATAACTATTTGGAAAATTTACCTCTCGCCGAACATAGAAACATTTTCTATCAGCACGACCACAGTGGGTAAAATGACAAATCTAGGAAATAAAAATTCCAAATATAACAAAACGTGCATTTATTGTATTTAATATAATGGCTTAACCAGTATATTATGATAAGGTAATAAAATAAACAAGCCACGATTTAAAAAAATGACATAACTTACAGAAAACACTTGAAGCATAAAACAGTTTAAAATTAATATTGTTCTAAGTATTTTTTAATTTCTAGTAATATATTCGTAACTATTATATTCACAATAATTGAGCCCCCGCTAAAATTCCTATGTAATTTCAGACTCGGATTCAGTATTACTATCAGACTCATCAGGTGATTGTGATGATGTGGTCTACTAACCACTAAATTTTTTTAATGGTCTGCCTCTCCTTACTGGTGACCTTTGACCAGGGACCTCTTGAATATTAAACATAATATTCTCATCTAGCCACTGACCATTACGTGCCTCAAATACTTTTTTTGTCCGACGGCACTCCTTCCACTTCTCTGCAAGTTTACTTGTGAAATTTTGTACAAGTTTTTTCGTGCTAATATAGCTTGCCTCTTCATCATATGCATTAGTATTACATAGATTTAAAACATAAGTTAAAACAGCGGAGTTTTTACTTTTAACTGCACTCTCCTGACACCAAATTTCAAAAAGTTTTCTTTTTTGGGATCGACATGATAACCTAAAACAATAAAAAATTATGTCGTTGGCAGTTCTTGGCAGTTTGTTTCTACTTAAAAATAATACAAACGAGTTGATTAATACGAAAAAAATTATTCCAAAACAAATATGCCCGAATATGAAGTTTATGGGCTTTTCAAACTTAAAACATAATATAAAATATAAGATATCTCACATACTTATGTTCAAATATTCTAATTCAAGAGTATGTGTAGTAACTGATTTAGGATAAATAGTGTACATTCCTTTAAACTGAACAACTAACTACAAAATATTAGGCACACAAACGCAACACAACTTTTATAACGATACACTAACTTTGAAGTACAAGTCAATGCTAATGCAGACAAAAATGCTTGATTTGTGTAATGCGCCGCAGTTTGTTATTACACCACAGCCAACTACTGCCGCCAATATGTCTAGTACTTCTTCCGCAAACTATGTAGGTATCCTGTTATTAAATGCGGGTACAATTCTAGGAATTTGTGAGTATAAAATTTTGCAATTATCATTTGCTAGATATTTAAAATGTCCCACTGTGCGAGACGGTGCTCCCCCACATAATGCGTATTTGATAAATAATTTTTCACAAGAAACTTTTTACGATCAATGGATCGTCAATAATGAACCTTTCCTATGGCCTCCTCGTTCGCCCGATTTGTCAATTTTAGATTATTTTATTTGGGGAACTATTAAAAATAAAGTTTATGAGATCCCATTAACAACTATTGAAGATTGTATGCAGAGAGTAAGAAATGCATTTCAAAACTTATCACAAGATTCAATTAGAAGAGCTACCCATGAAGAACTAATCCGAAGGTGTGAAAAATGTGTGGACGTTCGAGGGCGGAATTTTGAACAATTATTAAATTAAAACGGAACCATGTTTTTAGTTGATTTTATCTTAGCTATTTTAATTTATGCAAAGTGTCTTCAATCCAATTAATAGGCATGTTACAGTGTTTTAGTGTTATTTTCCGTTTTTGTGGATATCTAATGACAAATGTACTACAAGTTCTTGACATTACTTTATCATATTCTCCATAAATAATAAACAAATTAAAAAAGTCTTCGTAGGTGTAATTTAAACGCGGTGGCATTTTTTAATATAAGAGAATGACTGACATTATTGATTGTTTCTAATCATGGCTAATTTGATACAATTTTTACTAAAATGCTTAAAGTTGCAACTTAAACCCCACGCAATGTTTATATAAATAAATATAGTTTAAAAAAACTAAAAAACACGCTTTTAAAGCACATCAAACTAAAAAGTGAAAAATAATTATTAATATAAACTGAAAACAATAATGAACGAAAAATACTAGTATTATTGTGAAAAAAGCGTGGGTTGCTCGATATACGAAAAATATGGCACAAAGCGCCCCACGCTTTTTTCACAATAATACTAGTATTTTTCGTTCATTATTGTTTTCAGTTTATATTAATAATTATTTTTCACTTTTTAGTTTGATGTGCTTTAAAAGCGTGTTTATTAGTTTTTTTAAACTATATTTATTTTTCACTTTTTAGTTTGATGTGCTATGAAAGCGTGTTTTGTAGTTTTTTTAAACTATATTTATATTGCTTATTGATGCTGATATTATAACATATTACGATTCAACAGATATTTCTGAAAAAAAAATATTTTTTTATTTCAGCCATGGGATTTGAACTAACGCCCGAGCAGTCCGTCGTTTCGGGTCGACTAAGACTTGCCCGCTCGGCCAACGACCGAACTGAGAATCACGGAATATACTTACAATATTAAGCCTCTTGCTCTCACGCAGAGGATACGTGAGGAAAGGACTGGCGATCCTGATCAGGATAATGATATAAACTTATCAAATTATTGTATTGTTACCGGTTCTTCGTAAGTGTACAAAGTTTCAATTAAATCTGTCCGTTTAAAGTGGGTCAAAATCGAGTCCAAAGAGTCGGTTACAAACAAAAACAAACAAGCAAACAAACAAACAAGCAAACATACAAGTGAAGTTTGAAGTTTACAAAATTTAACGTAAAAAATGGAACACTTCTTATACTACTATTGAATTTCTTTAAATTGTAGAGCGTAGCACATCTTATGGACTTTCTGCATGCCAAAAAGCAAATTAGTATCTTTTACACAAAGAAAGTTATAAAGGTTATTGTAGACCACTACATCTGTCAAAATATTTTTAAAATGTCAAATATCTCTGAAACGGCTAGGTTTAGGCATAGGGTATCCTACATGTTTTTGACTCAGAATTTTATCCTATTTTCGAAAACCCTAAAATATATAGGGTATAACCGGAAGTGCCAGATGCTTGTAATTCTTTTAATTGGATTGACCACACTGCTGTTAGTAATTCCCTAAATTTTCAAAATTTTCTGGTGTGTACTTTTTTCTATATCGATCGATGCAATTCCTGGTGAGACACCCTGTATACAACTCCACTGACGATTTAGCGTATTAAGTATTCCTAAAAGTTTTGTTTACTCTTTAGTATGAAACTTTACTAATGATAAGCAAACACGTAGTTCATTTGTGTTGCACATACCGTATTATCCTTGCGTTAACTACAAAACAAATACATCTCTTTGTAAATAATCACTCGGCATTCAATTACCGAAAATTCTTTAAAACTCACCGATACGTAAACAAATCGTCAAAAAGTTATTTCTTTTAGATTATCTTATATTTGATAGATATTTGAGATTCCTTAGAGAAAATTTGTCATAAAGAATAAAAAAGTATTAAAGTCTTTACACATTTCGTTCGGGATCTGATCTAAGGCTGTTTGTCAATCCGTTTTTTAAAATGTTACGGAATCGGGGTCGGTTAGGGTTGACGAGTGAGTGATCAGTCCCCTGTCTGAGGCTTGCGTAGGGAAGATGGGAATAATGTGGTTTCGGTGGCAGAGGCGTAGGCGAACATTTTGTACAGGAATATTAATTACAGCTAAAGGGGAAGGAGAAAACTCTGAGCTTTTCATCGCACTTCATTTTAATAAACTGATCCTTGATTCTCACTCACATATTTACATTGAAATGAGCATTTTTAACTTAGGTGTGAGGAGGCAACTAATGTCTAGATTGTACATTTAATTTAAGGGTATATTTAATAGTAGGGTGCCTTCTGGTATAATTGTACTATTCAGTTATTCTAGTTGTAATTAAAAGCATTAGTTTGAGCTTCAGTAAAACCTAATTAGAATTTTTGAGAACTAAATGAATGTCTCTAACTTGGCCTCCTACTTGGAAATTAGTTCTTTTACTGTTTCAAAATAAAGGGAATATATAGAGAGATAGGATGAGACCTCAACAAGAAGTCTGCGCTCTGTTTAATAACTAGAACTCGGACGTTAGGTATCGGTTCCAGTGACGGCTTTTATGCAGACATAATATTATATTGTAAACTCCTACTGAAACATTTCTACACAACTGAAAAAAATTATTTATACAACATGATATAGTGAATTTTATTTCATTTTAAAATATTAATACGTAAATTAGTTTTATCGGAAAACTGTAACAATAATTTGTTATAATTATTGCTACTACGTTGCCGTCTTTGTGTTTCAATCGAAATGTCCTGATTTTTGTTTATGCGCGAGTCAATCAGTCGACGAGGGAGCGAGCGAAGCGGAGAGTCTGTGGGTGTTCTTCAAGTAGGAAGGTGAGCGTAGCGTAGCATTGTCATTAAATTATTAAATTAAAATATTTAATAATTTCATTTTAATCTATTAGAGTATGTAGGGCATTCCTCTGGTCTTGATAAGTTATTTATTTTCTTATCTAGATTTTAATATAGATTTTAAATCGAGCTGTATTAGTTTAGTGTAAAGCTGGTGGGCTAGTCGCCATATTTGCGCGTCCTTTATATTCAACTAACATTCTACAGTTTGGATTGTCTTACTAGCTCTATAGATGAAATTCATATCGATTATCTTATCTAATTAGTAATTATCTTATCGTACATTGTCAATTAGCATTTTTGTTGCTAATTTGCTACCCTCACTTACCTCTTGGATTCAAGTTCTTTTTTTCTTCCTACTGGAGAACACGCAAAGTCTCGTGGAGACTGAAAAAGTTTGTCCATTTTGATGTCAGTTAATTTAATTTTTTTTACTTTTACAAAGCTACATATTTTGAATTTATGGATTGATACGGTTGAATTCATCATTGTGAGAAATATTTGTGTATATTTTTATATATATAATTCTTCTATCCGTGTGTATGTGACTGAACTCCTCTTAAACGGCTGGACCGATTTTGATTTTTTTGTGTGTGTTCCAGTAGATTCGAGAATGGTTTAGATTCACAATTCAGTCCACTGGAAAATGTTTATTTACTTGTGTGTCCCGATAGTTGGCGCTGCGTTCAGATTCAGGAAAATTTTGTACAGGACAACCTCTGTCGGGTCCGTTAGTTAAGGATAAAAATCAACTAATTACTAACTTAACTTTATTTACACTGAACTGATTCTGCGGTTGGCTCCTTGTGAAACATTATTAAATATTTTAAATATATGAAAGAAATTTGCTTTTTAATGTTTCAAAAATATTTTATTAGATACTCTACACGTGTTTCGGCTTTTTAGGCCTTTGTTAAGAGTACAGGGAATACTGAACAGTAAAATTTGTGTCCATTGCTTACATAACCACATCTGGTACCTACTATAAAACTATTGTAAAATATGTTTTTATAAGCTGAATATTACTTTATTTTTTAAATCTAAATTATTTTATTTAAAATATAATGGCCGGTAAAAATTTGTTGTTCATTCGTTAAGTTTTTGTTATTTTTAACAGCTTTACTTATTTCTAATTGTTCTAATAGATCAAGTTTCTTTCCTTTCTTTTCTGAATGGAGTAATTTGACATTATTTAAATCTATAAAATGACTGTTTTCTATACAATGTGTTGACATACCCGTATTATATACATTGTTTACAATAGATTTCCTGTGTTCATCGAATCGCTTCTTTACATTTCATCCAGTTTGTCCAATGTATATAGCATCACAGTCACTACATTTTAACTCATATACTCCTGTTTTTTGTAGTTTTTCAGTTTTATCTTTATTATTAATTAACATTTTACCTAAATTATTTTTATTTACTGAAATTGTTCTACATCCTAGTTTATTCAGTTTATTACTAACTCTATTGCTGATCTTAGGCCTATAATTAATACATTTATATCTCTTATTGAATTCCTGAGAAGAAGCGGCATAAAACTCTTTACGTAAAGTTTTCTTTTGTTTGTTTTTTATTAGTTTATCTATTAGGTTTTCTTTATAGCCATTGTTTTTCGCAATTTGTTTGATTACGTTAACTTCTTTTTAAAATTCTCTTCGCTTAGTGGAAATGTTAATAGACGATGTATGTAGCTGTGGAATGGTGCCATTTTTATTTGCAATGATTGTTTAGATTTACTATGAATTATTGTATCTGTGCAAGTAGGTTTACGATAAATGTCAAATTCTAATCTATTATTGATATTTTTTACATTAATGTCTAAAAAGTTTAAACCTTCGTCATTTTCCATTTATAATGTGAATTGAATTTTCTGATTAAGTGAATTTAGAAGACCTAAGAATTTATTTAACTGCCTTTCCGTACCTTTCCAAATGCAAAACACATCATCTACATAACGGGTCCAGAAAAATATGTTTTCAACTAAAACGTTTTTTGTATTAAACAGTACATTTTCAAAATCGGACATAAAAACTTCAGCTAGTAAGGGAGATATGGGTGAACCCATTGGTAATCCGTCCAATAATTTATTAACGGGGAAATTTATAAATTATTGGACGGATTACCAATGGGTTCACCCATATCTCCCTTACTAGCTATCTCTGATAGAGATATAGGCTGACATTTAAGCTAGAGGACAAACGAGCATTAGTTTCTTTAATAAATTAATAAGTTATATCCTACATATGACTTTTCTAATGATGCATGATCATCGTTATTTACCTGTTTTATTGACCTGGTTTTCCTGTGAGATAACAGACTACCTGAAATAAACTCAAACAATGTAACTTTGTAATGTCTAGTTGAAATTGCATTACTTACCATATGTTATGTGGATCATCTTTTGCTCGTTGTGTGTTCCTTCTAGAAATATTTAATTTCTTAATTGGGAGTGAATTTACTTAAATTGTGCCATCAGTTCTAAATGTCATTTATTCAATTGTTATTGGCAGTGTTCAATTTTTGTCGAGGTTGCACACCGAGTTGATCTGTTGTCTCGTGAGCTCGTCTGTTCTATATAGACTTATTCTGTTATAAAGATCGTTACCTTGTGTGTGAAACGAGTAAAAATGGAATAATTTGGACCGATTGTTTTCAGTCATTCCAAACTGTTACTACTTAGACCGTTCATTTCTGCTAAGTATGTTAGTACATTAATTATATTGATCGAATGCACTTCAGCTATTAGCACTAGGGTCGATGAACCTTATGAATTCTGCAAATAACCGAATCTTACAGGCATTAGTATTTTATAATTTGCCTTGCATAAATATTACTTTATATAATTTTCTTATCTTTCTAACTTTTCTAATTAACGTTTTACATTTTATATTCGTCTTGATAAGTATTGATACGTGTTTAAATAATTTCACATTCATTCGACATGTGATCGATCTTGGTATTTTCTGGGGCTAGTGACTTCTCTATATTCTGTCAATCTATCACGTTATAGCTCTGCGGTTGATTTTCTTCTCTTTTTCATAGTCAGTCATCTTAGTGGCCGGACGTACATTTTGTATCTTGTAGTGGTGAGAGATTGAAATTTTGATCCAAAATTATTTTAGTGGATGTTAATCATCGTTATTTTGGGATAATTTCTTTCACCAATTTAAAGGATGCTACTTGGTATCTTATCAGCTAAATGCTGAATTATTTTGTCAGCTAAATACTGGATTGTTTCTACAAATAAGCATATGTATTAACGTAGGACTTTGCCATATAGAAAGGGTAACTTAATTAAATTAGGACGATAATTAATAAGTACTTACTTGTGTTTCTTATTTAATTTTAGGCGGTTTTCAGTGGGCTTTTATTAGACTATCACGAGACTTTCACTGGGTTCCGACTTGGTGAATTATTCTTAGGAAAGGTGGCTATCACTGGGCTTTTAGTAACTATCATGGGACTATGACGGAGTTATTATAGGACTTTTACAAGGTTTCGACTTGGTGAATTGTTGTTTAAAATAAGAATGTTATACGACTCCGCTAGGTTATGACACCTATGTAATTTGTTCATGATTTAAATGTGGTTTTTATGTACTTTTGATTTCATGGAAAATGAAATTTTATCAAGCCTTGCTAATGTACAAAGTGGAGCTGGAATAGAGGGTTTATTTGTGTTTTCGACAAGTGTTGGAAGTCAAGAGCCAATTAATTTCATCCTCGAGTTTTTGTAATACTGCAGTTTGGTTAATGGAACAATATTAGTCTTGTATTGAAGAAACCAAAAAGATTGAACACACTTTCCCACTCTCGGAGGCTAAGTTGTCTTATTTTTTTTTATTTTATGTACTTAAAAATTTTGATCATGATGTAAATAGTTAATTTTTTCTGTGCACTTTATTTTTTTCAAAATTTTTCTTATTCATATTTAAATTTAGTACTGGTACCCATGATGTCAATATGGTCCAGTCAAATTAGATCTGTGATATATCGATAAATTTTGATTACGATAAATGTAATAATAGTGTTATCTAGATATAAATATTTTTCTTATGTGGTTTTATGTAAACTACATGCAATTGCATTTGTTGTAAATCTGCCTACTGGTATTATATACTTTTGTTTGGGAATAGTTTATAAATTAAAAAAAAATGTCACGTACCTAATTGTACATAATTTTCTTTTTTAAATCTGGCTAATTAACTTGACTTGATATAATTAAACATTTTATTAAACTTATGTTGTTTAATTTCCCAGAATAAGATTCATTAAAAATTTAAAGTTTGGTAAGGTATACCAAATTCTCTGATCAACTATTAATTATTGTTTATTTTTTGAATTTAGAGTACTGAGAAGCTGAAGGCACCAGTTTCGCCTGTATGATACTAGTAACCCAACCCCTTAGATATAACGAGCTAGCCGAGGATTGGTAAGATGTTCAATTTTATTTTGGCACAACGTCAGGTATTGGACGTGAGCAACGTTATATTTGGCATCTCAACGTGAATTAACGTCGCATTTTGACGCATCAGTATGCCCTTATAAATCTTGCCACAGTTAGCAGAATTCATAAGGGCTGTTGCCTAGATTTTTGGCTAGTATTAACGTATTGAAGAAGATTAAATTAATTCATAAAAGTTTATTAGATAGTACCGACATTTACTGTAACTTAAAGTCACACACACCACTTTTCTTTCTCTGTGGAAGTTAATAGAATTTATTACTGTGAAAATTAATATAATTTATTTAAAGATAAATTATTTACCACTTTTCTCTTTCCGTAAGAAAATTAATATAATTTATTTATATAGTAAATTATTCACTACTTTTGTTTATCTGTGAAAATTAATATAATTTATCTAAAAAGTAAAATATTTTTCTGGTTCTCTGTTATACTGTTGCACGGTGTGACATTTGAATAAATCATTATATTTCAGTTGCAGAACTCTTCTTGTATTTATTTAAGCATATTTTATTAGATTGTGCTTCAAAATTCAGTGTCGGGTATTTTTTTCTTTGGATAAAGATATTATATTTATTTGTGGGAAAATCCATAATTTATTTTAAGTTGCATAATTAATATCATAATTAATTAATGTTGTAATTCTTAAGAGTGATCTTATTATTTTTTTCTTATCTTAAATTCATTATTAAATTTAATTAATTAAACTAGAATTTATGACTTTACATATTCAGTAATTTTTTATTATTTATCTTTTCAGCTATTTTTTCTGTTACTTAACTATTTCTTTTATCAAGAAAAATAGTATAACTTTGTTGTATAACTCAAACATTTTGGCTAAGTTGTTAGTATCAATTGATAATTTTCTCCTCTAAAAATTAACCGTGTTTTGATTATTTTTAATTAATTCCATTAGTTACTGTTTATACACAGTACAATAATATTTTTTCTTTTGTCTGTTGTATTTTCTTTTTGTTCAATCGTAACGTCACCTATAAATATTTTCTATATTTGTTGCTATAAATTCTGACTGGTAACTTTTCTTTTATGCACGAGAAGAGACGAAGGTTCAATCATATATCCCACCAGATAGGGTAATTAATTACTTGTTGGAATAACAATTTAGACCAGCCGTAGATATTGTTCCCCTAGGAGTCTGCATCTCATATATTCTTATCAGGGAGCTGTCCGCCAAGCTATAGTTCAGGAAGGAACCAAGAGATCAAACTGGAGAGGTTTCATCAGCTTAGGATTGAATAACTTACACTCTGTCTATCGGTAAAATCTAGAACTTGCCAGGTCTTACCAACCATTATTGTAGTACCAGTAAATTTTTGTAAATGTTGGAGTAGTTGCGGGGTGAAAGAAAAAATACAATTGTAATTTTTTCTGCCTTTTTTGGTGAATATAATTTTTTTGGCCCATCAGGCAAACTTTATTTTGTAAATAATTTTTCAATTTACAATTAAATGTATATGTACTTTTGTAATACCTATTTCAGGTAAAAGATTTTAGGTGTGATATATTTTGTTTTTTTTTAAATTCTGTTTTTATTTTTTTAAGAGGGTCTGTGTTCTCACACTGTGCAAAAAGTCACTGAAATAAATAAGTCTAGTTACCAGTTTGTTGAATTGATACCTGTAACTATTGTTATTAATATTTTTATTGATAACATGGAGCATACTTAATTTACCTTGTGTTTTAACATGCTTCATACCACATCAAAAATTAGTTGCTGGAATCAACCAACACATTTATCAACTGTCCTGACCTACGAGCCCACCAGAATTATTGAGCAGCCGACAGGCAACATAAAAGTTAACCAATTGGGCCGCTAATGGTTTATGAGAGAGAGGCCTAATAAAACAGGTAATTATAAATCATAGAGACACTTAATAATATTATTAAAAATTATATATTGTTGTGATTGCAAGACGTACTATGTTAAATAAAAACGTAATATATATTTTTTTGCAATTGCACTAACTGGGGCAATTATGATAATTTACATAGGGTACCTGAAATGTGGGTCAACTGGGAATAACAGAAAGGAAGAGAATATATGCAGGTCGTCAATATATTACATAACGTCGCGTCGTATGAAACAGCAGCGCTAAATTATATAAAACCTATCGGTATTTTTAAAACGTCTCATTGTAAACCTTCACAGGCTACAGTAAATTGGTGGATTCGCGATATACCGAAATTGCAATTTGACGGTACACGATTATATTGCAGTAGCTGCGACAAAGCACATTCTAGGGTATATAACACACATATTGATATACACATTTTCTCAGAAAACCATAAACGGGGCGTGAGCAGCTTTACTGATAGTGACAGACAATTTAGATTTAGCGGAAGTGATGATTGGATTTAACATATCATGGTCGAAACTAGATAATCCACTTTTTAGATAATTTTTCCAAAAATGTATTAGTGGCAAGTATAGCAATATACAGGTACCATGGGGTCGATACTAAGAAAAAAATACCTATCAGAGGTGTGTGATAACTGACAACAATAGACAGAAAATTTCTTCTGAGTTGAACGGGAAATACGTCTGGCTTAGAGTAAACGAAATCACTAACGCTTGTGGTTGGAAGGTAGCGAATGATTTATTGGGTTTATCGAAATCATTTTAGAAAAATGCCTTATCGAGATTTTTTGAAAAGACTCTAATTTTTTTTCAGAATTCAACACCTCTTGTTTCAAAATATAAGTTGTTTAGGATACACGTTTATATGAACTTTATATACCTTCAAATCATGATAGATCGGTAGCCAATATCCAATGCAGGTCGGGGTATTTGCCCGCTAAGTAGTTGTTTCGTTCAAATCATATTTAATAACAGTAGTTTAGTCCACCTGGGCTAGAGCTCGCCGCTCTCGGTACTTGCTTCGCAAGTCGCCATCCGTCACAGAGACATCTATGATGTCGGTCGGATAGTAGCATTTGGACCATATGAGAAGTTTCACATACCTCTCACTACTACTCAATTTACCTTAGTCAGTATATAACTAGAAAGTTGGCCACTATCATTTGTCTGTTCCATAACCTATAGCATACTGAGGAGAACTAATAAGTTCGAAACCGGTCTATGTCTGGTTAGGAATTGACAAATGATATTGGTTACCGATCTATCATGATTTGAAGGTATAATCCAATGCAGGGAGGGGTATTTGCCCGCTGAGTAGTTTCGTTCAAATCATATTTAATATTACTTGCTATGTTTAATGATAAATCCTCTATAATTGACAGCAAAAATAAGATGATATAACTCCTAGAAAATAATGTAGAATCATATAAACCGAAAGAAAATGAACTAAATAAGAAGATTGCTAATATACAGAGACAAAAAAAATGTAATGCAACCAACAGTTGGCATAACAGAACTACAAAAACTTATAAAATAGATAAATGAGCTTAAGGGAAAACATGACTCAGTTAGCGCCGGAAATGAAATGACCGCAAAAATAAAATCCAAATCAAAATCTGTTAGCATATGCGAAACTCCGAACTAGTTAATGCATTCTAATAAAATCACATCAAAAATAAATACACCAAAACTTAGTTATAGTAATGTTACTAAAAACAGAGATCAGTTGCACAGCACAAACGTCCACAGAATTAGGTCCACAAAGAGAAAAAAGTAGAAGAGAAGGAAAGAAACATCATCATGGACAAAGTGAAACTTTTAGAAAATGACTGTATCAACGTAAATACAAGCGAAGTTAAACAAGACTTCCAACCGGTACGTTATAAAAGACGAAGACCTAATATCTCGAAACGGAGATGGCGATGATGCTTTTCATGGTAAAAATGAAAAGGACAGGAAGATTTGGCTGTTTATAACCAGAGTTGCTGATGATATAGATGATGGAAATATCAAAAGCTATATTAAAACTCGGACAGATACAAATGATGTTCAATTTAAAAAATTGCCAACATATAATGCAAACCCTGATAACCAATCTTTTATGATATATGTCCAACCTCATCCGCAGACAACCATCTATAATCCAAAATTTTGGCCAAGGAAAATAGTATTTGAATGTTTCAATTTCAAGCGAGGTAGCCGTTTCGTGGGCACCAAACCAGACGTAAATATACAGCATGACCCTATACAGCCATCATCTTTTTTATCAAATCTAAATCAAGACTAAACACAGACACAAATAACACACAGCTTCACCAAAGAAATGACGCAAAATAAGTTATGTTTCCACTAATGCATATCAATATAAGGAGTGTCAGAAATAAAGTTAATGAACTGAAAGCATTTATTACTAACAAAAGGACACCATTAGACATCATATGTATCAGTGAACATTGGGTTAAATAGTAATGAATCCGACTTTTTTGAAATTAAGGTTTACTATTTAGGCAGTATTTTTTGTAGATCTGAATTTTGTCATGAGGGAACCTTAATTGCAGTTAAAAAAAATTTAAATTATAAAGCTCTGTTTCAGTTAAACAATATCTCTGCCCGAAAAACATCGTGAAATAGCCGCTGAAAAAATATAAAATTTCGGTATTGTTATTATAAACATCTACCGTTATCCAAATAGAGATTTTAATATTTTTATTGAATTACTGGAAAAATTATTAAACGAATTAGGTACAAACAATAAGGTAATAATTAGCGGTGATGTTAATGTAAGGATTAATACATCTGATCGCACCAACACCACATTAATTGATCTATATAAAACATTTGGATTTGAGCAAACTATGTATGAAAATACTAGATTGACAAACTGCATCGATAATATTTTTTTACATTTTACGATTACAATTCCTAAAATGCTGAACCACTTTTATCAGGTTATTTGTGTCAGATTGTTGACGTTCTAAGATAAAATATCTGATGTGGCCAGCATATAACTTTCTTATACCAGTATATATCATCCTGATCTAAAAAATCATTCTATTTAATTATTCACTTACCTCAATTAAATTTTAATAGAGTACCTTGAAATGTTTCATTAAAATTTTTAAATAATTAATTATCAGCGTTATTCGATACTTTCAATAATAATTCATGTCATACATTTTAATAATTTTTTGTTGTTGACATTGGCATTTTTATAACTAAATTAGATTTTTTAAACGTCAAACAGTTAAATTTATCTTAACCCCATTTTATGAGGCCAAATGTGTAAAATATTTCAGTTTACATCAGCTTTATTTAAGTACTTCGAAAATATATTTTATATACCCTATACTCTTGGCATTAAAAATAAATTTCAGTTATTTTTAAATATGATTTTACAAACATACAACGATTCTTTTCCTGAAAAGGTAAATCGTTTTAAAAACACTGATACTTCTGAAGTCACATGGTTTACCGATGATCTAAGACAAATACGTGATCATTTACAATTTCTTAATGAAGTTTGCAAAATTCCTAATACCGAAGCAAATAAAAGAATAAAAACTGATTTAAAATTAAGATACAGAAATGCACTAAGAGCCGAGAGAATAAAATCAAATGATAATAATATACAAAAATTTAGCAGCTCTGTAAAGTTCATGTGACAAATAATAAATTCAACCAAGGAAAAGAGCCTGTAATGGAATCATCCATCGAGCCAAGTGCTTTTAACAAGTTTTTCATTAATGTCGCTAGAGATGTTATAGATGGACTCCATAAATTAGATATTGACCCCCTGCATTATATCAAACAGACACTTATCACAGCATCTTTCTGCTTTCGCGAGGTCACACAATGAAATTAGAGATATAGTGTATTCTTTAAAAAACAGTAATAGTAAAGACATATATGACCTAAATACTAATAAAAACTATAAAAAAAACACATTCTAATCACCCTAACTAAGCTCATAAATCTAAGTTTCAGGACTGGTGTATTTTCAGATGCACTTAAAATTGTATCTGTTGTTCTAATTTTCAAGACAGGTGATCCAGAGGAAGTGAGCATTTACAGACCAATTTCCCTGCTTCCAATTATTTGAAAAAATCTTTGAAGAAGCCATTAAAAATCAAATAACTGAATATCTAGAAAGCAATAAAATATTATTCAAACGTCAATTTGGATCCGGTGAAAATGTTTCAACAACGGATGCTATCTTAAAGTTCACAGAACATACATTAGAATGTTTTGAAAAAGGTCTTTACACTGCTTCTTTGTGCTGTGACCCCAGTAAAGCGTTTGACTGTGTATCACATAGTTTACTGGTTCAAAAGCTATCTAAATATAATTTTAATGAAACAAGTCTTTCACTCATCAAGTTCCACTTAGAGAATAGAAAACAAAGTGTTCGGTTAATGGAATAACATCTGAAGAAATACATATTAAATCAGGAGTACCACAGGGCTTAAATCTTGGCCTGTTCTATTCCTAATCTATGTGAATGAATTGCCAAGTGCGCTTGAAAACCTCAC